>BOPP01000153.1:3121744-3141744 GCA_017312745.1 Gryllus bimaculatus
TGCGCGACGCCGCGCCACCGCCACAGCCCCGCCACAGGCCCTCGGCGATCTTGCACACTAGTCAGAATCCACTCAAAATACACATGCTCACATTGAATTTAACACACACATTAAAGAAACTGGTGCATGGTGCATTGGGGTGACCCCCAAATCACTCTATACACTTATAAGTAGGGGCAAATTTTCATGACCTAAAACACTACCAAAAATGATCAATAAAATCTCTTAACGTGTATCGAAAATGAACTAAAAATAAAGAAAAATGTCATAAAAATGAGATCAAAATCAGTTCAGATATACAACTCAAGCAGTTGGATATGTTACTCATGTAATCGAGACTTCTTCCTTTCGTTCAAGTGAACTCATCTTACAAACTTTTGGTTTGGACTATTCTTAAAACCAGGAAATCCCAGTCTTCAGTTATCGCGAAATCGGCCGAACCGACCATGGCGCTTACGGGTGTAACAGGTATTTGATATTACATACTTACAAGGGATGGCACTACTTGCAATTTCTAATTGAAGAAATCGAATAGGCTACTCAGGCATTCTTGGATTTATGCACATCGAAAATATTACTTGAAGCAATAACATCTAAAATGATATTAAAATCTATGAAATAATGGGAAAAGTGCTTTAAAAATTACGAGAAATAAAAAAAAATGACAACGTACTACGAAAATAATTATTAAATAAATATAGCAAATTATGTTTTTACAACACCAACCCTCCATTATAAAGTAAGATATTGAAGAGACAGCCGCAATTATAAATGATACGCTTGATAACATTTATTCGCAGTTTCCAGCATCCAATCTCATAAATAATTGCTTCTTAATATTCATTACTAACTTCAAGCAATATTCATAAGACGATTTCATGATTATATGTCAGTTGTATTTTCCACATTGGGAACTATTCAGTAGCATTATAGTCCATGACACATCCATGTCAAGCGGCTCATTCATTTGCGCAAAATAGTTAGAGATAAATAGTTCATGTCTGCACAGTGGTTACAGCAGAACCATTTCATGTAGTTCAATCCTTAATTAAAAGTGTATCAATTTAAGACTGCTAAAGTATAATAATTAAAAATGCCCTTCTAGCGATGAATGACCATTGCAATTAACGTGAAATATTATGTCTAACTTTGAGTAAACCACGATATTTGCGCTGAACCAAACGCGTACATCGGACGGAATTAATTATTTTTCTCTGTCCCTAACTTCAGTTCATCAACAGATAATTATAGCATTTTTTTATTACATACATCGCCGGAGTTTGGTTCGGAGAATCAAAAATATCAATATCAATATATTATTTAGGATCGAAATTATTTACAGTAAACTAACGCTACAGTATGCGAGCTGCTACAATGTGAGTAACCATTGACGTCCTTAAAAATAACGAGTTGCAAATATATGAAAAAAATGGTCTGATCGTAAAGCGGACACATCCTATAATTGAGTTCACACTTCTCTGCGAATTACAGACACGTCGCATTACGAAGACGCAGGTCGCCCTGGTTGCCAGAACGCTGGCGAGGTACTGCGGGTTGCATTAGCCCCCGGCTTCAGTAAATACTGCAACATCCCCTCTGTAACAGGTTAAAGGAAGATGACCGTTTATGAATCACTTTTTACATAACCAATCACACAAAACCAACAAATTGTTTTACTGGTTATTAGGGAATATCCCCCTCATTCCTACATCGAAGACATTCAAGGCGAAAACGCCATTATGCTGATACGTTTCCGCCATGCTAACTCGAATAGTATGTGTTCTAGGCCATTAAAACAGATTTTTCTGTCGACATAATGTTTCTTGAAGTGAAATGAAAGCTAGTACATTTTTTTAGGTCTACGGAAGGTTTTCCAACCTCTTCGGACGGATCGTAAGAATCGTTTGAATCTGGGTTCCAGCCTGAAGGTATTGCCATTTTTAATAAAATGATTTACCAAGTGCGATATGTGCACGAGTTCAGCACGTAAGAACTACTCCTGGAGTAATAACTGTGAGAGTGAAATAGATGTATTTGGAAGCATTTCACAGCATCGTCAGTGCGCTTACAAAAACTGGGTTGCTCTCGCAGGCGAAAGGACGCCATTGTCAATGGCATTGTGTAAACTTTGCCGCGATAAACACTCACTGATAAACACTCACTGCAGTTAGAATAGAATTTCATTCTTCACGACTTAGATAAGGCTGCAAAACAAAGCCGGGGTTGTTCAGCAATCTTTCGTTGCACCGTAGAGTCGAGCGTCAGTACTTTTACCGTGTTCCACGCCCTGCCCCAGGTGGCAACGCCGCAACACGTGCTCGCTTAGTGACAGTACGAAAGAAAAATTTTCCGCGGTAAAACAGAGCACTTCTCAGATTTACGGTTGGTTTGCTGACCTTCCGCAGTTAAGAAAAATCACCGACACGAGATAGAGGAGAAGGAATTTCGGAGTTATTTCGCGGTTGCCACTGGGCACCAGGAGCTCGAATCGAGAGTAACTCTGTTCCGCACAGACAACACAACTTCATCTCTGCGCGAGTGGATCTGATAAGAAACTGCGAGGGCGAGTGCTAGTTTTGTAATGTCTTGCGAGTTCCGTAATGGCTTACTCCTTCCACTCGTGGGGGTCCGGGTTCGAACCCCAGCCAATCCATGAAAAATATTTATTCCATTACTCCCCCTGCATTATTCACATGACCTGTTCGTAAGTTCATCATGGTTGTCAATGGCCTCGGTAGTTAAATAACTCATAAAACACACAAAGTAAACATATTAAGTAGGATAGTCATTTTAAACTTGCGAGGATCCCTGGCGACGCAAGCCCCAATCGCCCCCCTCCGAAGTGACTTCGCGGAGCGAACTCGGGCAGTCTGCTGCCGTGGGCCACGCCGCTTAGCCCTGGCCCAGAGGCTGGGAGGAGTCCGCCCACCCCGACAGCAAGGCTACGCGGTCCGGCGCCAGGATGCAACGCAAGCGGAGGTGGCATCATGGCCCACACCCAGCTAGGGCCAAGTCCAGTCTCCGCAGCCCTCCCACTCACTTGTGGCAAAGCCTTGCCACAGCACAACTGATCCACGGCTGTCACAAGTATTTTGCCCAAAGAGCGCGTTAAATGGGATGAAATGTAGTCGTAACGGAACACCCAACGAACATTGTCTTCTTCAATGCAACATATACCAACAAGGAAGTTCTCAGCACACGTTGAGCTCGTGCATGTACGTCTGCAAACGAACATTCAATCCCCTCCCTTCGTCAAGTCAACTGAAGAAAGCAAAAATCTAAAGATCTGGAGTAGAAGGGGGGTGGGAGAGTATGTATCAGTGAGGATGAAGCGGAAGACAATGTATACCACGAGACTGGCTGGAGAGGGTGAGGACAGAAAAGTCTCAGGGGGTATGGGGGCGTGGCCCGTCCGGGCCGCGCAGGCGGCGAGGGGCCCAACGCAGCCCGGCGGCAGAAGGGCGAGGCCTGCGGGAACTACGGACGGCGAATATTGAAGGAAAGTGTGAGGACTGCAATGTCGACCTCGGCGAGAGCGACGGGGACGGAGGGGCAGGTGCAGGGCACGACGCGAGAAAGAGACCAGCGAGTCAAGCGCACGTGCTCCTCTGCCGCTCGCTTGCCCGCTCCAGCTCCCGCCGCCGCCGCCGTTCCGGCACTCCCCCGCGCTCAGCGGCAATCGATGCAGCGGCGGGGCGGGGCGCAGCGCCCAGATGGCGCGAGCCTCCGCCGCCGCAGCCACGTGCATGACCTCGCCCCCCCCCCCACGCCCATTCAGCGCACTCGCACTCGCGCCCGGCGCAACGCGACAAGCAGCCGGAATCGAAGACGGGGAGGGAGAAGGGCGAAATAATGCAACGGAGACCGAAAGGAGGCGTGTGGGGAGTTAGGACATCAACAAACACGGCCGAATATGCGTATAGGGCAGCAGAATGAGCAATAGGGCTCGTGACGCTTCTCCCGTAATGACAAGAGGCCAACCATCCTTGCGCTCACGGCGCCCGAGTGGGTACAAGGGACGAGAACGGAAGAACGAACGAAAACAAGACTGTAAAGTGGGGGAGGAGATGAGGGCGGAAAGAGTCCGTGAAGTAATCTCAAAAGGAAGACAGGTTTCAGGGTGTGAGTGAAATGAAAAGGCAGCTCTACTCTCAATTGGAGCAGAAACATTAGTAATAGCATTGTGTCAGCCGTCAATGTGAAAAATGAATGAAAAAAGGTCAAAAACAGTGGCGGTGGGATAAGCTAGTGAAATAATCCTGACAGAAAGGCAAAAGGAAAGTATGAGAGGGAATGAGAAAGAAACACTCACGAACTGTGCGCGAGTGGAGTAGCACTACGTTTCCTTTTTCCTTGAGGACACAGTATATGGTACCAGCGACACCCAGTTGACGCAACGCCCACGGAGGTAGAGAAGGAAGAAGGGTCGTAAACGAAAAGAAAGAAAAGAAAGAGAAAGGGCAACACAGAATCTCGAGAGAAGGGTGTATGGGGTTAAAGACGAAAGTTAGCAAAAGAAAACCAAAAAGGAAGAGCGAAAGAAGACACTGAAAGGAGTTTCTCAAACTTTCTGGCAATAAGATTGGCGCGTATCGGTCTATATTTTATACATCTGTCAGCACCACTTCCTTCCTTCCTTCTTTGATGCCTCTCATGGTTCACAAACTTCAGTGTTTTAAACGCAATCGCGTGCTTATCCTCACATCAAATCACGAAATAAGGACAAGATCCACAAAGGGGACGATATGTGTGAGTAGGTCAGAAGAATAAGTCACGGGTGCGAGTTTTCCTCTTTCCTCAATAAAGATGCTGCAAAGATGCGGTAAGCGAGTGGTATCATTTATATAAGAGGAAAGACTCGTACCTCGCATTTAAAATTAATTCAGAAACAATTCAAATTTCATTCACGAACTTGGTAAGGTGATTGGTGACAGATAGTAGCCCTGCACACCTTCTACACGTGTCCTACAAAGCTTTATTGACTTGTAAACTCTGCGACGTAACGGCAACCTCATCCATGTAGTTAGTCCACAGTGCATCTGCGCGCAAGTGGATATATTTGAAACACGAAGCCTCCAAAGTTTCTCGTAAAATGAACTACTTTAGGGATGGACATGGGACAAAAACAAGTACACAATAGTTCCTTCACCATCACGTCATTTCTTTACGCAACATTAACAGAAATTGAAAAATGTCTCATTTTACTCAAAAGATATTTTGTAGTTACCTCCCAATACACTTTGAATGCTTTGGGCTGTACTTTAAAAACAATACAGGCAATTTTTGACAATGCGATGTTGTTTAATAACACTTCGTTCACATGAAGGTGGATGATTTCATTCAATTTATAAGAGGATGAAGTTGATAGAATAATATCAATGTTTTTTTCCTGTAAACCATAAATTAATGATCTTCAACGTCCACTTAATTAATCTCTGATTTCCTGAAAAGAAGTAGCCATTTTTATTTGCAGAAAAAGGTCACATCAGGACATTTAAATACTTAACTACTTAAATGAATGGTTCAGAGGTGCGTCAAAGTTAAAACATGTATTTAGTTAATCGCTGCAAGAAAGAAGCGAATTTCATTTCCCCCTTCCTGATGTTTGGGTAATAATCTTCTATATTCTTTAATATGTAGCATTAAACGATACATTTCATTTCGTCCTCCACTGAGATTATCCCAAACATTTTAGAGCTAATAACCACATAGTTTGTAAATAAATATTTTAAAATCAAAATTCACAAGTGCCAAAAATTAACGACGAATTTCAAAGAATACTAACAAAAACTAAATTAAAAATACAAAGAAGACTTAACTCTTCATTTCATATCTCCCAAATGTTACGTGCACGATGAAGTAATAAGTTAAAGTTAACACAGAATGCAGTGACAGTTAAAAGTTTGAACTTCCCTCTCGCGTACGTGGCGTTGCCTCCTCCCGCAAGCGCTATCTAGCGTACGAGACGAGCGAGACTCCACTGCGCGGTGGGCGCAGCGCAGCCAGCGCGATCTATCCGCCGCGCCCCGAACTCGCTGCGGAGGCGGCGATGCGGAAGTGCGCGCATGCGCCGTTGCGACGCGATCGTGTGCACGTGCGTGCCCGTTCATGGACTGCTCGTCCTCCCCACCCGGCGCGACGCCCGCGAGGATATTCACTCCGAGTGGTGATTCCGCACTTGCGGGACGACCCCAGCCCACGCTTCGGCCCGATTACGTGGCTTCCAACCGTCGAATGGCGTTCTATCTGGCTGTTATAGTCAGGCGACTTCGAGTAGTTATTACACGAACACAATTTCCAATGACCTTTTAACAATTTTATACAACCAGAGGAAGTTTTCAATTAAGCTTTAAATTCTGCATTTGTGAACATTTTTCATACGATTATACATACTCGCGTGTTGTCCACAATTATTTCCACACCATACGGCAACACGTGAAAATAATAGCTAGGAGTATTAACTAAAAAAATATAGAATGACTATGTATACTGTTAATTTCCATGATAACCAAATCAACAAATCAGGTGGATAGTGAAAATCCCTGAACGAACTATAGGAGTCAAATCTCGCGTTATTTTACCGTTTGCTTAAGTTTCAATGTGTAATTTTAGAGCAGTCTACTCTCTTTTTGTACTTGTTTTATCCTAAATGGTAATATGTTGACGGATTCAGACCTAATTGAAAATTAAATATAAATACACACATGCGATTTTTTTAATATTACATTTCTCGTTAAAACACACTTCTCCCCGTAGCACGCCAAGCAGTTTAACTTTTTTGATCTAAAATAAATGAAATAATTTTAAAAAAGGTACTAACTTGTACCAAAATGCAAACAGTTCGTGCGTATCAACGTATTTTATCAGCAATTCCCAGCACACTTCAGAATAAGTTGATGCCTCTCCTGAACCAGAACCTATTTTAAATGAAACGTATAGTGATAAATCATCTTGCAACACGTACAACTACATTCTTTCAGACCCATTACTTCAGAGACGTACAAACTACCACTCATTGACATGATAAATACAATTACAGGAATTGGCAATTAAACCAGTTGAGGGTACAAGGAATTATGAAATTTCCGCAGCCGCGCAGACCACTCCCCGCGCGTATCTCCACGTCGCCGAGCAACGAAAGGGAATCTGACGCTGCGAAAATCGCTCCGACTCGGCTGGCTGTGGGAGGCCCCGCTCCCCTCCACCTGTTCGCCATGCGCTGACGCCGCGCGACCCGAGCGCTCGTAGCGGTAATTATGAGAACCAGGCCCCCTTCCACTCGTGCGCTCTCCCACTTCTCCCCAGCGACCGGGCCAATTAGTATGAGCTTATTCGTCTGTCTTTTCCGGTATCGGACTTTAATGTTTTAAAGTCTTTAAAACTTGGCATACCTCGACATCTTTCCTTCTTTTTTTTAATGTGATAACTTCGGCAGTTCTCTAAACTTTAACACAGATTGTGCAAGACTGACTTCGTAAAGTGGTATTTGACACTGAGCTAAAATAAAACGTACCACACTAAACAAAAAAATGTCCCTGAGCCCAGAGCCACGGGAAAAAGATGTAGCAAGAGAGAGAGAGAGAGTAGATAGCACTCGGGCGATTTCGCACAGAGGCTTCTTTTGCACTTGAGAATCTTTTACACACAGTAAATATACCACATGGGACATACAGATTTACTTTCCCTCCGTACGAAGAGGAAGATGTGCAAGGAATTTTGTCGACAAAATTGTTTTTAAAAATCCACGGCTTCGGTGAGATTTGAACGGACGAAGTTACGTATACCTAGTCGTAGGGACAGCTCACAGTTTTCAAAAAGTGTGATCGAGTAGTGCATGAATGCGCGCGCGCGCCTGTGTGTGTGTGTGTGTGTGTGTGTGTGTGTGTGTGTATGTGTGTGTGCGCGCGCGCGTGTGTGAGAGTAAGGCGAGGAGAGGGCAAGAATAAGGAAGGAAATCGTACCGAAAGCACCGAGGAGAGCATCCGCCGCAGCCGGTGTTGCTCTGTCTCCGGGTGACGCTTCGCGCGTCTGAATCAGCGCGCCCTCTGGGTGCGTCACGTGATGCGTCAGACCGCCCTCCCGTCCCCCCCGGGAACTCCCCGGCAGCACTCCTCCCACGACGCCGCCACCGCGCCCCCAACGGAATTTGCTTTCGGGGGAGTCGGAAAAACATTCGGTCGACAAAAACATACAGGTGCCTCGAGAACAAACTGTTTGATGCCGGATGATTTCGAAATGCTAGAAGACTCGCACATACACCACGCTTGCCTCACGGAAACTTTGCTTCTCGCCTTGTTTAGTGTATTTTGGGTTCGGCTAGGTCCTGGGTAAACAGCAAGATTATGTTATTGGAGTATCTTGTTTGCATAGTTGTAGCCAGTGATTACACATTGTTCTTCCTTGACGCGAAGGTTATTTATAATACAATAGTATGCCTATACTCCCACAACTTTCTACCGTTTTTTGCTACTCTCTACTCACACATTTCACTCCCTACAACATACTCAAAATGAAATAAAGCTACGAAATGCTTGCCTTCAATATTTTTAAGTAATTTACGTCTTTAGATATAAAACATCATTTTTAAAGGTGTTTGCATGAATGAGGCGGGATTGTGAGGTGAGATGACAACATTATACGATCATTACATACGATGATTTTAGAGGTTACAGGGTCGACGATCCTCAATTTTACTCGCATCTGTCAGCGGTGTTGAAGTACAAACAAATTGACGGCCTTCTAGTTCTGAAAACGTTTTGGCGACATTCGTGAGAAGTCAGATACCCCGTTCTTCCTCCGGAAGTCCATAAGGTGCAGTTTGCCCATAAATTCTTTTCTGACTGTCCTCACGAGTGTCTTCGACAAATGTACACGAGCATCGTCGCACGGATTTCAATGGAAGCGTAACTTCTTAGTTCACAAAGGTCAATGTATGAGCAACGCAATTCGTAAGTAATTATGACGAGACAAACTCGCAACACAGAAACCCCGCCCTCCAGTCCCACGAATATTCGTGTTGGTAACTTTAAGCGTATGAAATAAAAGTTCGTCACCACAGATTTAAGATTACCATCTCCCTCACTTTTCCGTAAGACTATCATGCTGTGTATTTTCGTTTTTTTGTCATTATTTACAATTGGAGCTTTATATACTACGTCACAACTGAAAGTATAATAATAGGGACTTCTTGCCCAGCGTAGAGTACAGCAACCTCTCGGCCACTCTCTATTACATTTGAGTATCTGCGCATGTTGAACTGCGCTTGCGCAGAAACTCGAGATTGCTGTAAGTCGATTTCTGCAAAAAGTCCCTAAAATGTATCGTAATGCGGACAATTCTCTGATACTATTAGCACAATATACAAAACACGCCTTTGTTTCCTTCTAGGCATTTACCAGTCCCCCAGCTGTTCGCTACTTTAACCGCACTCCTCTGTGGCGTCTGATTTGTAAATGTGACGCCATAGTGAAACTTGACACCATGAGAAACGGTCACACGAAACTCGGTGTTGGATATACCTGACAATAACAAGACAACTCCTAGCATAATCAAGATTAAATAGTGAAGCTTCCTCAGATGTGAAGAAGTAATAAAAATAAACAATACCGGCCTGCGGATCAACTATTCAACAAGCCATCAAACACGTACGGAAGAGGCAATGAGAATTAGATTTTAAGAGAGTCGCGTTAGTGGGACTCCCCCATTTTCCTCCTATATATATATATATATATATATAATATATAATATATATATATATATATATATATATATAATATATATAAATGAATTAAGGCAATTGGCAATTATGTCATTTCCCAGCCACACAGGGATCTCACGACTAAAAGAAGGAATACGGATACGTTCACCTTGAACAAGAAGGATTTACAGCACACTTTAAAAACGCACATACGCGTATATCGACAAATAATTGAACTACTACAAAACTCCAGTGTTGGGTAAATTATAAAAATGCTTCTCATCGCATGCAACGAGCAACCCAAGTTGTCAGATAAACACACCACATGATTTTGAGCACGTGACCAGACCAAGCTCGCAGTTGCACATGTTATCACCGCTGGGAAAGTATTACAGCCTTCCCGCTGTATGAAATACTAGATGTTGAAGCTTAGTCGTATCTGTTTGTATACACTGTTTAATTATTTATTTACGTTTATGAATATATAATAAATATCACAGAGCATGATACCAAAAATTACTACAACAAATGCAAAGAATGTTTTTCCAGGTCATTCTTTTCTTTACGTTTACTTAAACGGCTCCCAATAATTTCAAGGAACGATCAAGCTCTCCGTGGTCTCAAATTAAAATAATTTGAAGCAGGATGGATCAACGAAGTAAAAAAACAACAACAAAAAACAACTAACTGCGGCCCAATTTCACTATAATGCAAATAACAAAATTGCTCACATTTACGTCCAGTATAGCTAGGTACACAATTTCGAAGAATATTACGTAACTAGCAACACCTTATTTATATTTTTATATTACCACTTAAGACATGAAAGTTAAATTTGGGATTTAGCTGATATACAATTGTGCAGAGTTAGTTTCATCTGTAGATTCACGGTCGACATGCTCGGTTTTTTACAATAAAAAGAGCCATTTGCGTACGTTTGGAAACCGTTGTTCTCTTCTCATTTCAAAACGTCTGTGGGATTGAAGCCACCGGTTTACGAAGGAGAGTGGGGCCCGTTATGCAATCGGAAACTTCGGATTTTTGTTAATGCCATAACATAATTGTCAAAGCTCCGTGAGAATGTATGGTTGGTATATTAAGCGCTTCAGTGATAATTAAAAGTCTGCCTGTGCTTCAACTTCTCCTGTGCGTTAAATGTATCCTCCTAATGTGCTATCTGCGGTTCGGTCGGGATAATAATTGAGTTTTGTTAGTTTCTTTGGCAGATGTTTTTGACGCCGTTGCTCCTGCCGTTAAACTTAGAAGTAACATGCAGCGAAGAGTCACGTAATGTTTGTAGAGCAGTAATGAAGGAAATCTGAATAAAAAGCAAGGTGCACAATTCATTCCCAGAGTGTTTAGTGGATTCAAAGTGGATGGATACTAAAGACGACAAGGAGCAGCCCGTTTGCCGTAGCCGGGCGACCACTCACCAGCCAGGAAGCGCACGGGGCTGCCGGCGTCCGCCTCGTCGCAGGTGGCGCAAGGCGGCGAGTCCACGAGCAGCTGCTGCTTCCCTGCGCACACGCACCACACACACTTACACCACAATTCTCGACACAACAATAATTTACACATAATAATAAGAATAGCAGATCCGAATAGACAAAATCGCCAAGGCAGTAATGGCTGTCTTGGACCGAAGGATCGCGGGCTCGAGTCCCGCCTCGGGCATGGTTGTGTTTGTATGCGTCTCTATATGTTTGCGAACGTCCATTTCATCCTTCGTCATGAATGATCATTACCATTTCACCTCCTCCCCCAGGGTTAACAACCCCAGTGTAAAAACGCCCCCCCCCCTCGATAAATACGACAGCCGCGGTGCGGTGGCCGTTCGCGTTGTCTCGAGATGGCCGATTCACGGCAAACCAATGTACATCTCGTCTAAAAAGACTACCAACACGATTTTTTATCTCTAGGTATTACCCAACTCAGAAGCATCTGTTAACAATTAACAATGAAAGTAAAATAATACAGACTAATGGTATGTGGCAGCAAACAATCTGCGGAACTAAAACACATAATATGGTTTTCCAAACAGTGGCACGCACATTGCTCAAGAACAAGAAGTAATGTACTTGCATACAACACGAGTACCAAGAACAGGAAGATTTAATTAAATGTTTTAACAAAAGCAGCATTCACAAATACTACAATAACATAGTCTGGTATTTATACTCTGCAACAGATCTTTAGATATTACCAAGATTAACAAAAGGTTGATTTTCAAAATCGAAACTACTTCATTGTTTTTGTTGTTTTTCGAGTTCCTGGATATGCACAGGAATCTCCTACACCTCTCTCATGGCCATAAGGTCAACAAATTTCTCTCAATATCTACACGCGTACGAAATTAGTAATTTAGGTCACAGATTACGGAGGAGCGGTAGCGTAATCGGTCTAAGCGAGTGGTGAGCGAGGGAGTGGGTGAGCAGAATGGGTATGCGAGCGTATGGGTGGGGTGCGCGGAATGGTGGGTGGGTGGGTGGGTGAGCGAGTTACGCGGGTGGGTGAGCCAGCGGGTGGGTGACGCCGCGCGGCACGTGGGTCGTGGGCCTGGGAGGTTCAACGAACCCGGGTCCCCACAGCGCACGCGCGCCGTGGCCTGCGCGCCCGCTCCTGCTTTCCGGCGAAAACCCGTTCGCGAGAACGAATCTCCCACTCCCTCGGGCGCATTGTCACCTCGCGTTAAGCGATTTACCCGTTCATCACGGTGCCGCAGGCTACTTCCAACCATCATGAGGATATTCTCACTTTTATTGTAGTTCGTACCATGATATAAGGATTAGGGATACCACAAATCATTTGCGAACGAGATCATACTTTTATCGTTAGAACAGGGGATAATTTCATGACACGTTTCGGACATATTGCTTCATAGTTCAAATGGTTCTAAGATTAGATAATGTAATAGGGTTGCCAATTTTTGTCAATGCAGGGCCAATAATATTTTAAATAACAAGACACAAATGAAGACGAGAAAAAACATTTTCGTCAAAAACAAATTCGGAGATGAAACAATGCTATGACATTATCTGTTTAAAAAAAAACCTTCCAGCACTATTTACGCTATTATTAGTTCAATATGCGGAAGTTACCATTACAAGAAAGTTCAAAATGCGAATATTCCATAAAGGCAATTCAAAAGTAGGATACAAAAGCATCGCAAGCAATGGTGTCGGAGATGCCCGTCATTTGCAATAGATAGCATTCATTTGAAAAACATTTCATGATTAATGATTAAAAAACCCGCAGATAATTGGACAGCATCATTCCCAAGACGAGAACAATGAAGAAACAAATTTTCCCCGACAAAGCAAAAAATGTTTCAAAGAAGAATACAAATAATTGTCATTCATTACTGAATATGTACTAAAATTGAAGTACATAATTAATTTACAAGCTAAAGTTTGTAGTTTACAATAATTACTTAAGAGAAATATTTCGGTAATTTTCACAGAGCCTAAGAATTTTTCACATTACCCAAAATTAAGTGCAAAGGTAAATTACGAAAAGTTCCACTTGAAATTGGGTTAAGGTGATGCAAAATTCTATGGATTTTCCTTAATTTTTTTTCTTAAAAAATAATAGCTTTATGAAAATAGGTATACAAATGTTTCATACACATACATATAACTATTATGGACGAGCGGTAAAGGCTAGGGAGAGGATTTCAATGTTTATGCATATTTTTGTCTATTGCTCCATTGTGCAGGTAAGTGAAATTTCTTCACATTTGGTTACAATATGATACCATATAAATTAATATGTTAGTGCATATTTGTGCATATTTAGCTGATTTTTCCAGTAGGTGAATATTCGTACAATAATAGGCGCCTATTTTCCATTATTCATTACAATAGAGACTTATCTGTAAAACGGTTCATTAATTCGAAAAAGCTTGTCACAATTAGCGTTTCTTTTTTTCTCTCTATAAATAATAACATAGTTATGCAAATGTAAGATATTTCTTGATAATATTTTTTTAGAACAATCAGAAGAAATCCAACAAGACCCTATATACTTCACTGAGGTGAATATTTATTTTAATTATTTCTCTGGCTAAGTAGAGAAGATTATGTTATGTTTACACAAAAATATATATTTTCGTTGGAGGCATGCTTCTTTTGAATTGTATCAAGAAAGGTTTATGGAGGAAATGAGACATTGCTAATTTTAAATGCATATTAAGTTCGTATTTCAAAAATTTTAGGTCACAATTGCATACTTTTAAATGCGTATCTCAGTTTTTAGGGCATAAAAATCCTCTCTATAGTGATGACTAACATTATTTCCTCACCATTGCTCGTGCCTGATCCGAGTTCTCATATTTCTCGGTGTTTTTCTCGCACTCGTGAATGAGATTCTAATGGAGTCGAGGCGCATCAATTAGGGGAGCCGCATTCAAAGCATCATCAGTAACGCAGATTAATCGATCGAAGACGTCAGGGAAAAGCGAATGTACGAGCGGGGAATCCTAAGCAGATGGGGCAGAATAAACATGAAACTGGTGCGGCTAATGGAAGCCTCTAGACGGCTCATATCGAAGGAATCGTCGAGTGGGCAGTGAGGGAGAGACCCCGCGAGCGAAGTGCGTGCTCTACCCCGAGCGGTGGCGGTGTTCCTCACCCGCAGACGTACAGGTCTCAAGAGATCCCACCGGCAGGCGCTCTACGCTCCTCGGTTACGAGTGGTAGCGTAGCGCTCGCAAGAGTGAGGGAGCGTTAGGGTGTAGGAGGGAGCAAGGGTGAGAAAGGAAAGTTTCGAAAGTGTAATGCTCCTCTGAACAAACCAAGGACAGCTCCCGATGAGAGCAGCTGGTGGCTAGAATTCCCCTCCAGACTGAACGCATTCAACCCAGCATGTAGCTAGTGTCAAAACGCCGTCGGGATTCGAATTCCAGGGCCTCCAGGACAACGCCGCTGAGGGCGCAAGTGGCCGCGTAGCAGTGGCAGCCGGTCTAAACAATCTGAAAAAGGTTTTCCGCCCACACAGGAGTTCAGTGTTACCCAACATCAGAATAAGGGTGTTTCTCAGAACAGAGTACTAGTGGACTTCAACAGCAAAAATGCTGCTTTTTAGTGTGTGTAAAATGGACTTACGGAGCAGCAAAGATTAACAGTTCTGAAGCGGCACATGCAAATACATTTTTTTCTTCCTTGTCACATGATTACAGACGTGTCCCAGGCAGTGACGCACAGAGTATTAGAATATAGTCGTAACATCAGGTGTGAGAAATTGAGGATTAACAAACTCAAATATTTGTATTTTTCTCTCAAAATTCGAAATTGTTTCATTTTCTTCTATTTTCCTATCTTGCTGGCTGTCTAACGAAATCACCGACACCTTTCACGAGGTCAATTCCTATAATTGATGAATTTATTTGAAATTACTACCATATATATAAAATAACAAATACGGACGCCGCTAGCAAGTTTCTGACGCTATTTCAATTCAAATACAAAAAGATTCGTGAAGACCAAAAATGTATAATACATCTCCAGAAAAACGGTGTATTAGCTCTGAAAGGCTTCGGTATGTGAAGAAAGGCACTCGACTAAACAATGCTCCAACCTATACGTTGTCCCTAGGGAACTCACGAACATGAACGCACATTGACCGAATTACAATCGAGGATTCCTTTCAGCAATTGCAACACAACACTTTTCGTAAGGCTAATGAAAGATAAAACCCTTAAGCGAGGCATTCGCTGGCAAAAGAGAAACCGGTGCATACTGCGTCGGTCAGAAGGGCTTCGCTCACCCTGTCCCACAGAGGGCGAACTGCCTGCGGCCCGCCCCCGCAATCGCTTCCTGTGCTTCCTCCCACTGATTCACGCACTATTTTCGACGGCGGCGGCGGCGGCGGCGGCGGCGGCGCAGGCCGAGAGATACTCGGCTGCTGATAAGCCGACACCGCCCGGGCGCCCCCCGGCGCCTCTCTCGGCACTCCACCCTGCTCCTCGCGCACGCCGCCACGCGGCCAGGGCGGCGCGCCCGTCTCACCAGCAGCCGCGCTCGCATGATCCTCAACGACAGCTCTTGCACAAGAGGGTGCCTAGAGTGATTCAACTGCTAGCTCAATAGCAGAATACGAACAAGTATACGAATTATGATGATCAGGCAGTGGAAAAAGGAGAATTCAGAGAAAGCGTGCTGTGAAATGTCTTTGGATATTTATCCACCCCAAACTTCCCCTAGATCGACGGGCATTTATCTGCGAGCCCAGAGGTAGAAGGAATATTTTTCAGCGGCCGGGAAAAAGAATCATACAGAGTTGAGATTCAGAATGTGAATTCTTAGAATATTGTTCAATCAATCAGCAATGCATCTACGACGTATTGTTTGACTCCGCCTGGCGATGAGAAGCAGGGTCGAAGGATGTAGGCGGAGCGAGAAATAAATATTCAAGCAAGGTTGGGTAAACAGCAAGTTCTAAATAAAGAAGTGCTCTGGCCATTGGCCCCGGAAACATGTAAATAAAAATTCAGATGTTCAACCTCTAGCAAGTAGGTGCGCCTCTTTCCAACAGTTCAAGCGAGGTAGTAGTGGTTTCCAACTGGTAGCTAGCCACCCCCCCCCCGTCATTCCGAAGAAAAAGTAAATTTCTGGAAGTAAATGGCAAGGTCGCGGCAGCGAGAACGCGACTCGTACCATGCCTCGTCTCTTGCGAGCAGAAACATGTTCTGAGTGGAAAACCGGCGGGCGGCGCGGAACCCTCTCATCGCCCCGCCGAGCGCCTGTCTCGCAAGACACACTCCACAGTATGCGACGACAATGAAGCACACTGTTGGTTAAGTTTACACAACTTCAATTCAAAACAGTGAAGTCGCAGACTTCAATTATTCAAAATCTACATGCGTTATTTCTACTACATGCGTTATTTCTTACAGATAATTTATTGCTAGAAATGTTAATGTATACATTATTTTCATAAATATGTACTGAATATAGGTCGCAGGTGACTACTGCAAAATGTGAGAAGAAATATCTTATTCTTTATTAAATACATTTCCAATACTGTAACCATTCATCAAATTAAGTTTTCTCGATAGAAAAAACAACAAAACAAACTACGATTCGCATTCCTATTCGTTAATAGTTTGAGCATTTTCCTCCATTCACCGAAAAGGTCAAGGAAACCAAAACATTGTACTGGGCAGGAGAAATATTTGAATAGTAAGAAGGAACGTAAGTAGAAATTTGACAGATCAGATTCGCTGTTAGTTACGGACTATAGATAGCAAATGAAAAATAACACTATTTAAAATCGACTGCAACAATTTAAAAACTAGTAACTGTAATTCACTTTGTACATCAACATCTAAGCTACAACTCTAATTAAACATCGATACATTATGACGATTTAGTTGGCAAGGCCCTCTCGTGGGCGAGGGCGAGCGGCGAGGGCGAGCGGCGAGGGGCGAGGCGGTGCTTGGGCACACGACGGGCAGCGCCGGGGCTCGCTTCCGGCAACAGGGCTGTGCCCGCTGCGTTTGGCGAAGGCCCCTCTTTTACTCTTTGTAAAATCCTCATACACAAGCAGAACGTGTTCTAGGGAGGGTTCGAATTTTCGTTCACGTAGTATAACAGGGTACAACCTCATCCCAACAAAGCAGCTTACAATATCACAGGCCGCATAGCGCACGCCCAACGAGAGGGAATTTTGGATTTACTGAGGACATTCGATTATGGTTGAATACAATGTGACATTGATGCAATCATATTCCGTATGATTTTAAGTATGTTCGCAAATTCATTGTTTCTAATTTTCGCCAAAACGCAAGAAACCTCAATGTCTGAAACATCTGTGAGCTCCAGTGGGAAACTAGAGCCAGTGTGACGAACGATCTGAACAGGGGGGAGAGGGGGGGGGCTTGCGGGGAGGTAACGAGCGCGCTCTGGAGCGGAGCGGAGCAGCCGTAAGAGCGGCAAGGATGGGCACGCGCAGAGGCCCCCGGGCTCAGTCGCGCATGGGTGGGCGCCCGCCCTCCCGGGCGCTCGCTCAAACAGCAGCTAGGCTCCTTCGCCGAAAAGGGATTCCGGGGGATTTGCAAGACTCTGCATAAGAATAATTCTTAAAATACAAAGACCCCGTCTATTTGCGGACACTGTGACGAGAGCACTTGTAAACTACATGTCTGTAGAACAGTGGACGTGGGCAGGCGCTTGGTCTACGAGGGCCCCGAAGGCCTCCAGCGGAGCCGCCGCCGAGCAGCGCCATGCGACGGCGGGCTCGCCCCAACCACTTCCGCTCTCGGCTCGAGGACTCCAGGGCGAGCGACAGCCGCGGCCCCGCCAGTCCAACGCCCTCCGAGCGGTCGCCATACATTACAATGCATTTGCATCAATCGGCCCCTCAAATCCCCTCAAAGCCTCTCCGCCCGTCCATACAAAGCCATCCATACGAGTGGCTTGAGGCGGAGAACACGCACCGCCTTAAAGAAGGTTACGAAAGCGGAAAGTGCAGTCAAAAAGCGTAAGCGCTGAGAAAAGCATTTAATTCTGAAAATGGTTTATTGTCAAAGACAAGTATGAGTAATGTTTACGGATGTGGAAATAGTGGAAACCGAAATATCACATGTGAAGATTTTAATAAATATTCTACTGTAACCAAATTCAATGACAAGACTGATTACAACTTTAATGGAACTCAATTCCATTGTATCACGCCCATTTCACACACTGTCTATAGCTAAAAATAATGAAACAATAACAACAACAATAAACCATCCACGTTGCGCAGACAGTTGCGGCCCCAGTCGTCTGCGCCAAAGAGGCTGCCCGTACGAGTCCTCCGCACGGTCGCAATTGTTATTGTTCCTCCATCCCTCGTTATCATCATATCCCCTCATAATTCATAATTCAAGGTGTAACAACCTTGTCTTATTAAAGATACAGCCGGAAAAATCTCTTCAGGCCTCGGAATATAATGTGTAGCGTGATTATAAATGGCCGACACACAAATAATAATAATAATAATAATAATAATAATAATAATAATAATAATAATAATAATAATAAAAACAATAACAGGAAAATACTACGGTAAGACCGTCAGAATTGAATTCCACTAGACGGGAGAATTTTCAATGCAATGCAGGCTATGCAAATCGCCCGAGAGGAATCTCGCCGTTGGGCGGCGTCGGAATTGCGTTTGTTCCGCGGGGACTCCCGCCGCCGAACTGGCCACGTGAAAAGAGACAGCACGCGGCGACCGGTGAAGTGAGAAGCGCCTGCGCGTAGCGCTCGCCGCGGTAACTCCCGGGCCGAGAGTCGACCTGGAAGAGAGAGAAGTTATCGACAAGAACGACGTCTCTGGAGACGGATCCTCAAAAATTCAGCCCCACAAAACACTTTTTATAAAAGCATATTCGTGTTGGAATTGCATCTTATCCACTATAATGAAAATTATCAAAAACTAAGCTTTACACACTTTCGGGGGAACAGACGTCTGGTCAGGCAAAAGATAATAGTTTCTAATTGTTGGTTGGCGATTGTATTTTACTTCCGAAACTTACTGTACGTACTGTTACAGTGTTCTGGTACTCTCTCACGTACAGTGTTCTGAAATAAAATATCTGAGGCAAGAGATATTTATTCCACGAAAAAATACGCACATATATGAAATAAAGTTCTAAAATTGAATCTTCGCTAAGCTAACACGTAGCACTATGCTTAACAATGTAAGAAGACGTGGAAAACAGCGTTCTGACTGTCATTCAGCAATCTTTGGTTTAATCCAAATACACAGATTCAAAGAAAATTGCAAATTTAACGTGATGATCAATACATCAAAACTCTAACCAAAAATTTCTTCCCCTATCTCTCATCAGCACCTTGCACAAATACATTCAGATTAGGTAAAACAATATAAAACTGCCGTATACGTTCAAGATGTTCAAAGGATATGCTCCGCCTATCATGGTCATTCTATGAAATAAAAAATATTTATAAATAATATTAAATTAACTTCACGACTAAAAGAAAAATTATTTCACTTTATGTAATTTTTCCCACCTCGTGGATGGACGTTACAAGCCTGACGAAACGCGATCGTTCCAAAATTCATTTTAAAAAATCACATTAAAACTCGTAAAACAAAGTCGACCAGGAATAAATATTTGAAAAAAAGAATTCTACGCTCGGGCCTACGGTCGGCGAACATCTCGGGTTGATGGAGGAGGTTCTGATCCGGAGCTTCCGCCCCGTGGCCACGAAGCCCCGCTGGGTGGGCGGAAGGGGGCCGCCGCCCCCGCCCCCGCCAGGTGACTCGCGGATGAGCGAACTCCAAACGGCCACTG
>BOPP01000153.1:3141769-3163597 GCA_017312745.1 Gryllus bimaculatus
GAGAGAGAATGTATCGTTTTCACACAACAGGCAATGTCAGAATGAGTTGACTCTGGAATGAATGAATCAAATTGTATATTAAATAATTTATTAATCTTAATTATTAAGACGAGAGACGGTATGAAAAAAAAAAGGGTGTTGCGTAATGATTGTGCGTATGCGAGAGACGAAGGTCAGCATATCTGATTCAAGCGGATCCTCTCAACACTCCTTCCTCTTGGTCCCTGAAATTTAACAATGGTTCAGTGTAACATGGCGACTGTGCTGTGAATGACCAATGTTGCAGTATTTTTTTTTCATTCAGAGGTTGATACCTTTGTATATTAAGTGTCTGCTTTCTTCTGTCACATAAGTTTCTTTTGGATACAATGGTACTTATCTACGAATTTTTTGCTTTAACTTAATTGGCATTTTTCTTACTTTTTAGTGAGTTTAAAATGTAGCGTCTTATTTGAACGTTTTTCAACGGAATTGTTATGCTCTAAATATTAAATGTTTTATAATTTTTTATTAAGGTCTGTAATATCTTCCTATTTTCAAATGTCTAATTTAATCATTCACGGACAAATTGTATAAAACTGGTGCTGCATCAATGGGAATTTTTATTACATAAAACTTTTTTCAGGAAACATTTTTGTTTTCGTACGCAAGTCTTTATCAGGTTCTGTATTACATTAGTACAGCAGATGCAATTACTTTCCGATTCTTATTCATTTATTCTTATTAAGCCCTTCACTGTGAATCTTTCCATGGAGCAAACGGCATGGGAATTCGGTCGAAATACCTGTGGATAGTGGAAATGAAATGTTCGTTGGTTAATGTCGCGTTAATTCGAAAGGCGAGGCTGATGACAAAAATCTTTGTAACATGTTCAATCGCTATGCAACGTTTCGCCTCTCGTGCTCAGACGGCAGCGGCAGCTCGCACGGGGCCGGGGCCGGGCCTGCGCGGGGTCGACTGCGCCCCTCGTCCTGCGCAAATTGCCCCTTCCCTGCCTGCTGGCTGGGCATAGTACCCTCCGCCGTGGGACCCGTGCCTTGCCTTGACGATGGGGCCAGGCGCCGCGATCGATGCGTTTTTCTCGGCGGGGGAACCCGAAACGTCTCAATGCGCCAGGAGATGCAACAACGCAAGACAGAACAGATGGGGTAGGCAATGTTTTGAATGTATTACATAAGATAGTTTTGGTATGTAAAACAACTGTCAGAGCGAATTCTCTGGAATTCAAAGTTTCCAACTTTTCTTCTGCAATTCTTTGTTACCTTTAATATGTTTACTAAATGTTCAGAAGATAATTTTTAAATAGTGGCCCGATTGCGGTAATTAAGCGAATTGATTTGATTTGAGCGTTTAATGGTCGTTTTCTCTCGTCCCCTCAAATACTTCAAAAATAAATTATGAAAATCATTTATTTTCATAACAAATTTTACCATTAATTTACAAAGCAGTGGCCTAGCGATTCCTTGTATTTCCGAATCTTCTCCCCGAATGTTTATTCCAAATTTTTTACAGCAGATTGTTGTAAATGGAATATGTTTTTATTGTACGTTTTTTTTCGTTTCCTCTCTTTCTGTTTTCTGCACAAATATAATACTTTGGAGTTTCATCATCGTTGTATTGCCCGTGGAACTAAAACAGTTCATTTGCAGTAAAATTTTGTCAGACGTTTGTTTACGATTCTTTCGTTGTATTATATTTTTTCGTACGTTGGTATGCGAAATCAACACTATTAAAAATGGGTGTTGGGAAACTTTGTTTCAATTTGGTTCATTGTGTAAGTGTCTTGTAGATGAACTGCGCGCGCGTGGTGAAACAAATTCGCTGGCACGTTCGGGCTTTCGCCGGTTTGAACGTTTTGATTTTTGAGTTTTTGAAAGTACCTTTACCAAAAAATGTAAAGCCAGTGTTGGGTGTTTTGAGATTTAAGTAAAGTGCACTCTTGACGTCAAACACTTAAAATGGAATGTGTTAAAATATTTTTGTGAACTTTACATCAGATTTACATTGCTTTTCCTTTACAATTTAGCTTAAATTGGTAAGAGATTTCGATGTTGGTATTCTTTAGCATTTCAGTGTTAGGAGCGTTGATGATGAAAGATAGAAGTCCGCAGTATTCCCGTAAGATATCTCAAGTTTTCAACTCGTCTGCGTTGTTTCCGCTTAGAAGGGACCGTCAACATCTAACCAGGTTTTACAGTTTCACGGTGAGTGTTGTGCAGCACCACTGTCGGATG
Source organism: Gryllus bimaculatus (assembly GCA_017312745.1). Taxonomy (NCBI): domain Eukaryota; kingdom Metazoa; phylum Arthropoda; class Insecta; order Orthoptera; family Gryllidae; genus Gryllus; species Gryllus bimaculatus. Next base: position 3,144,004 of record BOPP01000153.1, read on the forward strand.
CAAATTGCAGCTAAGCGACAAAAGTAAACTGTGCGGTCTATGTTCAGAACTACGAGAACTTAGTCTCGTGTTTTAAAAATGATGAGAGTTTCACAATTGATAAATGGAACGTGAGTAATATATTTATTACCCCTCCATTTGCTTTATCGTCATTATTAAGCAGATGTAATCTGTTCCGCGGTCCCTCAATATCTCTTTTTCTGGTATATCTGGAGAATAAGCACCAAGGTCCTTTGCATTAAAAAATAACTTTACATTTGTTTACGAGCACTGTTTTTCCTGTCTGCGTCTTCCAATTTATCTACGAGTATTTGGGAGGTTATGTATGGTGGTCTATATAACTGATGCAGTTGACATGGTTCAATACGCATGGCCTTCATGTGCATTGGTTACAATTATAATTGGCGATCAATTGGAACAGATATTCCGACTAAAAGTAGTTTTATTTATCTACATGACTCGAGTAATGACAAACGAAAATCAGAATGGAATATATTTTCTAGAATAATCTAGATCTACAATAAAACCTATATCAAAAAGTTAAGATAATTGACAGAATGAATCGTAATCATAGGTTGAAAGCAAAATTCTAAATAACTACGTATCAATAATGTAAAAAAATCTATTGGTTATGGAATTAAAAAAAAAGTCGGGGGAAAACTAGAATTTTTCACCTTCAGTAAGAAAATTCAACGCTCTTTTAAAGCGTACATTTAAATATAATTGTTTTGTTTGGTATCTATTTCAAGTATTTTACATATATATTGTTAACTATTCGATTCCTAGCCAACACTCCCAGCGTACATCGTGGCATGGTCACACTCCCGGAACCCCTCCTCTTTAGCTTTTCCCTCACGTTTCACGCAACTTTTAGTTGCCCAGCGAGGAATGTATCGCGTTTCCTTCTCGAGTGTGGCATTTGGAGAAGGCGTTTGATGCGGCGACGGCGCGCGTTCGGCGCCGTACCGGTCCGCGGCGGGCGGGTCGCCGACGCAGAAGGGGGCGGGCGGCCGCGGTCGCGCCTCCAGGGGTTCCGGGAGTCACCGCGCCGCGAGCCCCGCGGTGCAGGTGGCAGAGGCAAACCGGGGCAAGTTCCTCTCCTCTCCCCTCAAGTCCACACCGCTTGCGAAGCGGGGGCGTTCGTGGGCGTGCAAGGTCCCTCGATCCGCTCCCTCTCCTACGCATGTCTGATGTTACCACTTTCATGCTTCGCTGCCAATCTGCTTTCTTCACTTTCAAGCGTCCGGCCTCTTTCAGCTCTCCTTTCAGCTTCGAGCGTCCGTCCTCTTTGAGCACCTCATTCAGCTCAGCGTCGTCTCTTTGAGGCTCCTCCTTTCCAGCTTCGAGCGTGTCTTTTGAGCTCCTCCTTTCAGCTTCGAGCGTCGTCTTTTGAGCTCCTCCTTTCCAGCTTCGAAGCGTCGTCTCTTTGAGCTCTCCTTTCAATTCAGCTTCGGAGGCGTCGCTCTTTGAGCTCCTCCTTTCAGCTTCGAGCGTCCGCCCTTTGAGCTCCTCCTTTCAGCTTCGAGCGTCGCCTTCTTTGAGACTCCTCCTCAGCTTCGAGCGTCGCCTCTTTGAGGCTCCTCCTTTCAGACTTCGAGCGTCGCGTCTTTGAGCCTCCTCCTTTCAGCTTCGAGCGTCGCCTCTTTGAGCTCTTCCTTTCAGCTTCGAGCGTCCCCTCTTTGAGGCTCCTCCTTTCAGCTTCGGAGCGTGCCTCTTTTGAGCTCCTGCCTTTCAACTTCGAGCGTCGCTCTTTGAGCTCCCCCTTTCAGCTTCCGAGCGTCGCCCTCTTTGAGGCTCCTCCTTTCAGCTTCGGCGTCGCCTCTTTGAGCTCCTCCTTTTCAGCTTCGGAGCGTCGCCTCTTTGAGCTCCTCCTTTCAGCTTCGAGCGTCGCCTCTTTGAGGCTCCTCCTTTCAGCTTCGAGCGTCGCCTCTTTGAGCTCCTCCTTTCAGCCTGAGCGTCGCGTCTTTGAGCTCCTCCTTTCAAGCTCGAGCGTCGCGTCTTTGAGCTCCTCCTTTCAGGCTTCGAGCGTCGCGGTCTTTGACTCCTCCTTTCAGCTTCAGGCGTCGCGTCTTGAGCTCCTCCTTTCAGCTTCGAGCGTGCGCCTCTTTGAAGGCTCCTCCTTTCCAGCTTTCGAGGCGTCGCCTCTTTTGAGCTCCTCCTTTCCGCTTCGAGCGTCGCCTCTTTGAGCTCCTCCTTTCAGCTTCGAGCGTCGGGCGTACTTTTGAGCGTCCTCTTTCAAGCTTCGAGCGTCCGGCGTCTTTGAGCTCCTCCTTCAGCTTCGAGCGTCGCCTCTTTGAGCTTCCTCCTTTCAAGCTTCGAAGCGTCGCCTCTTTGAGCTCCTCCTTTCAGCTTCGAGCGTCGCCTCTTTGAGCTCCTCCTTTCAGCTTCGGAGCGTCGCGTCTTTGAGCTCCTCCTTTCAGCTTCGAAGCGTCGCGTCTTTTGAGCTCCTCCTTTCAGCTTGAGCGTCGCGTCTTTGAGCTCCTCCTTTCAGCTCGGAGCGTGCGTCTTGAGCTCCTCCTTTCAGCTTCGAGCGTCGCGTCTTTGAGCTCCTCCTTTCAGCTTCGAGCGTCGCGTCTTTGAGCTCCTTCTTTCAGCTTCGAGGCGTCGCGTCTTTGAGCTCCTGCTTCAGTTCGAGCGTCGCCTCTTTCAGCTCCTCCCTTTCAGCTTCGAGCGTCGTCCTCTTTGAGCTCCTCTTTCAGTTCGGAGCGTCGCGCTTTGAGCTCCTTCCTTTCAGCTTCGAGCGTCGCGTCTTTGAGCTCTCCTTTCAGGCCTTCGAGCGTCCGCCCGTCTTTGAGCTCCTCTTTCAGCTTCTGGAGCGCTCGCGTCTTTGAAGCTCCATCCTTTCAGCTTCGAGCGTCGCGTCTTTGAGCTCCTTCTTTCCAGCTCGAGCGTCGCGTCTTGAGCTCCTTCCTTTCAGCTTCGAGCGTCGCCTGCTTTCAGCTCCTCCTTCAGCTTCGAGGCGTCGCGTCCTTTGAAGCTCCTCCTTTCAGCTGCGAGCGTCGCGTCCTTTGAGCTCCTCCTTTCAGCTCGAGCGTCGCCTTTTGACTCCCCTCCTTTCCAGCTTCGAGGCGCTCGCCATCTTTGAGCTCCTCCTTTCAGCTTCGAGCGTCGCCTCTTTGAGGCTTCCTCCTTTCAGCTTCGACGCGTCGCCTCTTTTGAGGCTCCTCCTTTCAGCTGCGAGCGTCGCCTCTTTTAGCTCCTGCTTTCAGCTTCGAGCGTCGCCTCTTTGGAGCTCCTCCTTTCAGCTTGAGCGTCGCCTCTTTGACTCCTCCTTTCCAGCTCTCAGCGTCGCCATCTTTGAGCTCTCCTTTCAGGCTTCGGAGCGTCCCTTCTTTTTGAGCTCCTCCTTTCAGCTTCGAGCCGGTCGCCTCTTTGAGCTCCACTCCTTTCCAGCTCGAGCGCGCCTCTTTGAGCTCGCTGCTTCAGCCTTCCGAGCGTCGCCTCTTTGAGGCTCCTCCTTTCCAGCTTCGAGCGTCGCCTCTTTAAGCTCCTCCTTTTCAGCTTCGAGCGTCGCCTCTTTGGAGCTTCTCCTTTCAGCTTCGAGGCGGTCGCCTCTTTGGAGCTCCTCCTTTCAGCTTCGAGCGTCGCGCCTCTTTGAAGCTTCTCCTTTCAGCTTCGAGCGTCGCCTCTTTGCGCTCCTCCTTTCAGCTTCGGAGCGTTCGCCTCTTTGAGCTTCCTCCTTTCAGCTTCGAGCGTCGCCTTTTGAGCTTCTCCTTTCAGCTTTCGAGCGTCGCCTCTTTGAGGTCTTCTCCTTTCACGCTTCGAAGCGCTCGTCTCTTTGGAGCTCCTCTTTGAACTTCGCAGCGTCGCCTCTTTCATGTTCGCCTTCCACTCCTTGTGAAGTCGGCAAATTGCATTTCAACTTGGGTCTTTTTCAGCTAATCTGTTGGGCGATTAATGGTGTTGTGCGGGGGAGGGAATCAATTTCAATCGGGGACTGCTCTGAGAATGCAAAGAGGATGACAAACAGGCGAGAATCCGGATCCATGATTATTGTTTAGATATTAATACGTCCTCCCTCCTAGAAAATTTTAGTGTAAACTAGAATAAAAGGGAATAATTAGAGCAGCCGGGGAAATTCGATTTTTCGATTATCCGCCACTTCGAACCTCTGACCCCAAGAATCCACGTTCAACAGGAATTTAAGTAGCAGACTCGGCGACCACCTTTCCTAACGGAACAATATAGATCTCCTTCTCCTCCCCACATGAAGAAAACTTTGCCTCAGAGGAAGGTGGTCCAGACTTTATAATAGGGCGATTCACAGTGGACATGCTGCCAGATAATGAGACTTTGAGACTTGCCAGCTGAGCGAGATAGCTAAACTTGTGCTTGTAAAACGGGAACAATGGTTTTTCTAATTAGTTGCCTGCTCGACAACGAAGGCCCGAGTTCCTTTTAAGATAATGGCGACATCCGCACATGCTCTGTACTATAACATTCATCTTGGATGCAAGTGTTTCCGTGTCACATATATTTTTACAACGTTTGTAAATGCATGAAGATTTATGTGAGGATTGTTGGAATGTTCATTTTGACAGCTCTTTTCGGTAAACTGCGGCTACCCTGACCCTGACATAAGAGTTGACACAATAGTTAATTTAGAAAATACGAGAAGATTAGTAAAAAAACCACAACACTTCGTTCTGCTCAGTCTGCTTTGAATACATGATACGCGTATCTTTAATTGACATTAATTTTCTCTTTTTTAGATATTTTTCTTCGTCAATCAAGTAAAGGGTAAAAATTCTATTGGGGATTTCCAACGTGTGTGTCTAGTGTGCTCCGTTTGGAATTCACATTCACCTCTTTGGAAGATTGCACAAGTGGGCACATCTAACGTTGGAGACATTTAGATCGAAAGAGGAATTTTAATTAAAAACCGGACTGTCCTCTTAGACTGGATTAACAAACGATTTCTGATGAAACCTCTGCTACAATCGGTAATTATTTTCAGTTCCATTGCCGGTTCTCTTGGCGTTTTTGTTTTTCTTTTATTTATTGGTTCTATATCTCCTTACAGAAAGTTGGAGAATCATCATACGATGCACTTATACTTGAGTCTACGCAATGCTTGAGTTAGGGAATATTAACCAGTATGTTTTCGATGGGCTGCATTGCAAATGTTTTTCTGAGCTAGCAACTTAGGACCTGTCCCCTACACCAAAAATTCTTGTATTGTCAAGACACCGCATTTGTCCAATTAGAACATTGTATCCGAAAGGCCAGAAAATCGGTGCTTTTCAATTTCGTAAGCCTGACTCGCCCACTTATACGATAAGTAACTGGCACCAGTGACGGTCGGTACAAATTGTTGTTTGGGAGCAGTTGGGTGATTGCGACATCAATAACAAAGTTATGCGAGAACGGATGAAAATATCGATAATAATCGTCGAGGTTTAAAACATTTATATTTAAATTTGGTTTTAGTTAATCTCTAAACATTAAATGCTACGGGCACGAAAATTTAATTTTTACAGGTAATTTTTTTCATGTTATAATGATTAAAATGAAGCAAACCAAAATTATGAGAAGAAAAAAAACTACTCCAGCCTGAAAGCGTGAGCGCTGCAGCAGTGAACCTGAAGAGGTCAGCGCTTTGAGTTCGTCGAGAAACGGACGGGAAGCAGGGGGGGGGGGCTTACGTCCACGACGCCCTTTGCGCCACCGCCTGTCCACGAGCGAAAATACAAGAAAAGACGAGCGGAATTACCAACGGCATCGGGACAATCCTGACAAGAGATAGAAAGCTTAACGAAGATGGCGCCATGAGTGCAAGGGCAAGACGGTAAACTGTCACCCTGAAAAGTCAACATGCAACGTAGTTTTTCTTAACACAGCGTTAAACGGCAGAGCAGGGTAATCCGCAGGTGGCTCAGCAGTTGCGAAAGAGGGCTGCAGGAGAGATCCCGCGGCCCCCTCGGCCGCTCGTGTGAGCAGCGAAAGAACTAATCTTGGCGGTTCAAGTGAATTATTTACAGTAAAGAACAGTATTTGTAAGAAGCAATCTTGGTATACACATTTGCGGTAGCGTTTTCCTTCTTGTGTCGTTGGTGGTGCCAATGCGGGCACTGGCCTCTCATCGCCGCCGCTGACTGCGCCGCTTCGCGTGGAGAGCGGCGATGGTGTAGTGGCCGGGGAATGGGGGACGGGCCGGGGGGGCGAATCTTCCCCGCACTTCCGCCGCCGCCCACGTGCTGCCCCTCGCACTCCGCTGCCATTGCAGATGAGGCTGGCGGTCTTGCGCTCGCCTGGCCCCTCGATACGCGCGATACCATCGGAAGGGTAATAACGAATTCAAAGCGTTAGCACTGATGAACCCAAGGATGCTTATTGTATATATTTTCAGTATTAAACCACATAAAATGTGCCCTCTGAAACTACACTGATGTTTGGGCATAAGCTACTGCATTTTTCAAGACGGCTTACATGAACCAATGTGCTTGCATTTCCAATAAAGTGTTTGGAAAGAAACGATTATTCTTATAACCAATTTTTTCAGAAGTTTTTGATGAAGGAACGAAAAATACTTCTCCCACTCTCGGACATGCGCTTATCTTAAAGAGAAATAGTCGATGTTACTTTGTGGCCTACCTTCTGCCGTCGCAGCGTGTGGCGCGGGGGGGCGCAGGAGGTGTGTGGGCGGTTGCAGGGGTGGAGTGGGGGGGGGCGGAGGTGGGTGGTGCAGGTACACCTCCCTGCGCCCCCCCCCGCGCCACACGCTGCGACGGCAGAAGGTAGGCCACAAAGTAACCATCGATATTTCTCTTTAAGATATACGCATGTCAGAGTGGGAGAAGTATTTTTCTCCTTCATCAAAACTTCTGAAAAAAATGGTTATAAGAATAATCGTTTCTTCCAAACACTTTATTGGAAATGCAAGCACATTTGGTCATGTAAGCCGTCTTGAACATGCAGTAGCTTATGCAACATCACGTGTAGTTTTAGAGGGCACATTTATGTGGTTTATACTGAATATATACAATAAGCATCCTGAGGTTCATCAGTGCTAACGCTTTGAATCGTTATTACCCTTCCGATGGTATCGCGCGTATCGAGGGGCCAGCGAGCGCAGACGCCAGCCTCATCTGCAATGGAGCGGAGTGCGAGGGGCCCAGCACGTGGGGGCGGCGGCGGAAGTGCGTGAGATTCGCCCCCCGCCCGTCCCCCATTCCCCGGCCACTACACCATCGCCGCTCCACGGCCGAAGCGGCGCAGTCAGCGGCGGCATGAAGAGCAGTGCCCGCATGGCACCACCAACGACACAGAAGGAAGGGAAAACGCTACCGCAAATGTGTATACAAGATTGCTTCTTACAAATACTGTTCTTTACTGTAAATAATTCACTTGAACCAGCCAAGATTAGTTCTTCGCTGCTCACCACGAGCGCCGAGGGGGCGCGGGTGCTCTCTGCAGCCCTCTTTCGCAACTGCTGAGCCACCTGCGGATTAGCCCTGCCTCTGCCCGTTTAACGCTGTGTAAAGAAAACTACGTTGGCATGTGACTTTTCAGGGTGACAGTTTACCGTCTGCCCTTGCACTCATGGCGCCATCTTCGTTAAGCTTTCTATCTCTTGCTCAGGATGTCCCCGATGCCGTGGTATTCCGCTCGTCTTTTCTTGTATTTCGCTCGTGGACAGGCGGTGGGCGCAAGGGCGTCGTGGACGTAAGCCCCCCCCCCCCTGCTTCCCGTCCGTTTCTTCGACGAACTCAAAGCTCTGACCTCTTCAGGTCACTGGGAGCGCTCACGCTTTCAGGCTGAGTAGTTTTTTCTTCTCATAATTTTGGTTTGCTTTCATTTTAATCATTATAAATGAAAAAAATTACTGTAAAATTAAATTTCGTTGCCCGTAGATTTAATGTTAGAGATTACTAAACCAAATTTAAAATATAAATGTTTAAAACCTCGACGATTATTGATCGATATTTTCATCCGTTCTCGCATACTTTGTTATTGATGTCGCATCACCAACTGCTCCCAACAACAATTTCGTACCGACCGTCACTGGTGCCAGTGTACTATCGTATAAGTGGGCGAGGTCAGCTTACGAAATTGAAAAGCACGATTTTCTGCCTTTCGGATACAATGTCTAATTGACAAATGGGTGTCTTGCAATACAAGGAATTTTTGGTGTAGGGGACAGGTCCTAAGTGTAGCTCAGAAAAACATTGCAATGCAGCCCGATCGAAACATACTGGTTTAATATTCCCTAACTCAGCATGCGTAGACTCAAGTATAAGTGCATCGTATGATGATCTCCAACTTTCTGTAAGGAGATATAGGAACAATAAATAAATGAAAAACACAAAAACGCAAGAGAACGCAATGGAACCTGAAAATAATTACCCGAATTGTAGCAGAGGTTCATCAGAAATCGTTTGTAATCCAGGTGTAAGAGGAAAGTCCGGTTTTTAATTAAAATTCCTCTTTCGATCTAAATGGTCTCCAACAGTTAGATGTGCCCACTTGATCTTCCAAAGAGGTGAATGTGAATTCCAAACGGAGCACACTAGACACACACGTTGGAAATCCCCAATAGAATTTTTACCCTTTACTTATTGACGAAGAAAAATATCTAAAAAAGAGAAAATTAATGTCAATTAAAGATACGCGTATCATGTATTCAAAGCAGACTGAGCAGAACGAAGTGTTGTGGTTTTTTACTAAATCTTCTCGTATTTCTAAATTAACTATTGTGTCAACTCTTATGTCAGGTCATGGTAGCCGAGTTTACCGAAAAGAGCTGTCAAAATGAACATTCAAAACCTCACAATAAAAATGTGCATTTACAAAACGTTGTAAAATATATGTGACACGGAAACACTTGCATCAAGATGAATGTTATGTACAGAGCATGTGCGAGTCGCCATTATCTTAAAAGAACTCGGGCCTTCGTTAGTCGAGCAGGAACTAAATTGAGAAACCATTGTTCCCGTTTTACAGCACAAGTTTAGCTATCTCCTCAGTGGAATGTCTAAGTCTCAGTTATCTGGCAGCATGTCCACTGTGAATCGCCCTATTATAAAGTCTGGACACTTCTCTGAAGGCAGTTTTCTTCATGTGGGGAGAGAAGGAGTCTATATTGGTTCCGTTAGGAAAGGTGGTCGCGAGTCTGCTACTTAAATTCCGTGAACGTGGATCTTTGGGGTCAGAGGTTCGAAGGTGGCGGATAATCGAAAATTCGAGATCCCGGCTGCTCTAATATCCCTTTTATCTAGTTTACACTAAAATTCTAGGAGGGAGACGTATTAATATCTTAAACAATAAGTCATGACTCCGGATTCTCGCCTTTTTGTCATCCTCTTTGCATTCTCAGAGCAGTCGATGAATTGATCCCTCCCCCCACAACACCATATCGCCCAACAGATTAGCTGAAAAGACCAAGTGAAATGGCAATTTGCCGCTTCACGAAGGAGTGGAAGGCGAACATGAAAGAGGCGACGCTCGAAGTTCAAAGGAGGAGCTCAAAGAGACGACGCTCGAAGCTGAAAGGAGGAGCTCAAAGAGACGACGCTCGAAGCTGAATGGAGGTGCTCAAAGAGACGACGCTCGAAGCTGAAAGGAGGAGCTGAAAGAGGCGACGCTTGAAAGTGAAGAAGCAGATGGCAGCGAAGCATGAAAGTGTAACATCAGAATGCGTAGGAGCAGGAGCGGATCGAGGACCTGCACGCACGAACGCCCCGCTTCGCAAGCGGTGTGGACTTGAGGGGAGAGGAGAGGAACTGCCCGGTTGCCTCTGCCACCTGCACCGCGGGGCTCGCGGCGCGCGACCCCCCGACCCCTGGAGGCGCGACCGCGGCCGCCCGCCCCCTTCTGCGGTCGGCGACCCGCCCGCCGCGACCGGTACGGCGCCGCCGCGCGCCGTCGCCATCAACGCCTTCCTCCAAATGCACACTCGAGAAGGAACGCGATACGATTCCTCGCTGGGCAACTAAAAGTTGCGTGAAACGTGAGAAAAGCTAAAGAGGAGGGGTTCCGGGAGGTTGACCATGCCACGATGTACGCTGGGAAGTGTGGTAGAATCGAATAGTTAACAATATATATGTAAAATACTTGAAATAGATTACACAAACAATTATATTTAAATGTACGCTTTAAAAGGCGTTGAATTTCTACTGAAGTGAAAAATTCTAGTTTTCCCCGACTTTTTTTTTAATTCCATAGCAATAAGACTTTTTTTACATTATTGATACGTAGTTATTTAGAATTTTGCTTTCACCTATGATTACGATTCATTCTGTCAAATTTCTTAACTTTTTGATATAGGTTTTATATGTAGATCTAGATTATATCTAGAAATATATCCATTCTGATTTTCGTTTGTCATTACTCGAGGTCATGTAGATAAATAAACTACTTTAGTCGGAATATCTGTTCCAATTGATCGCCAATTATAATTGTAACCAATGCACCATGAAGGCCATGGTATTGAACCATGTCAACTGATCATTTTATAGACACCATACATAACCTCCCAAATACTCTGTAGATAAATTAGAAGACGCAGACAGGAAAAACAGTGCTCGTAACAAATGTAAAGTTATTTTAATGCAAAGGGACTTGGTGCTTATTCTCCAGATATACCAAAAAAGAGATATTGAGGACCGCGGAACAGATTACATCTGTTAATAATGACGATAAAGCAAATGGAGGGTAATAAATATATTACTCACTTCCATTTATCAATTGTGAAACTCTCATCATTTTTAAAACACGAGACTAAGTTCTCGTAGTTCTGAACATAGACGCACAGTTACTTTTGTCGCTAGCTGAATTGCATCCGACAGTGTTGCTGCACAACACTCACCGTGAACTGTAAAACCTGGTTAGATGTTAGACGGTCCCTTCTAAGCGGAAAACAACGCAGACGAGTTGAAACTTGAGATATCTTACGGAATACTGCGACGTTCTATCTTCATCATCAACGCTCCTAACACTGAAATGCTAAAAGAATACCAACATCGAATCATCTTACCAATTTAACTAAATGTAAAGGAAAGCAATGTAAATTCTGAATGTAAAGTTCACAAAATATTTTAACACATTCCATTTTAAGTGTTGACGTCAAGAGTCCACTTTACTTAATTAATCTCAAAACACCCAACACTGGCTTTACATTTTTTGGTAAAGGTACTTTCAAGAACTCAAAATCAAAACGTTCAAAACCGGCGAAAAGCCCGAACGTGCCAGCGAATTTGTTCACCCACGCGCGCGCAGTCATCTACAGGACACTACACAATGAACAATTGAACAAAGTTTCCCAACACCCATTTTAATAGTGTTGATTTCGCATACACGTACGAAAATAATACACGAAAGAATCGTAAACAAAACGTCTGACAAATATTTACTGCAAATGAACTGTTTTAGTTCACGCAATACAACGTATGATGAAACTCCAAGTATTATATTTGTGCAGAAAACAGAAAGAGAGGAAACGAAAAAAACGTACAATAAACATATTCCATTTACAACAATCTGTGTAAAAATTTGGAATAAACATTCGGGGAGACAGATTCGGAAATACAAGAATCGCTAGCCACTGCTTTGTAAAATTAATGTAAAATTTGTTATGAAAAATAAATGATTTTCATAATTTATTTTTGAAGTATTTGAGGGACGAGAGAAACGAGCATTAAAACGCTCAAATCAAATCAAATTCCTTAATTAACCGCAATCGGGCCACTATTAAAAATTATCTTCTAAACATTTAGTAACATATTAAAGGTAAACAAAAATTGCAGAGAAAAGTTGGAAACTTTGATTCCAGAGAATTCGCTCTTGACAGTTGTTTTACATACCAAAACTATCTTATGTAATAACATCAAAACATTGCCTACCCCATCTGTTCTGTCTTGGTTGTTGGCAGGTCTCCTGCGCATTGAGACGTTTCGGGTTCCCCGCCGAGAAAACGCATCGATCGCGGCGCCTGGCGCCCATCGTCAAGCAAGGCACGTGGTCCCACGGCGAGGGTACTATGCCAGCCAGGCAGGCAGGAAGGGGCAATTGCGCAGACGAGGGGGCGCAGTCGACCCCGCGCAGGCCCCGGCCCCGGCCCCGGCGAGCTGCGCTCCGTCTGAGCACGAGAGGCGAACGTTGCATAGCGGATTGAACATGTTACAAAGATTTTGTCATCAGCCTCGCACTTTCGAATACGCGACATTAACAACGAACATTTCATTCCACTATCCGACAGTGTATTTCGACGAATTCCCTACTCCGGTTTGCTCCATGAAAGTTCACAGTGAAGGGGCTAATAAGATAAATGAATAAGAATCGGAAAGTAATTGCATGTATGTACTAATGTAATACAGAACTGATAAAGACTGCGACGAAAACAAAAATGTTCTGAAAAAAGTTTTATGTAATAAAAATTCCATTTATGCAGCAATCCAGTTTTATACATTTGTCCGTGAATGATTAATTAGAAACTATTTGAAAATAGGAAGATATTACAGACCTAATAAAAATTATAACATTAATATTTAGAGGCATACAATTGCGTGAAAACTTCAAAATAAGACGCTACATTAAACTCACTAAAGTAAGAAAAATGCATTAAGTAAAGCAAAAATTCGTAGATAATACCATTGTATCAAAGAAACTTATGTGACAGAAGAAAAGCAGACACTTAATATACAAAGGTATCACCTCTGAATGAAAAAAAGTACTGCAACATTGGTCATCAACAGCACAGTCGCCATGTTACACTGACCATGTTAAATTTCAGGACCAAGAGGAAGAGTGTGAGAGATCGCTGACATCAGATATGCTGACCTCGTCTCTCGCATACGCACAATCATTACGCAAACTTTTTTTTTTCATACCGTCTCTCTGTCTTAATAATTAATTAATAAATTATTTAATATACAATTTTGATTCATTCATCCAGAGTCAACTCATTCTGACATTGCTGTTGTGTGAAAACGATACACATAATATATGAACTGAATTACTGAAATTTTGACATATGCATTAAGTTAAACTACTGTTTCTATATGTTTGTCAACACTTCTCAGGGCCTTGAAGAATGTGAAGACATGTTCCGTAGTTTCGCCCGCAACTGGAGTCGACGAAGCCTCAGGCACTTCTTACACCTCCCAAATCACGCGAGAAATTTCCAGTATGCTGAGACATCCTTCAGGGTCTTAGACACCCTGGGTGTTACTAGGGAATTTCCAAACCACAAGCAATGCAGTTTACTTGTCCGTAAACGAAATGTAACACCTAATTACTAAATCTACAAATTTGTTACAGACATATTTCAAAGTCAGATCACCTGCGTCTGCTGCTGGCGGCGAGGAGCGTGTTTACACCGCGGCTCCAAAGTGCAAAGTGATGCAGATGACTTATTCAACGTCGAGACGATAAAAAAGAAAATAACAACCCCACAGCAATAATTCAGCAATGACAATTTCCTAACTGAGCGACTCCCGCGTCGTGAATTTCTAAACTCGACTGGTTCAATTTAACTTCAGGAATAATTCGGAATATCCTGCATCTTAGGATCTTCAAGTCGTCAGCACAAGGTCACAATCTCTCAAAACGCAGACTTATACAGAACAGAAAGGTATTTACACCTGGGCAGCGTAAAGTACTTACGGAGGACCGCACAACACCCAATGTCCACGAGACGCAAATCGTGGAAACAAACGAAACATTTTTATTAGATTTATTTACTTCGGGTCGCCTCTCGGCCATTCCGGCCCGCAGCAACCCGCCACACAAGTCTCTCACTCCATCGCTATATTTCAGAAAGGGTCGCTTACTTCCTCGGCTGTCGGCCACGACCGGGAGTCCGTCAGTGCGTCTCCTTGTAAGCTGACAGCGTAGGTTTCCGCGGCCGGAATCCGTAGCGGGTGTAGCGGCAGAAACGTTGACACCTCTACCTAGGACACCAAGTAGCGCCTCCCCCTCTGCCGCGGAACTCCGCTGGCCACATCTCGGCGACAGGTAGATGCCCTCAACCACACCTGCTTAATCAGGTGGAAGTAGGGAATTGTGTTTAGGTAGTGATCTAGGGAGGTTGGGTCTGCTTCACCATCCAACAACACACAATATCCAGGCCGTACATGGGATTCGAACTCAAAACCTAGATGTAACTCGTCCTTGGTCTTAAAGGCTGAAATGTAGGTCGGTTAGGGATGGAAGGAATTGGGTTGAAAGCAGAAACATTGTAGTTGGGATTCGAAGCCGTGACTTGTTGAATCGAGCCAGGCTAGATGCAGCGCCGTGGCGATCTCGGCTGCCCAGGAAAGTGAAATGAACCAAGTAATTTTACTGAACGAAAATTTGGCGCTCGAAGCGGAGTTTACAGGGCACGATGAGGGTAATTTAAAAAGGGAGAAGTCGCCCTGGAAGCCGAGGCGCAGGTCGCCGGGGAAAAATCCTGTCTCAGCTGCCCTGCCACGATGGAGGCCACTTTCGCCGCGCCGAGCGGAACTACAGAAGACGCCCTTCCCTAACACTATAACACCTTACTTATTACTTAAAGCACTTACTGTCAGCTGATTTGAAATGCTATAACCTACGACTAAATAAGTAATAGATCGTCACTACGAGTATATGCAATGCTTGGACGTTTTAAACCAAACGGCAGCATGAGAAATCGACGAATCCTGTGAAAACACCAAAGGAAATTTTTTGGTTGTTAACTAATCAGTCAAATAAATGTGTCCTAATCTACGAACGTGTCCTAAAGAGAGACACTGCGCTAAAGAAAAATCCATCACACCTGTGCGCACTGTTCGAACGCTATCGAACGCCGGGTTATCGGGATGGAAGCTTCTCGAATGATACAAAGGCGGCAGGTGCGGCCGCAAAGGTGCACAGCTCCTGGCAGGCACCACCACGCTTCGTAATCATAGGCAAAACAATTCACGGCCCTATAGCGACTCTTCTTAGGAATCGGGGTTTTACCTTCAAAACTGTATTTTAATGGCATAATTTGGAATAAGGTGTTGAGAACGAACAGAATAAGAAATGCCCAGCAGGGGGCATCTTGCCCCAGACCCCGACTTCTTTGGGGACCCGATTTTTTCATTTGAAAACCAAAATGTATTTACGTCTAATAATACTAACCGCTATAAATTATTTATATTGCCTGAACAAATTAATTCTGTTTATTGAACGGCAGGGGTCGCATTTTTGTCTGATAATCCTGCCCGTGGATATACTGCCCCATGCCGGCGAATACCGCAGGTGGCTGCAAGGCGGCGGCTCCGTCCGGACGGGGGCGCAATTTGGGCTGGCGAATCAACCATCGCGCGTTCGCGGCGCCCGCCGGATCCACTTTGTAAAGAAAACTGCGCTTTCCGTAACCCCTTCCAGACAAATGGCTTCCCTCTCCCCCTCAGATGGGCAGAGCAAGGGCCTGTACCTTTCCCTTCAAACCTTGCACACGCGGGGGGGGGGGGGGGGGGCAGATGCGCGTGCCCAGTAAGAGGAGCCGCACGGAGATCTTCCCAACTTTCAAAACGGTCTTGGTCATTCAAACGACGCACTTTCGGTAATACCATGGTGTTACACTCGGAAGGCCTCAAGGGCCACATTTGCAATGCCAGCGGGCCACATTTTCATTCCTCGGGCGATCGCACACGTGACCCCGTGATCTGACCATTTTGCCCGCTTCTCGGAAACGGAGGGTGATGAAAACACGCGTGGTATCAGGGATTGGGATTTTGAATTTCTGAATGTACACGAACAAAATTCCTCAAATATAACTCACGTTGATTCCGACAGGTCGCGTGCGCTACGGAGCGCAATGTTCTCGCCCGACTTCCACTTCCACTAACCTCTCGCGGCTCACACGAAATGGCTTTGCGGGCCGCTAGTTGGACAACCCCGGATAGTACTGTTAAAAGTAGTTCGTTGCAATTTGACGACAGCATAGATAATTTTTTATACTAAACTGAAGTGTTTTTATCTTTATTATACAATTATCTCCTTGTTTAGAAATTTTTAAGAGCATACTAACCGTTATCTTCTCATATTTGTCTTAATATTTATAAATCTTGCCCGCATATATGTAAGAGAACGGTTCAGTCCAGATAAAATGATACAATTACTTACTGTTCCAGCTTTGAGCTGCAAGTTAAGTCTCCAAATTTGAGAAACAAGCTTCTATCATGTAGAAAAATTAGCATGGGAATCTTCTTTGAAACATTGACATATTTAAAATAAAGAAAGAAAGTTAAACTATGATCGACACCGCTACGCCCAAAAGAGCGTTACTTGCCCTGCCTTTTGCTTTGACAAGAAGTTCCTTTCCTCAGTGGCTGTCGCCGCCCCTCGCGCTGGCGCAAGCGGCGCACGTCGTCTGCACCGCGGCGACAAGAGCGACCGCCCACGACCCACTGGCCGCCTTCCCAACAAAAGTGACTCAAAACGTAACTGCATCAGAGCAGTTTAATGTTGCCAACTAGCAACTATTTCATTTTCACCACATTAGAGCCAGTAAACATTGGTAAAATGTCCATCAATATATTGGAGTAATTAAAGTTTAAAACTTTCCTTCATGCAATTCAAATGTGCAATTAAGAAAATACTTCATTTTATCTGTCCATTATGCATTAAAAAAACAATTAAGAGCCTTCATCAGCATTTCAGTTGTCCTTAAGTCACGTAAAATTTATTTGGCAAAAGTAATTACAAAAATCTCCCGATTTAATTAATTATTCCTTTTTAAATGTCCAGTTGAATATAACATCAACGTTGGCATAATCACAGGTGATAAGGATGCGGCATCAATACAGTAAGTTCAAAACACGTTCATAGAGAACATTTCATGCATCTGTAACGCCATTTGCTGTAATATCAGTAAGAAGATGCAACGATATCAACGCTTTGCCGCTATACAATTATTTCCTCCCCTTCAGCCAGTTCTAGCCACGAAGTCTTTGTCAATAACGAGAGCAAATTAAAAAAAAAGGAACTAGCTAATTGCTGCTCCCAAGATGCAGGATTATAACAGGTCACAGTGAAGCAAATCCCATGCTTACTTATTTCACAAAGACGATTTCTCAACTCCCATTTCAAGCCTAGGATTCTGCCAGACATCATTACGATAAACTTGAAATGCTAACACATTTGCAGATGCAAATAGATAAACGCTAAAAGGCTTGCCAACCATGAAATTAAAAACATGGATGGAATCGATTAGACTTTAGTTCCGCTAGAATGCGATTTCTTTGGTATGTCTCAGCAATAGTAATTGCTTATCACAGAATGGGCGAATTGTCATTAAGAAACATTTCCCGGGACATCTGCTAGTCCAAAGCCATCTTAAAGCGTTAACACGTCACAACGAACGTTGCATTTTGGCAAACGAAAAATGTAAATGTATTGTGAGTGAAATGTACATTTACAACACGTGATTGGGCGACTGCAGCCAATTCGCTGAATGCACCACTTGCAATGCTCCTCCCATGGCTGTGCTACCCCTCCGCGCAACACGCAATTCGAAGGGATGTAGGGCAATTGAAATACGAAGGAGGCAGAAGCCGTTATCCAATCGGGAGCAGAGATTTTTGATGATGTCGAAACAGTTGTCAATGCTAATACGATAACATACTACATTGCTCTCCTGCACGAGTCAATGATAGTTGAAAGTCACCCCGCCCGTAACTCCGGATGTTTGTCATTGTATGCTTGTAATGTGTTATCAGAGGTTCGGTCCGAGTAGCCATTATATTTTCTTCTTTTCCCTGGTGGATGTTTGTTTTTTTTGTTTTCGCTGATGCTGCCAGTGTCTTACTGCCATTACAAACGATTAGTATGCAACATTTATAAAGCATTATTCAACTAAATGTAAGTTAAATATTCTTAAATAGTATGTTAAGTGGATTTAACTGGATTCACACTGGCCATAATAAGCAACCGGTTCGTCATAACTCAGCGAACACAAACGTGTCTGTTACCTCGGCCGCGCACTTTCAAACCACATGCACATCACGGGAGTGTGTGTTAATATCGCGTTCCTCCTCCACGCCCTCCCGTCACTCCCTTAGGAACTTTAATCGGAGTGCAGGCTGAAGGGCAGGCGCGCGGCTGCAACCCGCAAGGCATCTCGCAGTGGGCTGGTCGCGTGCGGCCGGCGATTCGCCTCGGAGCCAGCGCGCACACGAGGGAAATCGAACAGAGCGGTCATGCGCCCGACGTGCGTGCTGTCCTTTGACAGGACGGAGCGAAAACTGAATTTGAAAGATTCGCAGCGGCTCCAAGGCGATCGTGAACACCAACCAGACACGGGAGCATAAACGCCCGAAAATGGGATGGAAATATTTTCCACACTCAAACAGCAACAAGTAAAACTTTTATTAATTTTATTATTATTATTATTTTATTAATTATTTTTATTAATTATTATTTTTATTATTATTAATTTTTTTATTATTATTATTATTATTATTATTATTATTATTATTATTATTATCTCACGTTTTTAGCTTACGCTATTTTACTAAAATGCTGCAAGAACAAGTTCTGCCATTAGGGTTACAAAAGGGTTTTCTTATTCTCCATTTCATATTTTTCTTGCTCAATGACTTGCAGATAACTTACGCCGGAGTTAAGAGCAATTTTTAGGCTATTTTAATGATGCGATATCTTCAATATTACACGGATAAATGTATTATTGTAGAAGCAGTGCTATACCGACTCGTCCATTCTCTCGCAAAGAAATAATTCCAGGCACATGACTTCCCTCACAAACAATCCTTAACCATATGCAAAGATCCGTACATCATATTAGGACAAGATTTTCGCACATTCTTCTGAAACCAATAGCCGAGCAATGCATTTAATTCCCGATGTTTCACACTCAAACGAGCCCTGCATTATTCAGGAGCTGCAAGATGCGTTCCCTTTCGGGGGCCTAAAGGATCGAGTGCAGATTCGAGTCGATCCGACCCTGACCGCCTTCGCAAATCAGCCCCGACGAGGAAACCTCGAAAACAAGCGAGCACGTGGCCATGTGGCCTTTGTCTACGATCAAGCGATCGCAGTGCTGGCGGATTTATGAACTGCCGAGAGTATGCGGCCAGAACTCGCCAACATGAAAATACAACCAGGTCGTAGGCGACCAAGTCTTTGCGGCCCGAGTCTCGGGAATGATCTTGGCTGTCCCAGTGCTGCCGCTTCGAAGGCTCTTGATATGTTATTCCTGATTCCTTGATGATAACATGTTCCTGATATTTCATCGGCGCTTCCACTACTACTCCTAACAATGTAAAATGATTACAAAATCATTGTAAGGTATAAATGACACTTCCTATTATGTAATAAACTTTTCTCGACAATTACAGAATCCAAAAATTGCAATGCAACGAGTTCTGTTTTTTTCTGAATGCTTAATTCTCAAAAGAGAAACGCAAACTTTAATGTTTGGAATTACTTTTATACATAAAATACGATACAGTGATCTCTGATACTCATTTGCCCTCTAACATCACCTCATATTATGTCACGGCTCGCATGATTACTGGAATGGAGAGATGCCGGGAATCGGCGCGAATAATATACTTCACGGTTGGCTCAACTTCACTGAAGGCAGCGCCCACGCGGCGGAATCGCGCACTATCATTGCCTCTACTGC
>BOPP01000153.1:3172672-3193996 GCA_017312745.1 Gryllus bimaculatus
TCTCTCGCTCTTCTCTCTCGCCTCTCTCTCTCGCTCCTCTCTCTCGTTCTCTCTCTCTCGCCTCTCTCTCGTCTCTTCTCTCTGCGCCTCTCTCCTCGCCACTCTCTCTCTCGCTCCTCTCTCGCTCTCTCTCTCGCTCTCTCTCTCTCGCTCTCAATCTCGCTCTTCGCTCTCATCTCGCGGCTCCTCTCGCTCTCGCTCTGTCGTTCTCTCTCTCTCGTCTTCTCGCTTCTCTCTCTCGCTCTTCTCTCTTCGCTCTTCTCTCTTCTCTCGCTCTGCGCTTACTGGTCCTCTCTCTCGCCTCTCTCTCTCTCTCGCCTCTTCTCGTCTCTCTCTTCGCTCTCGTTCTCTCTCGCTCTGCTCTCTCTCGCCCTTCGCTTCTTTCTCTCCTCTCTCTCGCTCTCCTCTCGTCCTCTGCTCGCTCTGCTCTTCTGCGTCTCCTCTGTCGTCGTCGCCTCGTCTGCCTCTTCATTCGCGCCTCTCTCTCTCTCTCCTCGCGCATCTCTCTCTCTCCGCTCTCTTCCTCTCTCTCGCTGCTTCGTCTCTCTCTCGTCATCGCGCTGTCTCTCTCCGTCTGCGCTCTCTCTCTTCGCGTCTCTTCTTCTGCTCGCTTCTCTCTCTCTCAGCTCCGCCTCTCTCCTCTCTGCTCTCGCTCTCTCTTCTCGCCTTCATCTCGCTCTCTCTCTCCCGCTCTCTCTCTCTCGCCTCTCACTCTCTCGCTCTCTTCTCTCTCGCTCTCTCTCTCTCGTTCTCTCTGCTCTCTCGCTCTCTCTCTCGCCCATGACTTTCGCTCTCGCTCTCTCGCTTTCCAGTCGTCTCTCTCGCTCTCGCGGCTCTCCATCCTCGCTACCTCGCTCGTCGCGCTCATCCTCCGCTCTCGCTCTCGCGCTCTCTCTTTCGCCTCTCGCGCTTCTCTCCCTCGCTCTTCCGCTCTTTCTCCCGCTCTCGCGCTCTCTACGCGCTCTGCGCGCTCCTCCTCGCTCTCGGCCTCTCTCGCGCTCTCTCGCGCTCTCTCGCGCTCTTCGCGCTCATCTCGCGCTCTCGCTCGTCTTCCGCTTCTCGGTCTAGAGAGATATGAGAGAAGTACTTTGTTCTTTCTTTAATTTATCTCTTAGTAACAAGAAAAACAAATTTGCACGTTTATGCACAATATGGACTTCAATCCTACTATACTGACAATGCAACACATTGTACATAACGCATTTACAGCTGCCATTAGCATTTAGACGCATGCAAACATTTTGCAAAGATTTACAAAATTTCTCTCGTTTTTCTGGTTGTGACTCAATTATTTCTCATGAAAAATCTAAACTTGGTAGAGCAAATACCTGAAAAATGTCTTCTCCATTTTAAATTACAAAATGTAGATCTAAGATTCACAAACTGACTTGTTTAATATGGTTTGTGGAAGTTTGGAACAAAGTTTACTAACTTCATTAGCTAAGTTGGTGTGACCGCAACTTTACGCTCGTGTTTCTGAACGTGCAATTGGAAGATCATACTTCAGGACTGCCTTGTCGAGAATCGAAAATTATAATTGACACCAAAGCTCTTAGCTATCTATTGGTTGAGTTTGTATAGTGCAGAAGGAAAACTGGGTGTTCTTGTAACGCAGATTTCAAGCTAGAGTGTGGAAAACGAATGTGATATTTCTTTAAACACAGTTTGGCCAATCTATTCGGATAAAATTTTTTCCGCAGTACACTTTGCTTACCCCAGTGGCAACAGATCATGTACTTCGCCGCAAATCAATATAGTGGAACATCACTCGTATGTACCAATTGCATGCGGTACAATGTAATAAATGACACACACAGTCGTATGGATAATATGGCGTTTATTTTGCAACTAGCTGGCGATTCTTGTACACCTCCCAGTTTTGCCCAATGGTACATTTTATTTGCGATGATACATAGATAATAAAAGCCTCCAAGAGTTATACAGTATAAATCCTAACAAGATCAACTGGATTTTTGAACTTGAAATAAAATTTAAACGGAAAGCATTTGGTGATTTGTTACCACGCACCACTGTTTCAGTCCTTACGCATTGCTTTGCTCCAATCTCTATGTTAAAGGGTTGGATGTGAAGCAGGTACTTTTTCGTTCAAATATTTTTACAACGCAACGGAAAAAAACGAAGTTACATTGCGAGAAATAAACGACCTCTTATATTACGATTACGAACACACCCGCACATAAACCTATTAATAACGCAGTGGCAGATTGTTTAAAATGACTCCAGGCTTCTTCCTGCAACGCAAAGACGGCAATACATCAGGAGCTAGTTTCTAGACGTCACTCTAAGGAGGAGCCAGCGTGACAGGTCGCGAAATAAAGTAGCATCATGTAGGACGATAATATTGCAAGGGGTAGTGTCGAAGCCATACACAAGCGAGACAAATGCTCAAGAGCAAATTGAGGAACTAAGCGCATAGATATAATCTGCAGTTTTGTTGCCAGCAGTAACACATTAGAAGATGTCAAAGTGGTCCCATTAAATAACAATCTTTCTATAAAATGCACACGTGGAGGACGCTAATACTCATCACCACTATCGTCGGCACTTGACGCGGTGGCCACATGGCTTCCTTCACACCACGAGTTCACGGAAGTAACAGTCCTCGCTCACTTTTAGGGGTTGACGGGGATTCAGGGAAAGCATTGCTACTCGATACGTATTGAAAATTGGAAGATGAAACTAATAAAACGCGGCAAAACGAGGTGACCCCACAAGTTCGCCATGAGACGGTTTTGCCTTGCTATAGAGAGTGGACCTGAAATAACCTTCAAATGAGTGAATCGCTCAGAGTCTATGATTATAGTTCAGAAAGTTAAGTAGTTCAGAAAGATAAGGAGGCCGCTAACCACTGTATGGTCTGATTTTTATCTATATCTTGTCACTGTATATCTAATAGGGGAGCGCACATTAATCTAAATTCATATTTCTACTGATAGAAGATACCTCCATTCAATAATGTTTGAAAGTTTGCATCACATTCTGAAAATGCATTTAATTTTTACATATTTGACATATTACTACAAATGTCTTACACATTTCGTAACATTACAATGTACTTACGTGTCCAAATGAAAACTTAGTAGTAATACTACACTTCTATTATCTCCGGACGAATTGTAAAACTTACCCTTCTACTTCTCAGAAATTGCGCACTCTGAATCAAGAAAAAACTAATATTTGCTAAGCTACGGTATTTACACGCTTGCTCACTTCATAGGGCCCACGCATACTCGAGCGAAACCTGACGAACATTTCATAGGCATTTGTCTTATCGTACTTTCTGCATCCTGCGAAAAATAAAAACCTCTACACCAGGGACCCAAAATTCGGAACATAGTACTGAAACCTCGACGGCTTACGGGAGTATTTTCAGATACCTTCCCATTGGAAACCGCCCCAGCCAGACATACCCACTGGTCTTCCATGTGTTGTTGAGTTGTGGGTTAAATGTGTGTGGGGGTGTATGTGAAGTAGAGAGGAAGGGGCAAAAAGTAACGCATTATTTTCATCGTAGCAGTAACAAAGATAAGCATGCGTTTTTATCAACAAATTATCGATGTCCAATAAATTTATTTAAAATATTATTTTAAGCATATCGATAAATCAAATTTTCGATACTCCGATTTTAAAAAGCAACATTATCTATTTTAAATAACAAAGTCAACAGTATATAGTTTGTATATATTGAATAATAATGTTAATAGTATTAGTTATTCACGTCATAGATCAATGTAGAGAACATAATGCATGCGACTGTAACATTTACAAGAATAAAGTAATTTTTTCTTTGAATAGGCGCCCTCATATACCACCTTTTGACACAAGTCACTTGTTTCAATTTTTCTCGTGGGCGGAGGGCTTAAACACCTAACCAACGCTTGTCCTTCAGGTCCTCTGTTAGGATCCGTTTAATCGATTGCAACAAGAGCATTTGGCCGGGCTGGCTAGGCGGGGTCACTAACGCATAAGAACCGCAGCTGCCTCTGGCCAGAAGGGCCGCGCGTTCGCATCTCGCCCGGAGCACGGATATCTGCACAATGTTAGTGGTCGCTATATGACCTTAGTAGTTGAAACAGTGTTTCCAGAGTCTTTCCGTCGCGATCAAAGGCCCAAATGGCAGAGAGCGCGCTTCGCCGCTTCACCGCAGGCGGAGCGCGTCGCGCGTGGAGCCGGGGGCAGGCACGCTCCCGCCCCACTCACCTCCACCCAAATCCCTCCCCGGCTCCCACATTTTTCAACTTTCCCAACAATACTTCCCAATCCTCTCTTCCCTTTACAGCCTTGAAAAAGTAGTTTCGTGTCTTAGGAACGTTAAATGAGCCACAAATAGTCACATTCCAGAATATAGTTTAAAACCAATGCCAATTTCGAAATGTTTATACAATTACGGTTTATACAGAAGGAAGATCTCTCGTGCACAAGTTGTCAGAAATTAGCTGTAGGTGTAATGCACGTCTGGTCGTAAATAAAACCCAATTTCAATTATGTACATACAATGAATGATGAAAGGCAGTGGAAACGGGAGAACCTCTGCTATTTCAACGTGCTTTAAATTTAACATACAAATATATTAAGCTCTTTTTAATGTACAAGATTATATTACGTTTCGTGTACAATAATTAACTTATATTAGATTTAATAGCATTTCTGACAGTGTAGGAATCGTCTTTTCCTATACTCCGGAATAAGGAATGCAGGTAAAAATAAAGCTGAGAAGGCGAGACCATCGGTCACATGTCACGAGTTGTTAGAAACCGAAGTTGTTTACTTGAATAATTGATGCCGGACAAGGTGACTTCGTGTTTGATGGCGTTATGTCATGCCTTGTATAATTGCTGGGCAAGACTGATCGTGTATGGGCTCAAAATAACTAAAAAATGGTATTACAGTATGTTACACATTGCACGCATCACTTGTTAATGTCAAATCACGGAAAATGAAAATGATACATCAACCGTAATATTAACGGACTTTTTTAGGTTTTTAATGAAAAATGGTCAATTTTTAATAGTAAAAATGCCACATAGAAGTAAATCACACCTTGACAAAAAACATGTTGCGTTGTTTTCTGGATTAACGTAATAATGAAATATTCCTGCGGTCTGCATAATATCAAGTTTCTGAGCTTCAATCCTAATTGTCCTTTGGAACAATCTATTACTTCCCGTTCATCAATGATTACGAAAAACGAACCTTCTCGCTTCCCACTGTTTTCCCTAAACACCTGTTTGACAGCTTCGCACCGCTAAAGTTAATGCATCCGGACAAACTGGTAACATTGCGCACCAGCCTTGACAAACTTGTGAGGGCATGCGAATTAAACATAGACTACGCGCAAATGCAGAATCCTTCCGACTAACAACAACAACAACAACAACAACATCAACACGCACTGCTGATTTTTTCATTACTTTCCAATGATGCTAACACGACATATAAATTCAAGCATTAGCATACTAATTAGTATATTAACAGAAATTATGAAATGCTGTAACACTATCCGTCGTAATGGGCGAAGGGAAATAACTCAGCAGCGCTGCGATCGGGAGGCAACTCAAGTACTTCTGGACTGGCATCTCTCAACTTATTTTCTTTTACTGATGACGTGGGTTATGTCCTGAGATAATTTACTGATACATACTGGGGGGGGGAGGGATATACTAACAAATATTAGGTGGTCTTTGGTATTCATTTGCGTCTCAATACCAAAGAGGAGCATTATATAAACAATACTAACGTTGGCATGTACACATAATGGTGTTGTGTGATATTAGTCAAGCGATACTTAACCCAATTGTATTTATAAGCCTTCATTGTTATTCGATATCTCTAATCAGAAGAAAAATTAAAAATAAGTTATCTTATAGAGGACATATTGAGATTTGCATTTCAAAATACTGTTATGTAAGACGATAGTGTAGAGCAATCAACTTAAGCCAACAAATATCGGAATTCAAGTTACCATGTGTCATTGACTTACCATTGCATCTTGAACCCGTGGACCTAGATTACATTAACTCTTGAATAGACTACAAAGGGCAAATGGGGAAATTTTGCCAATGCTTTAGTTCTTTATTTTTCGGTATTCAAATAATTTCACAGATCAATTATACTTTTTATAATTATGAAGAGCTCCAAAAACTACACCTACCAACAGATTTCATTATTTTTACTTTCTTGCATACATACGTACGTATATACGGTGTAATTTACTTATAGAGAAAGTTACGTAATGCTGCGGAAAATCGATTTCGAGATTTCAACGGAAACACTCGTTTTGGAGTCCTCTGGTACCAAAATAGTGTATTTCTAAAACGTTCGTCCGTCCGTCCGATGAACAGCACTAGCGCCTAAACCATACGTAGGATTTTTTTTTCTTCAAAATAGATATTCCCCAGTCAATCTAGCTCCATTCGAAGCTTTGCTATTTTGAAAAACATCATTAAAATTTTCGGGGTACTTTACATGAAGCCCCACGGACATTTCCAATTTTTTTTTTCCTTCAAAAACTTCTCTTGTTTTTCATTTTTCTTATTATTCGATCTAATTTAACTTTATTTCCTCGTTTGCAAGTTTTGCTCGTCGTGATAGGAAAATTCTATAGAAATGCTTGAGCACAGAAGAGCCGTGGCCACTTTCACACTTTCCAAGATATCCCATAGCCATGATAAAGTTTTTTTCTTTCTTAAATATTTTCAATCCCTCGGTTTCCCTTTTTACCTGGACAATGTGGAATTTTTTAAATATTACATTTAGCTGGCTTTAGAAAGAGCTATTAGTTTAGGCACAACTAACATTTTAAAAATTATAATAAACATAATAACGTATTACACAAAAGTTTCACAATAATTTAAGGTAATTTGCCGAACAGTAAATTGGGAAAATGTTTATACATTTGGGGAAGATGTGCATGTCTTGGCTGTCAATGTGGGTGATGCCGCGTCGAAGGCTGTGTTGCCGACGTTTCGACTATCTTTTCGTGGTCTTCCTCAGGGCTGGCACGCGATGGTTTAGCATACCAGCCCTGAGAAAGACCACGACAAGATAGTCGAAACGTCGGCAACACAGCCTTCGACGCGGCGTCATCCGGACAGCCACGATCCTGCATATGACTCTGACCGCGGATGCCTACGACTTCATTTGGGAAACACGCTCTCCCAGTCATCAGGCAACCTGTAAATGGTTCATCGTAAAAATCATTTCTATTTAAAGTTCTACATTAATTACCTTTGGAGCATATTTGCTAAGATTATGAAACATATGAAAGCGTTTCATTGTTGAATTGTTTTGCACAAATGCTAAATCACTACAAATGTCAAGACAATGTGGCTGAGGGTCAAAGAACTGGGTGCTCGAAGAACCCAGGCCGGCGACCAACAAAATTGGCACATATAAAATTATATTTTGATTACTTTTCAAGTTTTAAAAGAACTCGTTACGAACCAAATTTTTAAATACTAGTAATTTCCATGAAGGAAACAGCTGTGCTATTCACAAAAAGGTGATTTTGTTAAAAACGGACGTGAGATTCCCCTCCCCCCGATACTCTCTATAGCCAAAGGAAGGTGGTGGGAGGGGGTATGCGGCCGAGATCACGTGGCGCCCCGTAACGTGCTCGTGCGCCATCTCGGCGCCAGGGCGGCGCGGGCCGCGGGGGGCGGGGCCCCGTGCGAAGCGGGTCGGCGCGCTGAAAACGAAAGCCCGCCGTGTTATTTCTGGGAGGAGGAGGGAACGCCGTCCCCGATTTGGACGGCGGCGGAGGCGGAGGCGGCTTGCGCTCGCGCGCCTGCGCCAACGGCTCGGGTAGTGCTACTCATTCACAGAGCCACACGAAACGGAAACATACGACGCAGTAAGAAGCGTTCCCGTGTGCATCAACTACCTCCATCAGCAGTCCTGTCAGTATAGTGCCTGTTACGGGCGGGAGGTGGCGGTGTCCCCAGGACCTCCCAGTCAGAGCTGCAGTGGCAACGATGTTTGTCGCCGACGCATTTTGTACGTTTTCTGCGTTGTCACCGCTGGCTCCGTCATTTTCCCCGTCTTACGCGGAGCCGCGTGCTTTCTCCATCCGCCAGAGGGGCTTTGGGTGCAACGGTCAGCGCATCGACTCCCCGACCCTTACCCGACGTTCTCTATTTTCAAGGCAGAGGATCACGCAACATTGCAGCCGCTCCTGAATTTTTACTCAGGAGGTTGAGATTATCCCGATCCACCGCGCGGCTTCATCGAGCCGAGTTTTGTAAGGTCAAAGTATAGTGAAAATCAATGCCTGAAGATAGATGATACAAAATGAATGGCAATACGTAAAATGTAATAGAGCGAAACGCTATTCAAAATGTTGGCGATAAATTCGTTCCTAAAACAAACATCAGGACACACCTGGCACTGATTTCAGGCAAATTCTTACGGGGCAATGGATCGATGGGTAAATAATTTTCGCCAAGTAGCACCTATACGGAGTTCACTTCCCAGAAGGTCATTTCCAAGGGGTTAAGATGTATGCAATTTTCGACGATCACGATCGTCTGTGATGGTCTCCTCTTCGAATAAAATGAGGTGGTTGACAGCGGGAGAGCAGGGGGATCGGAGGGGCGCATGGCACGCGCTCTACCACGGTGCATTACAGCTACACGCAGCGACACCCAATTAAACATTACAATCCTAAAAGCCCAACCTACACATAATTCCTACTCACGCAACGCGCTTTAACACAATTAACCTCACTCTCGACACTCGAACGAACGCTCCGCTGATAAACCACATCACCTCACACGAACTCTCGACCACAACCTACTTTTATTCCTAGCTCATAGTGTAGGTTGGGGGTGCGGCACCAATGTCTATGTTCTTATAGAAACATTAATGTATTAACGCACATGTTTTAACATCGGTAGCTTATGGTCCCTGTTTTTTTACGTTATCGATGTTTATTTTGTAAATAAAAAATTATCATGATCACAAATTTGGAAAAGTTATAACATAAAATAGCTACATATGGTACCGCTGTCAGTTTCGAACCATACAAACTCAAACTGCCTTCATCGAGCTGATTTTCCTTTCTTCAAGGAATGATCCAATGACCTGGTATTCGCTACGTCTCGCCTCTTATTTCGCACGGAGGGGCGGTCGAACTAAGCGCCTTGGGCGCAGGGCCTCGCTCTCTCTTCCAGCACCTTCTTCGGCGAGGAGAGTGCGACCTTACGGGATGGCCATCCACGCTCACCTCCAGTGCTGTTATTTATTTTACTTTTCGGTAAGACCTTAATTGTAAATTAATAAACGACCACGTCACATTAAATTTTGCTGCGCGTGAATTTAATTTCGGAGTTTACTGAACCAGCTTCAAAACTGTTTTCTTGGATTAGCACCAGTTTTAATTTTGAGCGTGGATGATTGGTAACATGGAAGTCGCCCCCCTAGAAGTCGACTCGGTCTCGACACAAAGACGGTGCAAGTGCGGGCTCGCGGGCTGGGGCTGTCAGCCGGCCGCGCGCGCGCGCGCGTGCGTGCGAAGGCTGGTGTGGCCGGCGGGGGCGGTGGCGGCAGAGGGAGGAGGTGAGGGGCGCCGGCCGCAGCGTGACGCCAGCGCCAGCGGCCACGTCGCCGGCGTCCTCCACGTGGTCCGCCCCCTCCACGCGGGCCCGGCGCCCCCCTCCGGCCCCCTCCGGCCTACCCCACCCCGCCCCGCGCCAAGCCCCGCCCGCGACGCTTCCGCGCCGCGCGCTGCCCTGCTCTCTGCCTCTTCCCAACCCCGTTGCCGTTCGTTTTGCACGCGCTCCGCGCCGCGACTCTCAACTTGCGGCGACCCATTGTTCTCACCCCAAAGCCTCGTTTGCTCCCATCTCCCCCCCCACGGACACCGTCGGGGTCTTCGCTGCCCACGTAAACGCTAGTACGAGCGACCGCTCGCCCGTCTTCGCTCACGGTGCAGTCGGGTTGCTGCTGTTCATCCAGCGCCTCCGCCATTGGGAAGTCCTCCCGCTACTGTGTGCAGCTGCCTCCCCGCTTGCGGCGTACGACGGTGCGAGAGGCAGCGAAAGCGGAGCTGGACAAGGCACAGGTTGCGCTAAATTGAAGCCGGGGTGTGACGCGTTTCTTTGGACTTTTTTCCCATCCGCTTCTTTTGTCAGTTTCTTTTCAGTCGCCCTGGTCGGTGCCAACCCCCTCTACCCAGCTATACGCCACCAGCCGCCCCCTCCACAGCTCGTCGTGACGGGTGAGCACGCCCGCGGTGGACGGCATGCGGCAACGCCGAGAGCCCGTCCTGGCCTCGGCCCTCCAATCGCTCGCCTTGCTCGGCGGCGGCGGCGGCGGCGGCGCCGGGCGTCCAGGGGTCCCGCCGGGCGGGATGACGCCAAATGACGCGCAAGACGCGGCGCAGTCGGGAAGGCCAGTCGTACGTCTCCGGCGACAATTCGACCGGCGGATTGAAGGATGACGCGTGCTGCTTTTACCCAGGGGCTCTCAAAATGTTCGGCACACTTGGACTTCCAACCGAATCAAAGGTACCCTCTGGGAACGTTGGTGTCCTTACAAATGCGTAGCAGCGTGACTGCATTGGGCAGCAGGTTTTTGTTCAAAAGAACATTTAGGAAATGGGTTGCTGAAGGCAGGAGGTCATGACTTAAGTGACACCTCGCTTCTCTGAACTGCCAGGATCTTACTACAGGTTTACAAGCATTCTCTTACACAAATTAAAATCCTATTCATAACGTTTCGATTATTCAGACACCGACCATCTCTGCCAATCTTTCAAAAAGTCATAACACGAGATGACTAGTCGATATTCGAATCAAAATTATATGTGCACACTCTTCTTACTACGCAAATATCGATCACCTTTCGTAAGATGCTGAGATACCCTCAAGTTCCAATCAACAAAACAAAACTCCTTTGCGAGTCTTTAGTAGACATACTACACAATTGGACTCCTATCAAAATCCAGAAGCCGTGAATTCGCCAAGGCAAAATACCTTTCAAAACATTGATTTTCACGCGCAAAAAGTTTAGAAAGTAAACAGCACGCTAGCAAATCTTTATTGCTCCTTACATATCTCAAGTCGCTATTGATTTAACGTCAGGATATGTCGTTTCTAGCTCCTATCTAAAATATTCAGTGATAACGTTATCCGCTAAATCGCTCTTAATCGATACAGCGAGAGCACGTGCCTTCTGAGGACGCACTGGACTTTTCCGACAGTAAGCGATTCAAGTTCCACACGTTTGACCAGCTGAGAAAGATAATCACTGCACAATATATTTTATTTTTAATCACAGCTGTACGTAGACTAAAACAAGAAGGGAGTATACTACATTTCTAGGCTCCTTTGCCCCTTAAGGACCTCCTTTTTTATTAAACCTTTATTTATAGGCAAATTACTTAATTTACAAATAAGTAATTCACTAAACACGTAGAATGAAGTAATTAAATAACTTCAGTTATACAATTAGTAAATACATTTGGTTTTATATTGAACGAATTACAGGATTACCAGATGCTTTAGACAGCCTCTCCTCCAAATGTCCACATCAAATGTATCAACTCCAAGTTCTCAACTTGAAAAAAAGGGGATAAAAATCACGAATTGATATTTAAGGAAATAAAATATTTAATACTTAGGACTGCAGGGTCCCTTCAGAAATTTTCAGGGGACCACAGCCCCAACTTGTGCACACCCTCATTTTATTTAAATTAATTTTTCTCTTTAACAATTCACAACAAACGCCTCTATTATCGCTCTCACAGCGGACCTCGCTCATCTTTCAACGTGAAAAATTACACAGCAACACACTGAGTTCAGTAACAGTAAAATGTATAATTTATTAAACCTACTCACGTTTTCGCAAAAAAAATGTATATGAGGAAATGAGGAACTCCTGATATAAAGATGATGCACAACGCAAAAAAAATTGAAGTGCCCGTAGAAGAACAAATAAATCAACCCAGGAAATAAACGCGCGAGAAAAATAAGAACCTTTCAAAATGGGAGAAAATGCATAATATCCTCGCAAAATTACTTGAGATTTGGCAATAGTAATTTCCAAAAATTAGGTTCAGTACAAGCAGAGGTGCGCTGGTGCCGAAATGGTGTTCCGGTACTACTCTTATGAAAAGGTTTTGCAGTAGGCTACAATACAAACTCAAGCGTTCTCATACAGGAAAATTGATAGAGCACGCCTTTGTTCAAGTCAGTGAGTGAGCATTTGTTTGCCCCAGCTAGAACTTTAACTATACAATGGCTTGCTGAGTTATCCCTCTTTCAGTAACTCCTCTCATGGAGCACTGACTCACTGGAACGGGATAAGTCTCCAACCGCTCTCCGACGTATGTGGCATGCGAAATCGCGAGCGGCCCCGGGCCCCCTTTCGTGTTCTGCTGCGGCTGCCGCTGCCGCTGAGCGGAGGAGCAGACCAACCGCCTGCGAACGGCTCCATTCGAACCTCGCACCTCCCAATCAACCATGCTGCAGAGGCAACGGCGGTGCTACCGGTGCCTGTCCCAACCTACCAAAGCCGAAGGGGTGCGGCGCTGGTTCCCTTTCGCTGTTTAGTACCTTCTTCAGCAGTATGTTTCTACTTGCTTTGACAATAGGAAAGAGCTTGCACCGAGGCCTGCAGCGATGTCTCCGCGAGAAGAGCACGTGGGGCCGCGGTGACTGCAGCCCAGGGGTAGCGTGGCCGTGGATCATATCGAGGAGTACACACTACCAGTTCTCAAATTATCCAAGTTGGAAGAAGAAAATCATCTCGTAATTAATAATGATGAAAAAATAATACGTACGGCAAATGTCACAAAACTATTCCTCTTAAGGATGAACTATGAATTTCGACACGCTTCGGGCAATTCTGAGACTTCGACCGTTATAGGAGGCAAGTCGCTTATTTTCAACGGAAATTAAACGAGTTCATTGTAGTTTTGACAATAAATGATATATGTCATTATTTTAAGTTTGTACTACTATTGCAATAAATTATAGCTCCCGATTCAATTATCGATTTATTCACACATCTCAAGAATTAAACCATCTTACAGCTTATTTATTTGTATTACAAAATTAAAACAATTTCACGACGCGGGAGTAGAAAAGTAAATTGGAAAATCCGATTTATTAACTCAATGCGGGTCAATGGCAATTGGAAAAGCGAAAGAAATAATGAAAACAATCTACCAATTTCCGTGCTAGTCATTGACTCGAAATGAACGACATCCAATGGGAGAAAATAGTATTCGAATTTCTCAAAAGACGCGACATGCTATATAGCGTGTTATGATCAAACAAAGAGATTGCACCACATAAATCACTCACCGACAAGTCTAGCGTCCGTAAGAGTGGGTAAAAATGTAAAGCGAGTTCACAATACGTATAATTCGTACTGATGGCCAAGAAATTTCCATAAAGCAGAAGGAAAGGGAAGCGAAAATTGAATTTGAATCTGAAATTTTGGATTAACAGGCGGCAAAGCAAAGATGACTGTTTGAAAGTAAATCCACGAGGATAAGAGTAGCAGTGAACTCCTTTCAGGACTAGAATAATAATTACTTGTTCAGGCGTTCGAGGTCCGTCTTCCGTCACCGCGATTTTACAGCATCGATCCGCCAATCCTGACGTAATCCGCATCTTTGGCCGGCTTTCTCTGTTTCCCAACAAGAATTTCAGGGCACGAAGTGTTGAGTGGTTCTCTGCCATCACCGCGATTTTCCATTTCAGAATCTTGCAGAAGATAAAGCGAGAATATTCCTGGAACTGTCAATTAATCAACAGGTATCTAGCACGTGTTGATAGCGTAGAAATTCATGTATTTCTACGCCGCTAGGTATCGCTTCAATTGTTTAAACACTTCGGGAGTCCTGGGACTTAAAGAGCACTTGCCCCATGAGATGATAAAAAATATTTTACCTGCCCCTCCTAACCGAAATACATTTTCGCCTAAAACAATGCGCAATCTTCGTGTATTACCGAGATATAATATTTGTCTTTGAAATAATTTTAATCCGCGTCTACTACCACATAAGCGACAAATTCGCACTACGCAAAACCTGACGTGTATAGGATATAAAGATGGGCCTAAGGGGGATGATACCAAGATAATGAGAAAACTAAACACCTTAAAATTTCTAAGAAAACTACTAAGAAACCTTGTAAGTACTAAGTCGGAAAAAGCAGTAGTTCAGTGGTCCATCGTCAATTTCCTCAGCTCGCTTCTGTAAACAAACAATCCTGGTGAGGTCGAATCTCTTGGATATGATCCTAAACACATTGGTCCAGTTCAAGTAAGAACACACAATAGTGCGTTTGATCCTACACAGCGTTTACGAGAAAGAAAGTTTCTACAGCGAGTGTAGAAATGCCTCCGCTGTCCGCTTGTGATCGCTCGAAACACGCGGCTCAAAGAGGCTATCGCTCCTGTATCAGGGGCTTCCAGAGATGGGGCCCCGAATATTTTATAACATAATGCTGATCCCTCGAAAAGAAAAGAAGTAGAAATTTAATCTATGGAAGAAAACAACATTGATTTCATATAACATAATTCAAATTTTTAATCATATATTTATTACACTTTGCACATTACTAATATATACTTTTACCCAATATAAACACGAACATAAATAAAATCTTCCGATATTCAGTGTCTCGATGGTCGTCAGGATAGTCTGGCGTTTCTCTTAAGCGAGGCATTTCTTGTTTGGGTAAAACTTCTTCGTAAGTTTGTAATTTTACTAATAGAAATTGGGCTTTCCGTCTTATCTTAGACTTCCGCGTGCACCAGGCTTCTTCAGTATTCGTCCTGTAAAACGTTAACAAATGCAATTACATTTTTGGAAACATCCATTTTAATGACCTATAGTGGTATAAAATGGTCTACATACTATATTACTATATACCAGACGAAAGTATACACTCGCTACTCAATCGTGTTCAATCCACATCCTGAAGAGAATCTCTCTTCCTTTTCAAGAAGCAGGCCTCCGCGAATGCTTTATCGAAGTCACTGATTGCATGTGAGATGTACCAATGCTTTTCCATTCACACAGGTTAAGGAAAACATTTTAACAAACATAATACCCCATGCCTACTTATACAATGTTCAATGTGTAAAGTTCGTAACTATTATTTTAATTTTGCATTTCTCGTGCGCCCAAATATGCATCCTACAGAATTAACTGTGAAGTTCTATGAAGATTTAGACAAGATAAAATCTGTTTCGCTGAGACATGAAATTCTGGCACGTTATATTTCTACATTTTCAGGTTTTGATACAGAATGTTAACTCAGTTGAATTATAACACCAAGTCATAAAATCTGTAAAATCCACGCGCTAAAAAATATGTTCGTACACAGGCGACCATTAAACTTCCTCGCATGTTAATCTCGTGCTCTTCTCAACCGCCGTGGCAAGTCCCACATGCTCCCGGAAAAGATAACAACGCGAAGGAAAAGTCGGAGAAGTGAGGAGCATTGCGGCAACGCGTGACGCCCGAACTACACCGCAAGTGGTGTCAATCGTATTTTTCCACAAAGAGTACTTTCGTACGAGCAGGGGAAAAGGTTGTCGCGAAAATTGGAGGGTTCAAGAAATTGGTCGGAAGTGGAAAATATTTACTGGAGGAACACTGCATATGCGAATTCATAAGCAGTTTTCCTCCAGTATGGAAAATCTTATGTTTTTATGCACTTTAAGGTTTTCAGGAGGCTGTTAAGATTACAGTAAACAAAATTTGATTCTTAATACTTCAAATTTTCGAATACATTGTATTTAATACTAGTAGCTAATAGAGCGAGGTGCGCAACCGAGTGCACTTCGCGGGCTGCGATGTTGCCTACATTGCAGAGAGGACTCGGAACATTCAGTCCCTCTCCTCCCCCTCTGGTTAGTTCATTTCAAAATGTCGGCGTGCGCCCTCGCCACTCATATTGACTACGCGTTTCCACGCCACTTTCGCAGAGAACTTTGTGACCGAGCAGGGGAAATACAACCCGCCAAGCAGAATCACAAAACCTTCCCTACCATCGCCAGCGATGGCCAAATAAATAACCACGCGGACAAAATGTACAAGATTCCACGCCCGCGATAAGACAGATCGGAGCTCTCCGTCCAGAAAGTCAGCGATGTCACGGGATCTTGGCGCCATATCTGCCTTCATTTCTTGTTCGCTGAGGAGGCGCGGCCGGTGACGTCCAGCTAGCGTGAAACGCCCGAAAGCGCACTTCTGCACCGGCGCTCTCCGCCAGGGGCGCTGCATTTAGGGCCTGCGCACCGAAGAGCCTCTCTAAACGAAGGGATCAGCGAATGTTTCAACTGGGAAACTGTTGAATGAAGACACCACTTTTAACTCTTCTGGGACCTCGCTGTTCAGTTTCTGCATAGAAGGTTTACGCGTCTCTTATTTTCAAAGAGCGATTAAAATATATTTTATCACTTCTTTCATTTTGTAGAGCCATCACTACACGAAATACAAAAGAACAATTGTTTTTTATTTGATAAACTCTCAGGTAATATATTTATCATATAATTTATTTTTTAAGTAGCTGAAGCAACCTATCGTTGCAAAGGCATTAATTTATCACAATCAACCATTAGATAAGAGAAGAAATTAATTCCACCCACAGAAAGTTTCAAAGTAAATGTTACAAACTTATAGGATTGTAGAATGCCAAAGACTATTACTTGTCCCAATTTACATGTAGTTGGAAATTTCCTATAATTAAGTTACACTTGCCAATGTCCACTGATAGCGGGCAACCTCTCACGCTTTACTGTTTGGCGGATCCACGAATTCTCTTTGGGTCAGAACGTGACCAGCCAAACCCCAACGTATTATGGGTTGCCTACCATGTAGGGGCAAACGATACTTTTATCGCTTTGTTAAGCTCATGGACCCGCAAAACGTCGTAACCAACTACAACTAAATTTTACAGGAGAGCTAAAAAACCTGGATAAGCTTTTACAGGTTCAAATTAGACTTTAAATTTTAATTTATTTATGTCGCTAGTTTCATTCTCCATCATTACAATTAAAAATTTCACAATTTTAAATTATTTTTTTAATTAAGTTTCATTCAAAACGTTGCCTGAATATTACATATTATTGGTTCTAAACAACATTTTGTTTTTATAAAATTAAGCAGGAAAATTTGAGTATGACATATTGTAAGAAGGTGTATTTTTAGACGACCACTATGGATTACAAAATCTCAATTTCTTAAATTATGTGGATTACAACATTTTGTATTTTCATGAGCGAAATTTACCACTGAATGTTCACCAGGATAAAGTTTTGACCCCCCCTCCTTCATGCCCTGTAAGTTTACAACATTTGTTTTGAGACCCTTTAGGTAGCGCAAAATGGAAGTAAATCCACTCACCTCCGCGATGCTCCGCCCCGCTTTTGATCTTCAAATAACAGTCGCCTACTAACGTTCTCAGAATTGATCAAATGCGTTCAGAAAGAAATTTTATAGCCATTTAGAAAAAATAGATGCACTAAAATAGATCCATAAAATAGTCGCAGCCTTCCTCAGTTTTCGAGGTACTTGCAAAAAAACTGAAAGAAGATCCACCAAAATTCTCCTTTACGGAGAAGGAAACGCAGAAGAGGAAAATTTTTCGAAAGCTCATGCGCACGATGGCTTTCCTTTTTACTTTAAGGAAATTGTGTGCAAAATTGTATGAAAAAAATCTTGTCTATATACAAAGAATTATATTAAAATGGAACCTAAATAATGGTGCCTGATAAAACGTAGGTAAACGTATAGGGAAAAAACAACTACTGGGCAGGAAAAACAAAATTGTCAGTTAAGGTTTCAAACCTGAGAATATACAAGTCAGTGATAGAGAATGCGAAATCTGATAAAAGCCAGAAACAATAAAGATTTCCGTTTTAAATCATCTAATACCACTGCAGCTTCGCAATTTATCCATTTATAACAAGTCACTTACTTCACATGATGCTGAGTAACATTTCCCGTACTTCAGAGAAAATATTCCATTTCTCCATTCTACCATTGTGGAAGAAATGAATGCAAACACGAAAAACAAAGAACACAAACGGAAAATGCTGCAAACCAAATGTCGGAAGCTTCTACACACAATTTTAATTATTTTATTTATGCCGCGACTCAGGAGAGGGCAGAGAATCGGTTGAGTTGTTTCCAATGCAAGGCATACCATATCCATATTCTAAATCAGTATAGATTAGGACTATTTGTCAATTCTACCATTAGAATACGTAAGAATGTAGTTTAGGGTATTTGCCTCAACTGGAAGATAAAAGACAACATTTTCCCCCAAAATGCTTATATATTATACATTTCACAGCAATAATTTAGTGCGATATTTTGGTATTAAACAGGTGTGTTGCATCCCTTATCTTCATATTTGCATAATTTCGTGCTCAATTTTTGCACATCCGACCATACCTTTGAGATCTATTTTTCCGGAGCCTCTTGTATGCTGTGCGTAAAGTTCATGTTCTCGTACGAAAATTTTCTTATTTGGAGAAGAAATTTCAAGTATAAATTCTCTCATACGGAACCACGTTTTAGAAGAAAAGTTCAATACTTGTCTTCATACGCTCATCTCTAAAACGGGGCAGTTGTATATCAATTTTAAAGGAAACAATAGTTTCGCGATCCATCATTTGTTGTAATTTCATTTCCCATGTACTATGATTTATTTATTTTGCAGTGAAATACGTAATACTGAAGCAGAAACGTTTCATAGGAAATGCACTCGGGCAGGGGGGCCAACTGCAGGCGGCTCGGGACGCCGCCTTCCCCGCGCGAATTGGAAAAGCTGCTCCGGTGCCTCCACCACTTACAATGGAACGTCGATAATGCCAACCTCAACAACGGGTTTCTATCACTCCAATTTTCCCTTCAACTCAAATTCCTTTTTGGTAACAAACTTCTTTTCCCTTCAGATTTGTGCGTTTCCTGTTACATCCGGGAAACTGACGCCGCTAGAACCTGAGATCCGGCGCTAGGCTACATGTCGGCTTGCGATTATTTTTATACCTTCAGGTATCCCCAGGCGGATACCATCCAGCAGAGAGAAGCTTTAAACTGTAAGCTCCCGACGTAAGTGACAGTAGTGCAAGTGAGTAAGAGAGAGTGTGAGAGAGAGTGAGTGTGTGAGAAGAGAGTGAGTGTGTGAGAGAAAGAGTGAGTGTGGTGAGAGAGAGTGAGTGTGGTGAGAGAGAGTGAGTGTGGTGAGACGAGAGTGAGTGTGTGAGAGAGAGTGAGTGTGTGGAGGGAGTGAGTGTGTGAGAGAGTGAGTGTGTGAGAAGTGAGTGTGTGAGAGAGTGAGTGTGTGAGAGAGTGAGTGTGTGAGAAGAGTGGAGTGTGTGAGAGAGTGAGTGTGTTGAGAGAGATGATTGTGTGAGAGAGTGAGTGGTGTGAGAAGAAAGCATGAGATATAGGACAAGAGGTGAGTGTGTGAGAGAGTGAAGTGTGTGAGAGAGTGAGTGTGTGAGAGAGTGAGTGTGTGAGAGAGTGAGTGTGTGAGAGAGTGAGTTGTGTGCGAGAGTGAGTGGTGTGAGAGAGTGAGTGGTGTGAGAGAGTTGGAGTGTGTGAGAGAGTGAGGTGTGAGAGAGTGAGTGTGTGAGATGAGTGAGTGTGTGCAGAGAGTGAGTGTCGGAGAAAGTGAGTAGGGGTAGTGAAGAGTGAGTGACTGTCGCCAGAGAGTGAGTGATGTGAGAAGAGTGAGTGTGTGAGAGAGTGAGTGGATGTGAGGGTGACGTGTGTGGAGAGAGTGACGATCGTCGTGAAGAGAGTGAGTAGTGTGGAAGAGAGTGAGTCGTGTGCAGAGCAAGTGAGTGTGCTGATGAGAGAGGTGAGTGAGTGAGAGAGTGAGTGTGTAAGAGTGAGTGTGTGAGAGAGTGAGTGTGTAGAGGAGTGAGGTGTGTGAGAGAGTGAGTTGTGCTGAGAGGGTGAGTGTGTGAGAGAGTGCAGTGTGTGAGAGAGTGAGTGTGTGAGAGCACACGTGAGATGATGATGCGGTAGGACTAGGAGAGAGTGCACGTGGATGTCGAGAGAGTGAGTGTGTGAGAGAGTGGAGTGTTTGTGAGAGAGTCGGAGTGTGTGACGAGCGTGCAGTAGCTGTGACGAAGGAGTCGAGTGTGTCGAAAGAGAGATGAGTGGGTGTGCGAGACGTGAGTGTGTACGAGAGAGTGAGTGTGGTGAAGAGGAGTAGTGTGTGATAGAGTGAGTGGGGTGAGAGAGTGAGTGTGTGAGAGAGTGAGTGTGTGAGAGAGTGAGTGTGTGAGAGAGTGAGTGGTGGAGAGAGTGAGTGTGGAGAGGAGTGAGTTTGTGAGAGAGTGAGTGTGTGAGAGAGTGAGTGTGTGAGAGAGTAGTGTGAGAGAGTGAGTGGTGAGAGAGTGAGTGTGTGAAGAGTGAGTGTGTGAGAGAGTGAGTGTGTAGAAGTGAGTGTGTGAGAGAGTGAGTGTGTGAGAGAGTGAGTGTGTGAAGAGAGTGAGTGTGTGAAGAGTGAGTGTGTGAGAGAGTGAGTGTGTGAGAGAGTGAGTGTGTGAGAGGTGGAGTGTGTGAGAGAGTGAAGTTGTGTTGAGAGAGGAGTGTGGAGAGAGTGAGTGTGTGAGAGGGAGTGAGTGTGGAGCAGAGTGAGTGTTTGAGAAGATTGGTTTGTTGAGAGAGTGAGTGTGTAGAGAGTGAGTGTGGTGAGAGAGTGAGTGTGTGAGAGAGTGAGTGTGTGAGAGAGTGAGTGTGTGAGAGAGTGAGTGTGTGAGAGAGTGAGTGTGTGAGAGGTGAGTGTGTGAGAAGAGTGAGTGTGTGAGAGAGTGAGTGTGTGAGAGAGTGATGTGTGAGAGGGCCCTGAGTGGTTGTGAGAGAAGTCGCAGTGTGCGATGAGAGTAGTGAGTGTGTGAGAGAGTGCCGTGTGTGAGAGAGTGAGTGTGGTGAGAAGAGTGAGTGTTGTGAGAGGAGTGAGTGTGTGAGAGAGTGAGTGTGTGAGAGAGTGAGTGTGTGAGAGAGTGAAGTGGTGAAAAGAGTGAGTGTGTGAGAGAGGGAAGTGTGTGAGAGGTGAGAATGTGAGAGTTGTGAGAGTGTGAGAGTGTGAGAGTGGAGAGTGTGAGAGTGTGAGTGTGAGGGTAAGGTGTGAGAGTGTGGAGAGTGTGAGTGTGAGAGTGTGAGTGTGAGAGTGTGAGTGTGAGAGTGTGAAGAGTGTGAGTCTGAGAGGTGTGGAGTGTGAGAGTGTGAAGTGAAGAGAGATGAGAGAGTAGAGATGAGAGTGTGTGTGTGTGTGTGTGTGTGTGTGTGTGTGTGGCTTTATAGAGTCTAATTGGGCATTC
>BOPP01000153.1:3194021-3208050 GCA_017312745.1 Gryllus bimaculatus
CATAGAACTGCTCAAAAATGCCACGGCAAGCTCGAGGCGAGAGCCGCCCAGCGGCGTGTGGTGTTGTGGTGTCCATCCCACGGGCCTCCCGGTCAGCAAGTTGTCGCTGAGCCAACGCAGTCTCTCTCCGATTCCAGATGTCTGATTCGGATGTCCCACTGCAGGCGCTTTGCTATTATATGCACGTCGCACACGCGCGCCGCGGACGGCCGGAGAATACGGCGCCTTCCTCTTCTATATCGACGGCCGCAGAAACGCCGCCGCCAGTCCAATCCGTCCCAATTGGAGGGACTAGTGACAGTGGGCATTACTTACCCGAACCTCAGAAGGTAATTCCTTGATTAGATTGTCCCCTTCACACGTCTTATAAACATCGGCATCTCGAAATATTAGCCGATATCTCGACCTTTCCTTTTCCCTCTTGATTCGACATACTGATACAAATACGAGGTATACAAGGCGTAGTCTTTAGTATTAACTTTTATTCACTTTGTATTCCTACACCAATATAGGAAGAAATTAAATGCTCTAGAATTGTAAAAGCAGACAAACCAACTAGAACGTGCGTGTGTGCGTGCGTGCTACATACTGTACAACTGTACCACAAATGAACTATAGCTCGGCAAAAGGCTAATGTGTAAGACGAGGAATGCTTAGCAACCGCAATTCGCACGTCGCTGGCGGGACGCGGATGTCGCTGACGGCAGGAGAATACGCCCCCCCCCCCCCCCCCGCGTGTTTTATATTGGCGGCTGCAGCCCCGCCGCCTCACGCGGCGGCGACCGGGCTGCGACTTCCGCCGGCGGAGGGAGGGAGGGAGCCGGCGCGGCGAGCCGGCAGGCAGGCAGGCACAAACGGGCCAAGCACGCCCCGGCCGCATTCACCGGCCAGCCCCGCGCGCCGCGGACGGGGCCCAAACGCGCAAGGTCACGCGGCACGGCGGCCGCGCCGCGCCGGGCGAACGACCAGCTGCCCTAGGCCCCAGCCGTGCTCTCTTCCTTCAGACTCCGCCTCCCTACCTTTCACTACACGCACTCCACTTACGAATACAAGAATCAACACACCGAACGGGCAGACACGGTGCGTGCCATGGGCGCCACTCACAGTGCTGCTATTTGGAGAATATCCGCCAAAACAAATAACAAAACCCGCACATTCTATGCTTGCCATGGGCGCTTCAATACCTCGATATGCCTCTAGGAACTACTGGCGAAATACGGCACTAATCCCATCCCTCCCCTTGTATCTACAGTAAAATGAGACGACCACACGATACCGTGCGACGATTCAAACAGCGCGACTTCCAGCACCTGCCCCGCCCCCGATAAGCAGTCGCGCAGCGCGTGCGGTCCGGGGAACTTCAAAAGGGTTGTGTTCCTTCCTAACACTCCGGTACAGTCATTCAAGGTTCGCTTTAAATGTGTTAAAATAGGAAGTAGACGTTTCTTACACAAACTCTCCATTATTACGGAGTTTCACTGACAGAATTGTTATTTACCATGGCCAGAATCATCGTTTCAACTTCCCATTGTAGTCTTGCTCTCCTTGACGCACTGGTCACTGTTGGACCTTGCGAAAATTCGTTCACCGCATCAGTACATATGATAGCCCCGCCTAACTTTTCGAATCATGCTAGTTCCTCGGACCTCGATTTTTACTCTCCAAGCTCCCACTAAAAAAATAAATACACAGGTGCACTCGTTCTAAACGACCAATGCTATTGCTTATGAAATGAAGCACCGTGATAGTTAAAATGGGCAAGCTAACTTTATTACGTTTCAAACGAGACTATACAAAACTAATCGAGTAGATAATAAAAGTTACCACAATTTATCCAATTATGTCCTAAACTTTCGGCAATTGTAACTAATGTTCCTCGGGCTTCTGGTCACCTGACCACGAATCAACTCCCATTGTTAGTCTTCTTTCCTCTAATTAAGTTCTGTCAACAGAATAATGCGTTTCTTTTTAATCTATCAACTCTCTGGTGTACTGTTCGTTGTTTTTTCCCTAGTGCAGTCAATTTCATGAAAAATTGCGCCAGTGCAAGACATTTTATATTACAATTAAGGGGCGGATCCAGAGACGAATTTTGGAAGGGGAATATCAAAATGTTTTCTTCAAATATGTATATTACAGAACCGTCACAGGCTACATTCAGATCATTCTGCGATACGAGTTTATTCGATTTAATGATAAGTCGAAAATGTACTTGCTTGAAAGTTTCGTGAGACATATAAAATAAATATTTATTGAAAAGTTAAGGGGGGATTCCCCTCATGTCCCCTCCTAGGATCCGCGTCTGCAATTAACACTATTTTGTTTGTTCCGTCGCTCGCTCTTATTTTTGCCGAAACTGTATGCCACATTTGCCGCCCAGTGAAACAAAACACCTTCGATTTAGAGTAGCGAATACGGTATTAACTTTAAGGTTCATTCGGAA
Organism: Gryllus bimaculatus; assembly: GCA_017312745.1. Classification (NCBI taxonomy): domain Eukaryota; kingdom Metazoa; phylum Arthropoda; class Insecta; order Orthoptera; family Gryllidae; genus Gryllus; species Gryllus bimaculatus. The sequence goes on from BOPP01000153.1 coordinate 3,196,465, forward strand.
GTTTTAATCTTGACCCACGAATCCGTAAATCACCTTTCAGTTCACGAAAGTCGTTCAGATGGCGTACGTCAGCAAAAGAAGCGTATACGCTCCAAAAGAAACTGGCTTAGTTCTCTTCGCGATAAATGTAGCTTCAAACGATAACGTTCATGAATGGCAAGGAATGCAATGGACACACGAAGAATGAAACCAAAGTATTCCCAGAACACCGGTAGACCGAATTGAAAAGTGAATTTTAATTCTCTACTTTTCCATTATGAAATCTGCAACTAGTTGGTCTTATTACTATTAGTGGTCACATGACAGTTATTTCAACGATTTGCTATTTTGGCAGATTACACCAACTTTAACAGTAACGCAATCGTGGACTACCAAAATTTTCTGTGAGATTTGAAGATTAAAAATTGCACAATTTATAGTTTCACAAACGTTCAGAGACACTGAGAACGAAATTAAGTCCGATTAATGATAATGATAATAATAATTCCGAAAACTGATGAAGTAACTATGAAGATAACAACAGAAATAAAACTGCGCAAGTGTATTTCCAGAACTGTGGTGTATACAGTACTTATCCCAAAATTTGTATCATAATAGAAAAATTATCGTTTCATTCAATTGCAGTAATCAAGTCTATTTTATTATTCAATTTAACACTATTTCTTGTATGGAGTTCGTTGCAGTGAGATTTCCATTTCGAAATGATTCCATTTGAACTCCATCAGTCTTTTCTTTTTACAAAGGTTAGCAAATAAAAATAGCTGAAGAACAAGCGGAGCTGGGTTAAAACTAAATTTTAACAAATTATGACAACTGGTAGAACAAATCAAATACTTGTGAGTTACAACAAGCTCTTTGTACTGTACATATTATCTTAATGAAAGTATAAAACGTGGAAAAGGAGCACGCACAAACGTGGAATACTCAAAAGATGCGGGCATCACTCAAGATAAAAACTCAACCAATTCAAAAAAAGATATTACCTGTCGAGCCGCATGGCTGCGAAAGTCGAACATTAAGAAAGGCAGAAAAAAGAGGGCTCTTCAAATGTCTGTTTTGGAGGCAAATAACGAGCGTGAAAGATAAGAGGGAAAATAAAAGCTGAAATTCTGAGGGGAAAAATCAGAACTCTAGATCCCAATGGAATTAATCAAATTAAAATATTTTGGATTTATTTTGTGGAGATAGAAATTCACTTGAAAAGGAGATGCTGCTAGGAATGGTGGAAGGAAACAGAAAAAGGTAGAAAAAGATATATTAGGTGCCACAACGATATTACCAAGACTGCCAACTTCGTATGGCCAAAGTCTGTTCAAGAGAGAAATCAGTGGAGGAAGAGTTTACGGCGTCACAAACAAGGAAAATAATTTATGTATTAAAATAACAAATTAAAAGGCGCACTACTGCTGCGTCAGCCCATTTATGATAACGACCACTTCTGCACTATCTCTATTAGAACACCATCTCTCATATTTGCGTAAGTTGATTTTCACCCAGCCATCGCAAATGAAACCGGCATTAATAACAAATTTGGTTCATATGCAAACGCGAACACCTCAGAAATATCAACCCGTGTCAAAAATACCAATATTCTTGTATTAAAATCTTGGGAAGGCGAAAAGTGAAGTATTTAGAGAACCCAAATTTTGTAGATCTGCAAAACTCGCAACACAGTTTGCGCCTCCACGTTTGTGGAGCCAAAGTGCCTTCGCACAAATCGATTTTGATGACTCAAAAGGAACATGGACACTTCTTTTTGAACAACCCAAGACACTTTGCTTTGCGGTCATGACGCCAGGCGGGACGGTGCGGATCATTAGTGCAGGACGACGTCAAATCGCTTTTGGCAGCCGAGGGGATTTCCCCTGACCCCTCCAACGGCAAGTGCCTTAGGTCGCGTAGTACATTAGAGGGTTGCCTAACCGCGCCGGGAGGGGAGGCGAGGCGAAGGCGGCGACCGCGTGGTTTCGCCCGCGCACATGGCCCGCGCCCCGCAGCAACAAAGGGCGGTCGCCATCTACCAGCAAAGGGCGGAATCACGCCGGCGGGCGCGAGCTCGCGTCCGGGCGCCATGTGGCAACGCCGCCGCCAGCCGTCAGGTGGCATGCTCGTTGCGGGGCCGCTGCACACGCGTAATAATAGGCCTCCGCAGCGCGCAAGGCCGGCGACTGCCGACGCTGGCCGGCGCGCGCCACCCGCGTCCACGCGGAGCGCCGCCCTACGGCCGCCGCCAAACGTCGTGCGCCCGCGCGCCCCTCCGCGGCACCGGTTTCCTCCGGGCGGCCCGCCACGCTCGCTGCGGGCCCGCCAACATCGCCCGCGCGGCCAATCGATACGGCGACACGTCGCCACGGAGCGTTCGCCGCCGCCCCGCCCGCGCGCCGCGCTCGGCGGGCACGCGCGCCACGCCCACGCCCCGCCGCCCCGAGCGAGCGGGGCGGGCGACGGGCGAGGCGGCGCGGCGCCGGGCGGCCGGGCCGGCGGCGCCCAGCCCGGGGGAGGGAAGCGCCGAGGGCGAAGCGGCCGGCGTCCATGTGACCCCGACTCACCACGTGAGGCCGCGCTCTGCAGGCGCCTGGCTTCTTGTGCAGCTCGACGTAGCGAGCCGCCTCCAGGCAGCGATCTCCAGGCTCATGGCTGCGCGAGACAGACACGCGAGACGAAGGCGGCGACCGCGCTCACCACGCCCTGCATGGCGGCGCGGCGGCCCGTGGCCGACGGCAGCGGCTGGCGGCTCCCCGCTCTGCTGGCACTGGGCGGCGGCGGCGGCGGCCGGCGCGGCTGCAGCGCCCCAGCCGGACGGGCCGGCGGGTGGCGGTGGCGCGGCGTGGCGGCGTTTCGGGTTGCCCACGACAACTAGCGGCGATTCGTCGGTCCGCGCGTGACGTCACAAAGGGATGCTCGCCACGATTGGCCGAGCAATTATGGACCGCCAACGCGCCACGCAAACACCAAAAATTGTCATAATAACGCGCACTCACTTAGGCACTTTGCGGGACGTTACTCCTAGACGCGGAACTTTCCAGAGGCCGCTTTCCGGAGCGAAGCACTGGGCGGGCGTCGGGGCGACGCTGGGCCCGCGCACGGCGGCAGAGGCACTCGCGAAAACAACGCGCTAGCGTGAAACGCTGAAAGCGCACTTCTGCACCGCGCTCACGCCAGGGGCGCTGCCATTTAGGCCTCGCACCGAAAGCCTCTCTAAAACGAAGATACGATGTTTCAACTGCGAAACAGATGAATGAAGACACACTATTTAACTCTTCTGGACCTCGCTGTTACAGTTCTGCAATAGCAGTTACGCGTCTCTTATTTTCAAGAGCGATTAAAATATATTTATCATTCTTTCATTTTGTAAAGCCATACTCACGAAATACAAAAGAACAATTGTTTTTTATTTGATAACCTCTCATGGTAATATTTATCAATATAATTTATTTTTAAGTAGCTGAAGCAACCTATCGTTGCAAAGGCATTATTTTCACAATCAACCATATAGATAGAGAAGAAATTATGCCACCCCGAAGTTTCCAAGTAATGTTACCAAACTTAATAGGATTGTAGATATGCCAAAGACTATTATTGTCCCAATTTACATGTAGTTGGAAATTCTCTATAATTAGTTACTTGCGCAATGCACTATTGCGGGCAACTCTCACGCTTTACTGTTTGGCGATCCACGAATCTCTTTGTGTCAGAACGTGACCATGCCAAACCCCAACGTTTATGGGTTGCCACCAATGTAGGGGCAAACGATATTTTATCGCTTGTTAAGCTCATGACCGCAAAACGTCGTAACCAACTATAACTAAATTTTAACAGCGAGAGCTAAAAACCTGGATAGCCTTTTACAGGTTCAAATAGACATTTAATTTAATTTATTTATGTCGCTAGTTTCATTCTCCATCATTACATAAAAATTTCACAATTTAAATTATTTTTTTAATGTAAGTTTCTTAAAACGTTGCCGAATTACATTTTTCGGTTCTAAACACACATTTTGTTTTATAAAATACAGGAAAATATTTTTTGAGTATGACATATTGTAAGAAGTGTATTTTAGACGACACTAAGGATTTAGCAAAATTCTCAATTTCTCAAATCTTGTGATTACAACATTTGTATTTTCATGAGCGAAATTTACCAAGAATGTTCACAGGATAAAGTTTGACCCACCCTCCTTCATGCCGTTAAGTTTACACCATTTGTTTTGAGACCCTTTAGGTAGCGCAAAATGGAAGTTAAATCCACTCACCTCCATGCTCGCCGCGCTTTTTGATCTTCAATACAGTCGCTACTAGTTCTCAGAATGGAATCGAATGCGTCAGAAGAATTTTATACATTTAGAAAAAATAGATGCACTAAATAGATCTATAAAGATAGTCGCAGCCTTCCTCAGTTTCGAGGTACGTGCAAAAAACTGAAAGAAGATCACAAAATTCCCTTAGGAGAAGGAACCAGAAGAGGAAATTTTTCGAAAAAGCTCATGCGACGAATGCTTTTCCTTTTTACTTTAGGACATTGTGTGCAAAATTGTATGAAAAAAAATCTTTCTATATACAAAGAAGTTATATTAAATGCGAACCTAAAATGGTGCCTATAAAAGTAGTAAAGTGTATAGGGAAAACAACTACTGGCAGGAACAACAAAATTGTAGTTAAGGTTTCAAAACATGAATATACAAAGTCAGTGATAAGAATCGAATCTGAAAAAGCCAAGAACAATAAGATTTCGTTTTTTTAAATCATCTAATACCATGGCAGCTTCGCAATTCATCATTATAAAAGTCACTACTCATACATGATGCTGAGTAAACATTTCCCGTACTTCCAGAGAAAATATTTCATTTCTCCATTTCTACCATTGTGGAAGAAATAATGCAAAACACGAAAAAAAGAACACAAACGGAAAATGCGCAAACCAATGTCGAAGCTTATACACACAATTTAATTATTTTATTATACGCACTCAGAAGAGGCAGAGAATCGTTGAGTTTTTCCAATCAAGATACCAATCTCATATTATAATCAGTATAGATAGGACTATTTGTCAACATTCATTAGAATACTAAGATGTACGTTTAGGGTATTTGCCTCAACTGGAAGATAAAAGACATCATTTCCCAAAATGCTTATATATATATACTTTCACAGCAATATTTAGGCCATATTTTGGTATTAACCAGGTTGTGCTGCATCTTATCTTCATATTTGCATAATTTCTGTGCTCAATTTTGCACATCCGACCATACCTTTGAGATCTATTTTCCGAGCCCTCGTTGTAGCTGTGCGTAAAGTTCATGTTCTCGTACGAAAATTTCTTATTTGGAAGAAGAATTTTCAGTTAAATTCTCTCATACGGAACACTTTTAGAGAGAAAGGTCAATACTTTGTCTCATACGCTCACATCTCTAAAACGGGCAACTAATAAGTTGTATATAATTTTAAAGGAAACAATTAGTTTCGCGATCCATCATTTGTTGTAATTTCATTTCCAAAGTACTATGTTTTATTTATTTCCAGTGAAATACGTAACTACGGAAGCAGAGAGTTCATAGAAGATGGCCTGGAATATGCAACTCGGCGAGGGGTGCCAACAGCAGGCGGCTCGGGACCGCCGCTACCCGCGAATGGAAAAGCTGCTCGGACTCCACAAAAAAAAAATTACAATGGAACGTTCACTCCATATTTCCTTCAACTCAAATTCCTTTTGGTAAAAACTTCTTTCCCTCAAGATTGTGCGTTTCCTGTTACACCCGAAATGACGCCGCTAGAAACCTTGAGATCCGCCTAGGCACATGTCGGGCTGCGATTATTTTTATACCTTTAGTATCCCCAGCGGAATACAATCCAAGCAGAGAGAAGCTTTAAACTGTAAGTCTCCGACGTAAGTGACAGTAGTGCAAGTGTTGTGGTGTGTGTTGTGTGTGTGTGTGTGTGTGTGTGTGTGTGTGTGTTGTGTGTGTGTGTGTGTGTTTGTGTGTGTGGCTTCTTAAGAGTCTAACTTGGGCATTACCATAGAACTGCTCAAAAATGCACGCAAGCTCGAGCGAGAGCCGCCCGGCGTGTGTGTTTGTGGTGTCCATCCCACGGGCTCCCGCGTCAGCCAAGTTGTCGCTGAGCCAAGCAGTCTCTCTCCGATCCAGATGTCGGATTCGGACTGTCCCACTGCAGGCGCTTTGCTATATATGCACGTCGCACACGCGCGCCGCGGATGCCGGAGAATACGGCGCCTCCTCTTCTATATCGACGCCGCAGCGCCGCCGCCAGTCCAATCCGTCCCAATGGGACTAGTACAATGACATTACTACCCGAACCTCAGAAGGTAATTCCTTGATTAGATTGTCCCCTTCACACGTCTTATAAACATCGCATCTCGAAATATTAGCCGATATCTCGACCTTTCCTTTTCCCTCTGATTCGACATACTGAGACAAATACGAGGTATACAGGCGTAGTCTTTAGTATTAACTTTTATTCACTTAGTATTCCTAACCACATATAGGAAGAAATTAAATGCTCTAGAATTGTAAAACAGACAACAACCAACTAGAAAGTGGTGTGTGCGTGCGTGCTACATACTGTACAACTGTACCAACAAATGAACTATAGCTCGCAAAAGGCTAATGTGTAAGACGAGGAATGTTAGCAACCGCAATTCGCACGTCGCTGGCGGACGCGGATGTCGCTGACGGCAGGAGAATACGCCCCCCCCCCCCCCCCCCGCTGTTTTATATTGGCGGCTGCAGCCCCGCCGCCTCACGCGCGGCGACCGGGCTGCGACTTCCGCCGGCGGAGGGAGGGAGGGAGCCGGCGCGGCGAGCCGCAGCAGGCAGGCAGGCAGGCCGGCCGGCCGGCCGGTTCACCGGCCAGCCCCGCGCCCGCGGACGGGGCCCAAACGCGCAAGTCACGCGGCACGGCGCCGCGCCGCGCCGGGCGAACGACAGCTGCCCTAGCCCCAGCCGTGCTCTCTTCCTTCAGATCTCCGCCTCCCTACCTTCACTACACGCACTCACTTACGAATACAAGAATCAACACACGGAACGGCAGACACCGGTGCGTGCCAGGCGCACTCACAGTGCTGCTCTTTGGAGAATATCCGCCAAAACAAATAACAAAACCCGCACATTCTATGCTTGCATGGGCGCTTCAATACCTCGAATGCCTCTAGGAATACTGGCGAAATAGGCACTAATCCATCCTCCCTTGTATCTACAGTAAAAATGAGAACGACCACACGATACCGTGCGACGATTCAAACACGCGACTTCCAGCACCTGCCCCGCCCCCGATAAGCAGTCGCGCAGCGCGTGCGTCCGGGAACTTCAAAAAGGGTTTATTCCTTCCTAACAATCCGGTACAGTCATTCAAGTTCCTTTAAATGTGTTAAAATAGGAAGTAGACGTTTCTTACACAAACCTCTCATATTACGGTTTCACTGACAATGTTATTTACCATGACCAGAATCATCGTTTCAACTTCCCATTGTAGTCTCTCTCCTTGACGCACTGGTCACTGTTGACCTTGCGAAAAATTCGTTCAACCGCCATCAGTACATATGATAGCCCGCCTACTTTTCGAATCATGCTAGTTCCTCGGACTCGATTTTTACTCTCCAAGCTCCCACTAACAAAAATACCACACGTCATCGTTCTAAACGACCATCTATCTGCTCTATCAAATGAACAAGTAGATAGTTAAAATGGGCAAGCTAACTTTATACGTTTCAAACGAGACTATACAAAACTACTTCGAGTAGATATAAAAGTTACAATTTAATCCAATTATGTCCTAACTTTCGGCAATTGTAACTCAATGTCCTCTCGGCTTCTCCACCCTGACACGAATCAACTCCATTGTTAGTCTTCTTTCCTCTAATTAAGTTCTGTCAACGAATAATGCGTTTCTTTTTAATCTATCAACTCTCTGGTGTCTCCGTTGTTTTTTCCCTAATGCAGTCAATTTCACTAAAAATTGCCCGTGCAAGACATTTAATATTACAATTAGGATACGTACAGAGACGAATTTGGAAGGGGATATCAAAATTTTTCTTCACACATATGTAAACAGAACCGTCACAGGCTACTTCAGATCATTGCCGATACGAGTTTATCGATTTAATGATAAGTCAAAATGTACTTGCTTGAAGTTTCGTGAGACATATTAAATAAATATTTATTGAAAAGTTAAGGGGGATTCCCCTCATGTCCCCTCCTAGGATCCGCGCTCAGCATTAACACTATTTTGTTTGTTCGTCGCTCGCTCTATTTTTGCCAAAACTGTATGCCACATTTGCCGCCCAGTGAAACAAAACACTTCGATTTAGAGTAGCGAATACGTATTAACTTTAGTTCATTCGCGAGTTTTTAATCTTGACCACGAATCCGTAAATCACCTTTCAGTCACAGAAAGTCGTTCAGATGGCGTACGTCAGCAAAAAGCGACTATACGCTCCAAAAGAACAACTGGCTTAGTTCTCTTCGCGATAAATGTAGCTTCAAACGAGAACGTTCATGAATGAAGAAGCAATGGACACACGAAGAATGAAACCAAAGTATTCCAGAACACGGTAACCGAATTGAAAGTGAATTTAATTCTCTCATTTCCATTATGAAATCTGCAACTAGTTTCTTATAACTACTATGGTCACATGACAGTTTTACAACGATTTGCTATTTTGGCATTACACCAACTTTACAGTAAGCAATCGTGGACTACCAAAATTTTCTGTAGATTTAAAGATTAAAAATTGCACAATTTATAGTTCACAAACGTTCAGAGACACTGAGAACGAAATTAAGTCCGTTATAATGATAATGATAATAATAATTCCGAAAACTATTGAAGTAACTATGAAGATAACACAGAAATAAAACTGCGCAAGTGTATTTCCAGAACTGTGGTGTATACAGTACTTATCCCCAAATTTGTATCATAATAGAAAAATTATCGTTTCATTCAATTGCAGTAATCAAGTCTATTTTATTATTCAATTTACACACTTCTTGTATGATCTTTGTTGCAGTGAGATTTTCATTTCGAAATGATTCCATTTGAACTCCATCAGTCTTTTCTTTTACAAAGTTAGCAAATAAATAGCTGAAGAACAAGCGGACCTGGGTTAAAACTAAAGTTTTAACACAATTATGAAACTGGTAGAACAAATCAAATACTTTGAGTTCAACAAGCTCTTTGTACTGTACATATTATCTTAATAAAGTATAAAACGTGGAAAAGGAGCACGCACAAACGGGTATCTCAAAAGATGCGGCATCACTCAATAAAACTCAACAATTCAAAAAAGATATACCTGTCGAGCCGCATGCTGCGAAAGTTGAACATTAAGAAAGGCAGAAAAAAGAGCTCTCAAATGTCTGTTTTGGAGCAAATAACGAGCGTGAAATACAGGGAAAACAAAAGTGAAATTCTGAGGGAAAAATCAAGAACTCTAGATCCCAAGAATGAATCAAATTAAAATATTTGGATTTATTTTGTGGAGATAGAAATTCACTTGAAAAGGAGATGCTGCTAGGAATGGTGGAAGGAAGCAGAAAAGGTAGAAAAAGATATATTGTGCCACAACGATATACCAAGATGCCACTTCGTATGGCCAAAGTCGTTCAAGAGAGAAATCAGTGGAGGAAGAGTTTTACGGCGGTCACAAACAAGAAAATAATTTATGTATAAAATAAATTAAAAGGCGCACTACTGCTGGTCGCCCAATTTATGATAACGACCACTTCTGCACATCTCTATTAGACACCATCTCTCATATTTGCGTAAGTTGATTTCACCCAGCATCGCAAATGAAACCGGCATTAATAACAAATTTGGTTCATATGCAACGCGAACACCTCAGAATAATCAACCCGTGTCAAAAATACAATATTCTTGATTAAAATCTTGGGAAGGCGAAAGTGAAGTATTTAGAAAACCCAAATTTTGTAGATCTGCAAACTCGCAACACAGTTGCGCCTCCACGTTTGTGGATCCAAAGTGCCTTCGCACAAATCGATTTGATGACTCAAAAGGAATGGAACACTTCTTTTTGAACAACCCAAGACACTTTGCTTTGGTGTCATGAACGCAGGCGGGACGTGCGTGTCATTAGTGGCAGGACGACGTCAAATCCTTTTGCAGCCGGGGATTTCCCCTGACCCTCCAAGCAGAGTGCCAGTCGACGAGTACATTAGAGGGTGCAGCGCCGAGCGAGCGAGCGGCGACCGCGAGACAGCCGCGCACATGGCCCGCGCCCGCAGCAACAAAGGGCGGTTCGCATCTACCAGCGAAAGGCGGAATCACGCGGGGGCGCGAGCCGCGTCCGCGCCATGTGGCAAGCCGCGCAGCAACCGTCAGGTGCATCTGTTGCGGGCACGCTGCACATCGCAGTAATAATAGCCCCGTCAGCGCCGCAAGGCCGGCCGAACTGCCGACGCTGCCCGGCGCGCGCCACCCGCGTCCACGCGGAGCGCCCCCTACGCCCCCCAAACGTCACGTGCGCCCGCGCGCCCTCCGCTGGCACCGGTTTCTCCGGGCGGCACGCGCACGCTCGCTGCGGCCCGCCAACTCCCCCGCGCGCCATCGATACGGCGACACGTCGCACGGAGCTTCGCGCGCCGACCCCGCCCGCGCGCCGCGCTCGGCGGGCACGCGCGCCACGCCCACGCCCCGCCGCCCCCGAGCGAGCGGGGCGGTGCGACGGGCAAGGCGGCGCGGCCGGCCGGGCCGGCCGGCCGGCGGCGCCAGCCCGGGAGAAGCGCGAGGGCGAAGCGGCCCGGCATCCATGGACCACTTCACACGTGAGGCCGCCAGCTCTGCAGGCGCCTGGCTTCATTGGACTCGACAGCGAGCCGCCTCCAGGCAGCGTCTCCAGGCTCATGGCTGCGCGAGACAGACACGGAAGACGAAAGGCGGCGACCGCGCTCACCACGCCCTGCATGGCGGCGCGGCGCCCGTGCCGACGCAAGCGGCTGGCGGCTACCCCGCTCTGCATGGCACTGGCGGCGGCGCGCGGCCGCGCGCTGCAGCGCCACCCGACGGGCCGGAGCCCGGGAGGCCGGACGCGGTGGCGGTGGCGCGGCGTTCGGGTTGCCCACGACTAACTACGGCGATTCGTCGGTCCGCCGTGACGTCACAAAGGGATGCTCGCCACATTGGCCGAGCATATTATGGACGCCAACGGCGCCACGCAAACACCAAAAATTGGTCAATAATAACGCGCCATCACTTGTAGCCACCTTGCGGGACTTTACTCCTATCGCGAACCTTTCCAGAGGCCCGCTTCCGGAGCGAAGCACTTGGCGGGCGTCGGGGCGACCCGCTGGGCCGCGCACGGCGGTAGATGGCACTCGCGAAAACAGCTGCCCAGGAGATCGATGCGCGCGTCTCACGCCGCGGCGGGCCACTGCGCAGCCCGTGCCATGCAGCCGCCCGCCGCCTTCACAGTAGTCGGGCAGCGCCGCCACCAATCACGCGCGCCGGTGACGTTAACGCGCCCAGGGCGTGTCCGTGCCGCGTGGACGGCGGCGGCGCGCGAGGGCAAGCTCGCTCCGCTTCCGCTCCACGCCGCGCCCGGGCCGCGGCGCGCAGC
>BOPP01000153.1:3225769-3237992 GCA_017312745.1 Gryllus bimaculatus
AGGGCGGAGAGAAGGGCGGAGAGAAGGGGGGAGAGAAGGGGGGAGAGAAGGGGGGAGAGAAGGGAGGAGAGAGAGCACGGAGGGCAGAGGGAGAGAGCGCGGAGAAAATCGGAGAGAAAGCAGAAAGAGAAATAAGACAGGAGATAAAAGGTGGAAGGTATGAGGGAGGAGAGAAGAATCAATTATGTTGCAAGCTGAAGAAATAGAAAAACTCTTATCAACAATTTTCAGAACAGCTGCATGTTGAATAATGTCAACTATTTTCAGAATATATGCTGAAAAAGGTATAAACATTGTTTTACAGATTTCAAGACAAAAATGACAAACCATTCAAGAAAAATAAGAAGTCCACCAAATGTGTCTCCCATTGAAACACACATTCATTACATTAGGACAAGCACAATCAACTTACTTCCAATTCAGATTAAAATAATTTCAATTATGTACATGTGTAAGTCCTACTTATGTAGACAAATTAATGACATATTTATGAAAAAATAAAAAATCAATTCTTTAATAACAGATCCCAAAGGTTAGTTTTTATATTATGTATACAAATAACTGCAGGTTAGGCATACATTTAGCTAAGCACCACTTAGACATTAAATTTCTCCATGCTCGATAACAACTTGTGTTAATGAGACAGTTACCTAAATTAATGCAGGATTCCTATGTTAATACAAATTTTTTTATTACAGAAAATCCTAAAAAGTGTCAATCAATTTATCACCTATGGTAATAGAATTTCTTGTATGGTAAAAGACAATTAGCCCTTTATCTCCTTCTGACAGACTATTAATATTTCACAGTTGCCTCCCTTTCTTCCTTCTGTATTTTCATCCATTCCGATACTATTGTTTGATTTTTCCTTATTGCTCCTTGAGGGGTTTCCTTGTACTACTACAAAATAATACATTTCATTCTTTTCGGTGCCAAGTATGAAGTACAGAGAAACTATAATGAGGTTGATGATTCACTTTTGAAATAGAGTGTGGAAGATAAAAGCAGGAACCACAAAATTCAGTGGAAGGTAGTTCAACTTAAAAGATTTTAAAATTCTTTTCTTGCCTTCCTACATCTCCTACAATTTTAAAAGGTGTTGGTTCAGGCAACTTCAATATTTATCTAAAAAGTGCCAAAAACGATGCCCAAATTCCTCCTTCCCTATTCCTAGTATTCCTTCCACTTACACAAATTAGAGCAGGAGGTCTATTAACATGGTAGGAAGCTGTAAGTCAAAACCTAGTTCTAACCAATAATGAAATTGGGCAAAAAAGTAAAGAAATACAAAGAAAGAAGAAAGGGAGAATAAAGAAAGAAAAAACAGAAAAAGAATTAAATGCCTCCACAAATGAAAGGTGTTCTGACAAGAAATGTTTTGTTTTCAAAACCTAAATAAACATGCAGATCAGAAACATTAAAGACATGAAATGCAGAAAAATATTTGTTGTATAATTATACTACAATTTCCCTAACTCTGCTCCTCGCAGATATCAGCTGTTGATAGTTCCATCTAATCAAGAGCTTCAATGTCACCATACTGACGTTGCTATGGTGAGATTCAAATTCCAGATTGAATGAAAATGTCAACAGCTGATACCTGCCAAGGGCAGAGTTGGGAAAATCACAGTATAGTAACAAATATTTAATGAAGATTACTACTTTATGAATTTTTTCTTTCTTGCTTTCAAAATACTATTAATGAACAATGAAAATTACACAAAAATGTTCTTTGAAAAGATTATTCTTTTTGTTCACTTCTATGCATTTGTTGAATGATTTTCTCATATGTTTTTAAATTTAAATGTACTTCTTAATACAAACACAAAATTCACACTCTTTATTGGTACCATCCATTGAAAAAATAAACAGACAATTCTCATAAATAGTACTCTTTCTTTAAAACCTGATCCAGTGTTGTTTGGAAGGTGGGAAGAAGGGAATTTACTATTTTACTGAGAAAAATGTCAGTTGGCAAATTCATTTAATGCAAGTTGAAGCTGAGGAAATATTCAATTGCAGATAATTATTGAAAAGGGGTTACAACTGCTGAATCGCATACAGTCAGTGAGAGCTAGAGTATGTGTGAGGGCACGAATGTGAGAGAATGTGTGTGCACCAAATATATGCTTGCAAGATGTGTGTGAATGAAATTGAAAACACATTTGTTGTGTGTATATAGTAATATCTATAAGTAGTGAAAATAAGATGTCTTTTCTGATCAATGTCAAAATACACACAAGATGCACTAAAATGAATAGTGCCTGCTAGAGGTAGTGTCGTAACTAAAATGATTATCCAAAGAAGCAAGGCAGTTGTCAGGAAGTGGTATATAAAGGTATATAAACTAGTGGGGCTATAATAACACCTACTTTCTTACATTATTTCTAACTTTTCCAATTTTCTAATATTCAGAATGTTCAATGAAAATGAGACCGGTTCTATTTTTTGAAGCATCTTCTAATCTACATCAGAAAATAATTTGAAGAAAACATTTGAAGCCATTTTTGAGAAATTGCATTAATTTCAACCAGAAATTATATAAATACAATTTGTATTTTTCAAAAATTTCTTCCATCACCTTACTAAAAAATCTAAATTTTTAAAGAGGTATCTTGAAATAAGTACAATGTTTTGCAAATACAAGTACAAGTATTTTTTACATAATTTTCTATGAAATATAGGCAATTTTTAAACAATTATTTTCAAACATGGCTCCAAATTTTTTCTTTAAATTTTTTCCTAGAATTTCCCCCTTTTTCCTCAAAGAACGTAAAAAAAATTGCGCAGGTGTCATTTTCAACAAACACAATGTATTTTCAAAAATTGCAAAAAACAGGTAATATTACAAAACTACAATACTGATAACATTTTTTTCATTAATGAAATCTGCTTTCCAAAGACCATCTCCAAATAAAGGCATGTAGAATTTTTGAAAATATGTGTAATTTTTGCATACAATAAAGGCAATTAAATATATTTCCAAAAATTGCTCCAAATTTTTTTCTTTCAACTTCTTTTTCTTAACAAAGTAAACAAAATTGCATAAGACTCATTTTCAGGAAACTCAGTTTTTGAAAATTGCATAAAGAAACATTGCAAAAGTAAAATATCAATAATTAAACAGTTTTCTTAAAGAAATCAGTTACAAAAAATTAATCCATAAATAAGGTTATGTACATTTTTTTAAATGAAATTTTGGGTAATTTTTCCTTGAATGCTTGCTGCCTTTTTTTCTTTCTAAAACAGCTTCAATATTTTTCTTCAGATAGCATACAGGATGCTTAGCAAAATTGTGCAGGTCTTATTTTCATTGAACTCTGAATTTTTGAAAATTTCAAAAGTTACTTGTCTGAGAGAGTATAGGTTGTTGTGGCGCCACTAGTTTATGCAACATGAACGAATACTATATAAAAAGAAATAACAAATTTCAAACACGGTTCACTTATTCTGTCCATTACTGTTGGAAAAATGTGAAGTCAGAAAAGAGTATAGAATGTATAGTGTCATGTTTATTGATTCAGTTTCATGCAACACACATACTATTTAGCTATTGAATACATTGAATATATATATTCCAGCAATTCCCATACTAAGTATCCATAACAAACCCGGTAAAATAGCTTGGAACAGCATCATCAAACCCAGCTACAACACAAACACAAGCATAAGGCATCATTGATACATTATTACCAAGGCTATTTGTGAGATGCGACTCATCCTTCTGGAAGATGTTGATAGACTACGTTTCAAAGGGGCCATATCTTGGTCCCAAAGCTGTAAACAGGATTGCTTTGTATCACATGATGAGTTTTAGCTACATTACCCTTTACAGTGCACCTATCATTGATATAAAGTTCATTATTAAACAGAAATTGTTCTCTTCTGGAGTAGCATTTAGTAACAATATTTTAGGACATGATGTAAATGATAAAAATTCCTCTTGGAACTGGAGAAAAGTTAGGCATATAGTTGAATAAACTCAAATTGTAGCTCATTAGAAATATAAAAAAACTACATGGCTCTCTCCAAATTATAAGGGTTTGCACACAAAATTTATTAGCTCCCAATCAATAGTTAGAAGAAGGGCCTAGATTCTTAGGTTTTTAACGAATTTACTCCTCTCTTCTTAATGACTGTTTTAATACACATTACCATTTAAATAATTCTTTAGCCAATTACGTGAATATGGACAGATCCAAATGAACATTTGGAGGGTGGGAGATCATATATTTTTGTTAAATAATAAACATACTTCTTCTAATATTATATATTATTTTTGTAGTGTATATATGATAAAACACAATATTATTTTTTAAATAATTACATAATTAAAACATAAATATTAAATCAAATTTGGAATCAATTCAGGAAGGTAACAAACAAGAATTTTAGGCGGTAGGGGGCGCATAGCCCTACTTTGGTACGCCACTGTACGTGAATTCTATAGATCCAAAAATGGTTTACGTTCTTAAGAAAGACTAAATCAGAATTTGTTCAAAAAATATGTGAAGAAACATGCCAAGAAAACTCATTTTGGTTCAGTGGAATTTTGGATCTATAGAATCCTGGAATCAGTGACCTGGAATCAGTGGCCTGGATTCATCATCTAACATTGCCAACTTTATTTAAGCTAATTGCATTAATTACTAATCTCAGTTTAAAAATTGAAAGGTTCATGTCTCTATTGAACAAGGGAAAATACTATGGGCTGTACGTGATGTATTCTCATCAAAAGACTTGAAAATTCAACAAAATCCAGGTTATCTCACAATGAACGACACAAACACAGTTCTTCTAGAATAAGAAATATCTGGAGAATGCCTTGGAGACCAAGAGTAGTGGCATCTGTGAAATAAAGACCATTGTCTTCATGTTGCTTTGAGGGAACCATTTCTCAATTCAGCTGTGTTTCGAGACAATAGGACGTCATTCACAGAATTATTTTCTGACTGTATGCACTGTTTATTGCAACAGTGGAACTTAAAAAAAAGTGAATTTTTGCTTTTGATTCTAATTTTCAAGTGACTAAGATTTTTTTCTTGTGCTTTTTTTTATGAAAAACCTTTTACAAGTTCAGAAGTAAAAACATTCAATAAAATTAGTTTGTACTTTACACTTGCATTTTATTGAAATTATTGTTCAGACTAATAAGATTAAAGAAAAATAAATAAAAGAAAAGAAAAAATTAAAAGAAAAAATAATAAAATGGGTTAAATTGCCTTTTCAGAAAACCTAAAATGACATTTATGAAATCCTAAAAATCCAGGCCCTAGTTATGAGTTAATGTTTAAATGTAAATTTTTACATGAACAAGATTTTAAACTGGAGAAAATACAATTAACTTCAATTGAAAAGTGAAGAGCTACACATACAAACAAACTGAAATATGTTCAAATTGAAAAAACATAGCTAACAATTTACCAAAATGACCCAAACATTCTTTTCCACTCTCAAATTTATTATCACATCAGAAAAGAGTAATTAAAAATAGCAATTATTCAGCTCTACAGTCAGAACCTTTAAATAACACTAAAATCTGTGAAAAACTTACCAATACTTGAAAAAAGGGATGCTCCAAGGCCTCTTTGATGGTAATCCGTTGCTTTGGATCCACTACGAGTAACCTTCGAATAAGGTCTTTGGGAGGCTCTACAAGTAAGAGCCCAACAATAGGTAAATTATCAATTATTTAAAATTATTTACTCTATGATGACAATAATAATAATAATAATAATAATAATAATAATAATAATAATAATAATAATAATAATTGTAATTATAGCATGTGTATGAATTAATAATAATAATAATAATTATTATTATTATTAATTCATACACATAATAATTATTATTATTATTATTATTATTATTATTATTATTATTATTATTATTATTAATTCATACACATGCTATAATTATTGAGCACATACATAATACATTCAATGACAAACATTATGTGACATATTAAATAATGGCCAAAATTATGAACTACAGTAGAACCCTTCACAACCGTCACCCACAGATTCGGGACATAGACATAAAACACAAATAAATGAGGGCACAAAGTATAACTTACTACTATTTATATTGATTATGTACAATGTGTATTAATATTCATACATACAATTCACACTAATTACATTATATTGATGAACTACAACTTTGAACAAGGATCGACATCAAATACGGGATAATTTGATAGAAAACAAGGGGGATGTTTATCCCGAGGCAGATATGACAGGTTCTAAGGTATTACATTTCCTAGAACATCACTTCCCGCAATTTGTTGCAAGGAACACAGAAAATATGATATGATATCCTGCGAAAATACATGAAACAAAGTGTAGTATATTACAATCTTGATTTCAATTGAAAATAGAAGTACCATGGTATGGTGTAGAGGTGGAGTAATACATAATTGTTTTTACTATAGAACAGTCTACAAATGTTTGTATCCTACATTGTGTGTTTATTTTATATTTGAAAATATTCCTTCACTAATACAGTGCTTACAGAAAACATCAATGACTGATGAAGTTTAAAAAATTGAAATATATTTTCTTAAAAGTCCTCTCTTGACCAAGATAAATAATCTAAATAGTTATAAAAGTCTTAATTAAATTAATTTATTATAATATAATATTATATATAATAATATTATAATAATATATTAATTATAATTTATGACAAAAACAGATTAAGATTTTATGCACTAATGCTTTCTCTTTATGTGACAATAATTTGTTAATTTTCACAAGACAAATAAAATCTGCTAAATCTCAATGAGCACTTTTTTAATCCATTATCACTCTGATAATGTAAGTGAAGTTTAAAAATAATATTTAAATATTGTATATATTCTCAAATAAAATGATGATCAAAGAGATGCAAACAAATTTTTATCAACAATGTGTTTCTGATAGCAAAAACAACAAAATTAATATTAGTTTACATTGTTAAAATGCAGAATAGAATAGAATAAATATGTTTTAGTTTTCATCGTTGTAATGGATAATCTGTTAAAGAAAGTCAATATGACACTACTCTTTACATTTCTCAACCATGAGAAATACTCCATCTTTTAAGAATCACATAACAAACTGCCACCAAACAGCACCAATTAAATTAATTCCATTCCTACCATCATTCATCGCTTAATAGTAACTCCACTTGCAATAAGTTAGCTTTGATAACAGAATGACAATTTGAGGTAAGAGGTGTTGCATGAGGATTACCAATGATCTAGATTCTGAACATTCAAATTATTGATGTTGTTCTGTGTATATCAAAGGAAGATCCTGCTCCCGAAGGAAAAGCAATACTAAGTAAAAAAAAAAAATGATGTTGACTAAATGCATTTTGGGATGGATGTTCATGCCAAAGTTTGCTTCCTTCCATTCATGAATTCTCATTAATTTGTAAGAAATTGGAAATAGAAATGAAGTAACAACTTACTAATATGTTTTAAGAGATAATTGTCCAAAGTATTGTAAAGAATGTTGAACACATTATTTGTTCAAGAGGATACAGCAGAAATGTTAGTAACTCGGTTAAATTTTGGACAGTATTTTTAAAACACAAAATTTTTAAAAAGACATCAATAAAAATAATTTTAATTCATTAACAAACTTTCCAAATTGCAAATATTTTTGAAGCAATAGAAATTCAATGAAAGCATGTCAATAAAATACACATTTGAAAATTTAAAAACCAAAAAAACCCATCTTGGGTAAATTTAAATAGTTTGTATTACGAAAAATCAAAATAGTGTCACATTACTGTTATTTAAGTGCTTATTATCAAAAGTTCCAAAAAAAAAATTTTATTATTCAGATAACATTATTTACATCTCCAAGAATACACTAGTTGCTACAAAATTATTGAATAAACTCACCAGTGATATCTGCCCACTCAGGTGATGTAAACGAGTATTTTCCTTCCATGATGTTTCTCAACATCACCATTTGCTTTCGATGCCAAAATGGGGGACAGCCAACCAAACTGCAAAAGATACAAATAATTCATACTGAGAATTCTGGCTACAAAGATTTCAGTTCTAACATCCTTATGAACTATAATTTATATTTTGGACCCAAATCAACAGAATGTTCCCCAGTTAAAAAAACTCACTGATCACATTAAACATTCTCTGGAAAAGACAAAGAGAAAATGGTAATATAAAAATAATTATCTTTCTTGTTCATGAAAGAAATATTAAACATCATAACAAAATAAAGTAAGTCAAAATTTTAAACATCAATCCCATTTGTTCAAAAAATACTTACAGTGTATACATTATCACACCACAAGCCCATCTGAAAAAAGAGAGTAGTGTTACAAACAAATGTGCAACAAAAATGACCCAAAAAGACATAATAGGAAAAAATAAATGAAATAAAAGTGCTTTCTCCTTAATTTCTTCATTAAAAAAAGAATTCTAAACATTGGAGCAATAATTCAATAGGTACAAAATTGGAGTTAACATAAAAATTCCTTATTTCCAAATACTTCAAATTTCCTTCCATCTGTACTATTTCTAGTGGATTAATTTTTAGATCTATGAAAACGTCCCCTGTAATACTACCATTATTTCCTTTTAGATATGCGCAAAAGAATTCACTTGCAAACCCATTTAATACTACATTTGCCTTCAAGAAATAATATGTAATACATTTCATTATAAACAGAGATTTTTGACAATGTGGCAAACACATAGTTAACTTTTGAAAATATATTTTATTATTTTTCTCATAATTTGCTTTCAAATTATCTAATTTTTCAAATTTCAATATTTCCAAATTTTTATTAATTAGAAGAACATTTATTCAATACTCTTAAGAAACTTTACAATTAACAGCTCTTTCTTCTGATAAGTATTAACAAAATTGAAATGAATAAAGGGAAAATTTTACAAATGATAGCACATGCCAAAGAACTACAAAAAGTTATTCAACAAGGCAAGAAAGCATGCATATGTGTACTCATGCATGAATTATGCAAAAACACATACCAGAAAATTATCAGAAAAACAAAAAGCAATAGTGAGAAATATTCCTGCAGAACATTAACTATGTTTTTTTATTATTTAGTGCTTTTAAGTTTCTTTCCCACCACATCTTTAGTTCTCTTTCATTTTTGAAACAAACTAATGACCTCCCGAAATGTAGTGACAAAAACAAAAATTGATTGTAACATATTTCCATTACAAAATTATATGTAAATATAAATGCAAAAAAGTTTCATTAGATTTCCAGGGCCGCAATCCCAAGCTAAAGTATGCACTTATGCAAGTTTTAATTGAAGAAACTTATTACTACTTATTAACGTATTACTTACAACTATATTATCAACTTCAATTATTAACAACTCTAATATTTCCATATATTTTATACTAAAAATAATATATTAATAAATAAAATATTTAACTAATATCGTTAATTGTATTTATATTATGCTTTGGAACAATGAAGTCCTTCAACTTCTTTTTCATTATTTTCTGGTGAAGAAAAAAAAATCTGATCGACATCAAAAAACATTAATTATACATCTCTGTACTGTACAAGAAAATAATACATATTCATTTATAAACCAAAATATTAATGAAGGTCAAATGGAATAGAGAATGGATGTGACAAAAATTAATCATATCTAAAACTTGGAATAGAAATAGTTATAAAAAATTCTTTGAGCAATTTTTTCTCTCTCTAAATTCATAGGATGTTTTTAAATAGAGTTTGGTCACTCATTTACTATGGATAATTAACAGCCAATACAATGTCTAGAAGCCGAAAGTTTGTTTCTTCAATAATTAAATATTTTAGAAGACCAATATTAAACAAATGTTAACAAACAAATTCATCTATCAAGGCTAATGACCCTGTTATTTCAAATTTTTAAATGAAAATCAGAATACTGTCATGAAAGCTAATAGTGTCTACAAAATCTGAATCTCTTTCTATTTTTTCAATAGAATATGATAACCTTCAATATTTACTGACAATTTAAAAACACAAAATATTCTTGTTTAGCCAGCACTCTGAAATGACCTCTTTGTAGCATTCAGAAAATTGTACATCTTAAGAGCAGCCCACATTTTATTTTTAACCCATTTCTAATGTCAGATACACTCTACATTTCATCAAAATATTTAAACTGGGTACTACTGAGAAAACCTAACAAGAGTTTTTAACAGTTCTTTGTGATAATTCAAAAACATAATAATGCTGAATTAAGGTTGTAAAACAAAAACTTCTTCAAACAGACATTTTAGATACAAGCTATGATTATTGTAATAGCACAAGCTAGAAAAACCTTTAATACAACAGAATAATAGTTGGTTAAAAGAACAGGATTAATTTTCCTGTGCTTTTTGTTTGCACATATTTTGTATTATCGCACTCAATGTAGATAAGTAACATTCAAGTGAATAATTTTTGCAACTCTCTATACAGTTGCAGGTAGGGCAAGACCACACAGTAATTCATTTTTAAATTGAAATTAGGAAATACCCAGCATGTCCAATTATAAATGTTTCTCTATAATTTAGGACTTACAGAAGGATCATTTGTAACTGCTAACATCTACAATTTTTGCTATCAGACTACACTTTTAAGTATTATTTCAGGATTCTCTAAATGTATCTGCAACACACTAGTCTTAAAAGTATCATGGCCATAACTTGCAATCAAACTCTGGGGGAGCAAGAGAAGAAGTTATTCAAAGCAAACATTAAAATGTTTAGCATTTTTTATTAATTTATCTATAAAGTTTTTAGAAGATTGTGAAAATTTACTAAAGCTCAAAATATGGGGAGAAGGGTTGCCCTTCTTAGTTATGCTTATGTTAAAAGGGACTGAAATTCTTTTCAAGTTATGCAATCTGAAAATGTTTCCCAACCCATTAGACACTTAACTCACTTGTTACTACAGTAGAACCTGTCAGTTCCTTCAAAATATTTCTGTTTTGGCAGGTTTCTGTCTAATAGAGAGTTGCCAAAAACTTACCATATAACTTAAGTCTAATACTTTCAATATTATTTTGTTAGTTTAACAAAATAAAGCATAATTTATTAATAAAAATATTGCAGGAAATAAAAAAGTTAAGGAAAATATAGGACAAGCTTTTATTCCACACTTTCTTCTGTAGCGCAAGTGTTTTGCACTTATGTTTTAAAGACGTTTTGATACACTAGCACACAGCCTTCCAACACTATCCTACGAACATTCACTAAATTGTGTGGTCTACACCTTGTCAACACTATGACTGCTACGTTAGGTTTGATGACAAGAGAGCCTTCCTGAGATTCAGTTGTTGACTTAAGGAAATTTGGTGAAGCTTTTGAGAATTGAATGGGGTGTGGACAACTAACATTAAGAATTCAGAGTGACAGCGACAAAGTCACACTTTGCGAGTGACAATGACAATCACACCAAGGCATGAGAAAGTTACAGTGAATCAGTTGAGAAATTTGCCAAAGGTTTGCTGACAGCAGGTATAAGAGGAAAAACTTGTCACTCACTCAATTGCCTCAGGTTTACTTTTACAGGATACACATTTTAGAAAAATCCTTCTTAGTCAATTAATAATCTCTTTACATTGTCAAAAAAATATTATATTTCTACATTAGAGAGGTTTCCGGCTTATGGAGGTAATTTTCACATATAAAATTGTTCCGTTCCGAGATTTTTTTGCCCGGGATAACAGGTTTCCATCTTACAGTGGTTCCATTTTAGACAGGTTTTACTGTATTAATTGTAATTTATAAGATACAAATTTTAAAATTTAAATTGGTTGTTACTATTACAATTGTTTTTGAACATTTTTCAGTCCCTTTTTTCAATTTAGGACAATTACAATAAATATTTCAAAAAATTTTTGTCCCATTTTTATTTTATGAAATTCAACATTTTGGAGACTGTTCTGTTATGCTCTCAGGTACAACTGAATTTATTTTATATACAAAATTAATTTTTTTTTTAATCATTGATAATTTTTGTAAAAGACATTATTGAATTTGAAATTTCTTTAAATAAATTTGTATGATAAAGCTATTCATAATAATTAATTCTAAGATATACATATATACTTAATTTCTGTGCATATCTGATTACCACAATTATACTAGAAACATACATATACATACACACATACAGGCGAGGCGGCCCAGGACCTTCTCACCCAGACGGTGCGCGAGATGAATATGGATGTTGCAATACTCTGC
>BOPP01000153.1:3249644-3277824 GCA_017312745.1 Gryllus bimaculatus
AGAGGGAGAGAGAGGGAGAGAGGGAGTTTTATTACATAAGGTCTGTCAAATAACTACTTTGTATCAATTTAGACATCAAAATAAATTCTTATTAGAAAGCCCAAGAATAATGAAATGAAGGTCATTTTAATGCAGTGTGTGGATTGCACAACTTATTCTCTTCGGTTTCAAATTTATTTTAACATAAAATATCATTGAAATTGAGTTTTCAACTAAAAATCAAAATATTTAGAACAGATTTCTCCATCAACATGTACACAATAATGATCTAAATTTGTGTGAAAACAAGAATATGTATTCAAACACTATATCAAAAATTGTTGGAATTATAAGCTTTCATGAGTTAATCGATACAATTTGACCTATATAACAGTGTAACTGACCATAAATATTAAGCAGGGAACGGAATTTATTGCAATACACAAACGAGACTAGATCAGCACATATTTTCTTGCATTCTTTCAAAACTTGCAATTTTCGAAAGTTAAGAGACTAACAAAAAGGATACTTGTGCCATTCTTTTAAGCATTCCTTTTCTCAGTGGAAAAAAATTGGGGGGAATTTTTGTTTGTTTACTTTCTCACCCTCACTTCGTAGGAAGAGAAATTACTGTAATTGTGTGCCGGAAAAAGGTTGACGGTAACGAAAAGGTGGATACATTTAATCCCTATATATAGTAAATTAATCTTCCTCTAAAACGTTGTTTGGTTTCCTCTAAAACGTTTAGTCAGAATCCATATTTTTTGAGTCCTTAATACCGAAAAATCGATTTACGGCAAAACGTCCGTCTGTCTTAAGTCAACGCCTAAACAGTTCCGGCAATTTTCTCCAAAATTGATATTCTCCGATCTAATTAAATAAACTCGAGGACCTCTGGGTTTGAAATGGATATTTGAGGGTACTTTATATAAAGCTTCAACATTTTCAAAATTTTCTCAAAAAGATCTTCAATTTGTTTATTTAACTTTGTCCTTGGAAATCGTAAAGGGCGCTTAAGAGAATGATGCAGGTGTCATTTGCGTTGAAATCCCTGGTTTTTCCAACATCTTCCTACAACTACAATTATAGATAGAGATTTTTTTCCTAAATAAAATCTGTTTATAAAGACACCTCGAAATAAGGTCACGTATATTTTATCAAAAATATTAGTTTTCGCGTATTTCTGTGAGAAATGTAGACAATTTTTAAAATATTTTTCTCACAAACGGCTCCAATTTTTTTCTTTGAATTTTCTCCTCGTATGTATTAAAGGACAGTAAAAAAGTAGTGCTAGTCCCAGCGTATGATTTTCGAAAATCGTTACATTTTAATATTTAAAAACTACAAAATTGAATATAGCTATTTTATCGTTAAACAAAATCAGCTCTTAAAAAAACGTTTACATACAATCTTTTGAAAAAGTGAGTGGTTTTACGTAATTTGTGTTTGAAATTTATTACATTTTCTCAAAAACCGTTCCAAATTTTTTTTAAAATTTATTTCCATTGATAGAACAAGGAATGCTAAAAAGAATGACGCAGGTCTCATTTTCATTGAATTTTCAAAAATAGCAAATTTTCAAATAATGCGAGAAAGTGCACAACTATTTTTCACATTGCTTTAATTTCAAATATAATTTCATTTGAAATTTTTTTTGGCAATTTTAGAAAATATATTGTGTTGGAAAAGAGACAGCAGTATGTTGTTGTTTTGCCCTAGCAACCGTCGCCTTTGGGGAAGGTGGCCTTCGCGGACCCTCCCATCCCTTCAACAGTAACCGGCAACAGTTGCAAGATATGCTATAGGAAATCTAGTACATTTGATTTAAAATCAATGTCAGAGAGTATAATTTTATACTCAAAACTTTAACATATGTTACATCATTGCATTCCTCTTTTTAAAACCTATCTTTTGCTAGTGAGAAAAAATATACACCTTTTAAAAAATTAAAAGTGATTAAATTTCTCGAAAACTAAAATTTCCAGCTATATCTTTATCGCATATTATTTTCCCCGTGATTGCACATTGTTGAACAAAAACATTTCGATATCATCAACAGCTTAAAAGTTATGGGGTAATCCCATAGTTGCGAGACTCCCTGTATATTACAATGTAACGAAAAATGTTGTAAAAGGTGAAATAAAATAAGATAAAAAT
The DNA here is from genome assembly GCA_017312745.1 of Gryllus bimaculatus. Taxonomy (NCBI): domain Eukaryota; kingdom Metazoa; phylum Arthropoda; class Insecta; order Orthoptera; family Gryllidae; genus Gryllus; species Gryllus bimaculatus. The sequence continues at coordinate 3,251,781 of BOPP01000153.1, forward strand.
TGTTCTAGAACATTCAGAATGTCTTGTTAACACTAAAAAGGGGTTCACACGTATCACGTTCCTGTAAAAATACGAATTTAGATGAATATTTGTTTTCTAATAATAAATAAACATGCCAATGAAGGTTTTCCCAGATACACAAATATTGATATTACTAGCGAAAATAAATAATATGGCTCCATTAACTCCAGAACTAACTTCCTGACTTGTACACATCAATTTGTAGGAGGCTTTTCAAAATCAGCTTTTAACCTGTGTCACATGAGCGTTGCGTTGACGCGCATCAACTAAAGCTCGTGACAGCCGCCTCGATGCCTGCGCACACGATTCAATTAACACACAGTAACGGAGCTCAACAATTCTGGGCCCGGAGCAGTGCTCAAACGTAGTCACACGAAAAAAAATGTGAAAGTTGTAAAAAAAACTATATACTAACAAATAAAAATTACGTTCAGCTAGAAAAAAGTTCTAGGAAATATATTTTAAATATTAGTTTTAAGTAAAAGTATTTAGAGATCAAATAATGCAATTTCCATACCGATCTTAAAATATTAACAAATTTTGTTTAGTGAGTGTTTAACAAAATCATTTGTTAAACATATTAAATAATATGGATTACAGTAAAACCTATTTTAATGATGATTTGATTCATGTCATACAGTTCTACCTTATAAGTAAGTAATGACTAGCCGTTTAATTAAATATTTAAGATAAAAAATTAACAGAAAATTTTACGAAAGACCATCTTACCGTGACTTATACGATACGATATATAATAACGATCTCTTCAATTTCTAATTTCTCTTTCAATGTTTTACTAGTCAGTCCCATCACCGGGCTCCTTGACTCGATCACTAGATTTGCAGGGCTTCGGGCGATCGCCGGATCTGCCCGTGCCTAGCGCCAGCATTGTTAACACTATCTTACACAAAACACACACGACACACGGACGCTCTTGACGACGTGCGTAGTAGTCCACGCACGTTCAAAGCTAAAACACACCCACCCACACTTACACACATACATACGTACAGGGACTCCAGTTTCGAGTAAGATAGCGTGATGTAACGCGTGTCAACGCAATGCACGCGACACTCGACAGAGATGAAATTTCGAAGGGTTTGCACGGAGGTACTCTCCTGACAAATGTACAGGTTGTCATGTGACAATGTATGCCTTCTTAACCAATTGCACTTTGAGACAGTTGTCTGTGGCTTGATAAAAAGTAGCTTTGCAGCGCACAGAATTGTAAACAGATTTCATTACCAAATCAGTGAAGTAAATAATTACTTCGCTTTCATTTCTGTATCAAGTCCTCTTCCAACAACAATGTAACTAAATAAGAATTTTAAGTTTCATCTTTGAGCATTGTGCTACTGCGATGAGCCTATCTTGTGTACATGGAATTTTCTTCCATTCTTCCTAGATTCATGTGGCTACATATATAAGTTAGTAAACCCCCATTTAAATATTGATATTCAAATTTTCAAAAGTAACACTTCTGCTGAAAAAATTCAGTATTCAATCCACATACATTTCTAGTAAATCAATATGTGATCAGGGAGATTCATTTTCAAAAATGAAAAATGTCATCAACTTTAGGTTTCCTAAAAAACCTAGAATCAATTTTGGTATGTTTTCACTCTCTAAAATTTATCATATCTAAAAACATTTCAGCCTAATATTTTATGGGTTGCAGAACACAAAAAGAACATTTATGGTTAATTATGGAGTTCCTAAAAAATCATCATTCACATTATGTTGAAGTTAATTTGCTCCTAAGAACAATATCACTTCAAGAATTTGAAACCACTTTAATGAAAGGAAAATAAGGATAGCCATTTACCAAATAATTTTTCTCCAGTCTTCAAATGTCGAGCAAATCCAAAATCTGTCAGCTTAATGTTGAGATTATCATCTAAAAGTATATTTTCAGGCTTCAAATCGCGATGTACAATACTCTTACCATGGACATGTTGCAAAGCTTCAAATAGTTGTCGCATAATGTACCTAGCAATAACAAAATTTTGGTTATGTAGGCTGCACAAACATAGCTCATAAAATTCACACCAGTAGATCCTCTCACTGAGAGGATCCCAATAGCATGTGTGCTTACCTTGTCTTCTTCTCAGAAAGAGCAACAACTGATGTCAAATAATCAAATAACTCTCCATTTCTACATAATTCAAATACCAAGAAAACAAAAGTATTTGACTCAAATACATCATGAAGTTCAACTAAAACAAAACCATTAACAAAAATGCATATCTAAACCAACATCCTTTCTGGTTTGTTTATTTATGTCACTTTTACTTACTTATGTAAGGATGTCCTGCTACCATTCTCAATATATTGACTTCTCCAAGAGTAGCTTCTAGCATAGTTTTTCCATCAGCTACTTCATGAGAATCATTGCTTAAATCTATGATTTTTGCAGCAAACTCCAACCCGGTTTCTTTTTCTATACAACGTCTGACAGTTGAACTTATACCTCTACAAAAATGTATTCAAGTTAAATCAAATTTATGATTTTGAAAAGCAATAAAAGTGAGGTTAATACATACCGTCCTAAAATTTCCTTTGGTTCATATTTGGCATAAAATCCTTTGGCTGCATCAACATCGGGTAAAAGGTCTTCCAATTCTTCCTTAGCCATTTTTTAACTAAACGATATACAACAATGTTACCTAATAGATCGTGATTCAAAGAACTATATATAATTTTATTTGTGATGACCATAAAAAATGTCACAGTGAACAAATTAATAAATGAAATTGCTTCAATTGACAACATACCATTAACTGTTTCAAATCATCTTTCAGTGGCAAAAAGTATTATTGTTTAGTTGACACACTCAATCGCAGCACAACGCACAGTGAAAGTTGCCGCCATGTTGGCTGCAATCAGCTGCTGTAAGTCGCACGGCCAATGTTCGTTCAAATCACCGCATCGGCCAGCGGGCTAGTATCGCAGACAGGAATAATCTTTATTGAGCTTGTGTGCTTAAACATCTGTGATAAAATTTGTGTTAATGAACCAAATCAATAAAACGTAATAATGTAAATTAACTATTACAAAAATTTATTAGAGTAGATTGCAAAATGATAAAATGTAGCCGGAACAAGTAGGTTCTCCCACATGCATATTGACAACAAAATGGATGTATTGTTGTTGTTTTTATTATTCTTAAATCTGAACCTCATATAAAACAATTGTAAAGTAAATATACATCTTTCACTTATCAATTCATTAAATACATGTAAGAAAGTAATAAAAATATTGAACAAATATTAAATACCTCTTAAATCATTAAAATTTAAATCAATATTAATAACAAACCAAAATTCAATCATGTTCCTTACTATCCTCAAAGGTAATTTCTGTACTAACTATCCACCAATATGTTTTGAAAATCTTTATATGGAGCCATCCCATTATATTTCATGAAACTCACTTGATCAAAATAATTACACTATTCATATGTTTTAGTATATTGTTCTTTCTCTACTCTTCATGGTTCCTTACCTTGAAAAGATTTTCTAAAAGTTCTGGTTTTAAAAGCATGAATCATGTTATCAAATCCTGAGAAAAGATCTTTTTTCAAAGGATAACGATGCATCACAATTGCTTGCATTGTGCAAAGCTAAAGCACTCCTGGGACTTTCAATCAAACATTATACTAATTAACAATATTTTAAACACTATTACAACTGGAATTTTATCCTATTCACAATTTATATTTTAGAAATCAGAAATGGAATAAAAATAGTCCTAAAAGTCAGCAAACTGTTTTAATTCACTTCGACAAATTGTGTGATGTACATTTCCTATTTCTACTTCATGGTCATTAATATACAATGGTTAAATTAGAATAGTAATGCAATGTTAATTATGAAATTGCCCCTCAACATTGAATGGGTTGAAAGTTTTAAATACTTAGGGATTATTTTGAATGAATACTTGAAAGTTTGACTGTCACGATACAACATTAATAAGCAGTGAGCAAAATCTTTATCATCTAGAAACAAATATGACTGAATCATGAAAATTGGTTAAAAGTTATTTGTACATAAATGAATTGAAATTAAATGTTGATAAAACTGTATTAATCAATTTCAAGTTTCATCATAGTTACCAACACCAATACATTAAAGTGAAGTAGGAAATTTATCAGTGAATCAAACTGATTGTCATACATTTCTAGGAATATTCATAGATCAAATAACAATAACAAATAAGTCAACACACATTGTAATAAAGTAAATTTCAATATATTCCTTTTGAGATACTTTTCCAGATAATGGAAGGAGATGCACTTCTTTCAGTCAAATTTAGGCACAATCTTATTGCAACTTCAATTTGGTATTGAAATACGGTACAATAATATGGATAATAAAAAATATGGATAATGCAAAAATGTCCTACAAAAGAAATGTGTCAGAAGCATTTTCAAACTGAATCTGAGACATTCTTTAAAGATTCCTTTATTGTTTATGAATTTTAGACTGTTGTAGCACTCTACTTGGACAAAGTATTGCTACTATTGAGAAATAATTGGAATTAATATCTTGTAAGTAATAAAGAGATACATAACTACTCTTATAAAGGGCAAAGATATTATCACAGGATATACACTATCAAGGTTTCAACTAACAAAAATCCTTTCTGCACTGATGCTCAGTTTTGTAATAATCTCCCAGTTACCATAAAATCAGATAATAATAAATACTTCAAAACACTACTTAAACATTACCTTATTAGTGTGTGTCCATATAATATATCTAAATGGCTTTAACTTTTCTGTAGTTAAAAACCATGTATCGCTACAAGAATGATCACTTTATGTACCAGTCATTCAGTTTGATAAGATAACCCACTATTTAGTAATGTAAATAATGTGACAGGACATTGAAGCACTTATAATTATTAACATCAAATGAATTCAATCTATTGTAAGTTATTTAAACTCTAAATGTAACACAATCGACTGATTCTAATCATAAGGCACAGAGAGCAATGTGAAATCAGTTGTCCGACTTCTGCTGTGTGAGATGAACGTAACCCGTTTTGTGTATTGCTCATGCATCAAGAGAAACATCCAAGAACGGCCCAGGGAGTTGGTTGAAGCTCTTGAGAATAATGTCCTTCCATATCAGACACTCAGGAGTTGGGCAAGAGAGTAGCAAGTGTGTGGAACAATGCAATGCGTGTTGTAATTGGGCATCTGCCTAATCAGGCCTTTAGAACAAGTATAATGCTTGGGATGTTGTGATTCTTCACAACATCCCAAGCATTTTATATATATTATTTTAGTACATGCAAAAATACTTTAGAATATGGAACCAATTTCTTCTTCATCATCATGAACCGCAGAATGAAAGGCTGGGGGGGGTTCCTGGTTAAGCACTAGACCTGAAATACTTGTCCAGGTGTTCCTGTCATTTCAAATACCTTAATATGAGAAACAATTTTGGTGTGTCGTTAAATGTCCATGCACTTAGTTTATACCTTGTCCTCATGTGCATATTTTACATTTTCCACCCATGCTTGTATTCTCACAAAAGAAAAATAGTTGCAATGACTCGTGCCCCAACCCTCTTGCCAGTATTCCATGAATCCACAGCCAATCTTTCTACCCATGTTATATTAGCAGTATTGTGTGAATCAAGAATGTCAACCTTGCATACAACATTTTCTCTCACACTTTGTCTTTGTCTTTCTGTACTTATTGTTTTGGTCTTCCCCTCCCCCGCAACGTAATCATTGTATCCTATACCCTGATTTAAACAAACAGTGTGACCCTCAATATTAAAAATTAGGACATAATGAAGCTTCCAATTGGACATCCCAGTTGATTAAACATCAATTCTACTTATATTTAAACCAGAGATTAAATTAATGATTTCTATCTTCAATACTTGATCAACACACTGTAAAAATTATATATATTATATTATATATAGATAGATAAATAGATATATTGAGAGATATATACATATGTAGATAGATATATAGATATAGATATTTGTATTCTACACTAGTAAAAGAAGATGAATTGAGGATTCAAATGGGAAGCCATAAAAAGGAGTAGAATTGTTTTTTATTGAACAACTTTTCACACATATCCATCATCGCCTCCTTGTATACATTGTAGGCTTAATTTAGTGTACAGAAAACAGATCTCACATTATTCCAGTCTTACCCCATTCTATTCTCATAAAACTTAACACAACATTTCAAACACAGGACACCATGCTTCAGGGAGGAGCTACAAAAGGACAACTGCACTCAGTAATTCTCACAGCATTGCACGGGAATTAAACACGGTTCAACATGGTAAAAAATAATAATAATCACTGAATTTTTACAATTTTTTCAAGATATCCTGTTCTGCAGGTATGTACATAAAATTGCAACACAGGCCACTGTACATTAATAGCAATTGCTTATTATTCCTGGTCAACCAAATATGGCATATTGAAATTAAACAGATAATCAAGGAAACAAAAATTTCCTTTCACAGTGGACTAGTTTCCAACAGAGCATTGCTTTCTTCATGACCTTTCTCTGAAACATCAGGGATCCAAGGTAACCTATAAAACAAAACAAGAAATGCATTTTCCTCTTTAATCAACTTTCTCTAATAACTAAGAAAATCTCTTAACACTAAGTACAAAGAATTCACAATTTAGAATAAATATCCACAAGTGGAATCAGGTTTCAATTATTTCTAAAACATTATAAATATAATTTATTAAAGTAACTTTTATTAGAGTAAAAAATTTTTAATAAAAACTATTTTAATGCGAATTATTCTCTTTATAAAAGGCAATGAAACTTATTATAGGGTGGTCAGGATAAGAACCCTGATAAAATCATGTGGTTTTCTCCTGCCCTTCTCAGCTATATAAGATAAAAATATACTAAGAGACCAACAACACACACATATACCAGGAGCTGTAACCAAATACCAAACTTGAAAAATCAAACAATGTTACTTAAATAACCTAAAGAATCTTACATTTTGTGCTGATAAACTAACATTGTCATGTCAGATCATTACTAAGAGTTTTTCCACACTCAAAATCTTAATTTTCTCTATTGGTTAAAGCCTTATGAATATTATGCATCTTCACACAACAGAATTAAATTAATGGTCTCTTTTTTTATTAAATCTTGACAGTATTCACAGTTTCCTATAATTGTCACTTATGTTTCTCGAACTTAATTTCCAGAAACAAAGTTAATTGCTAAATACTGTAGAAAAGTGACAACAGAACAGATGTCTCATTACAGAAATTTTGTTGATTATTAATGAGAAAAATATGAGTTTTCTATCAACGAATGCCCGCAGGTTGCATCACAATATGAGCAAAAAGCTCCACATAACCTTAACACACTTGACATACCCACGTACCTTTTCAATATGCATGATCTTCTGTTTGGGTTTTCCCTTAATGAGAGCATAGCATACAACAGTCATGGCCATAACAAAAAGAAAGTAGCTGGTATGCATAAGATGTAGATTTATGAGTGAACGATCATTCTGAAAAATATAAATTATAATTATATTAATATATATATATATATATATAGTAATTATGTATGTACTTTGTATTTTCCATGTACTATGTACTTTCTAGAATATGAAGCCGCGAGTTATATCCATGCCTGCATTTAAATCAAAAGTGAATTGTGTATTATTAAGTTAAGTTATACAAAAATCTGAAATACTCTGCATTTTTAACTTTTTTATTATTATGATATTTGGGCTGGCTGCCTGTGAGTTGACTTGAATAAAAGAATGTCAACAATACAATAAAATGAAACAAATTAAATATTTAAGATTACATAGATAAGGGGATATTGTTTAAGAAGATAGGTGAAGAACGCTAACTAAGTTGTATTAAAGACCTGGATTTAACTATCTAACATAATAAATAATTTAACAAGGTACGTAAGAGCTATTAAAATCCTTTTCATTGCATTTAAGTAACAAAATTTAATTAATGACATATTAACATTTTATTGTTTTTATACATTCGGCAATTTTATCACTCCACCTCAAAACATTCTCATCAGCTGACTCACCAAGAAGGCTAAACAGAATGTGTATCAGAACCTTTATACACTATAAACATGTGAATCAATACACCCCACTTGACATAAACCTATGTTATTACTGGGTCTGGTATTAAAGGACTTCCAAAAGTCCAACAAAAATTAATTCAATAGACTAAATCTTAACAAGACCTCAAGGTTGAACTGTGTAGCTGGGTATTAGATCTGGCTCAATGTACGAATGTTTTTAGAAGAGAATGTTGAGAACTGAAACAAGTGTGATGAAGCTAAAGATAAACGAAGGCAAACAATTCACTCACAAGTTATTAATTATTTTCAAGGGATGAACCAAATTTCACTTAATACATATATAGTGAGTTGTTTACGGTTGATGCCACATCTGACTTCCCAATCTCTATTTTTCTCAATCTTCCCAGTCTCCTTCCTGTAGTCCTATGGCTGCCATCGTGACATGTACAACTTGGGTCCAGCTTGTTGGTGGTCAACCCAGTTTTCGTCTCTCAGGAAAAATCCATTTCCATATATTCATTTTGGCCATCTAAACTCCATTCTTTCTAGATGACCATACCAGAGGATGCATTTGGTTTCAATTTTGTTGATAATGTTTCTTTTAACACCCATCATATCCTCTATTTTCTCATTCTGTATGTGTTCCAATTTGGAAGTGCCACTGCTTCTTCTCCAAAAACCTATTTCAAGTGCATGAAGTCAGTCTCGTTCTCTTTTATGCAGTTCCCAAACTTCTAAGTCATAGGTAGTGATACTTTCAACCACTGAGGAGTAAATAATATGCTTTGTTCTTTTTGTTTCTTTATTGTTTCACATAATTTAGTTGTCTGATCACTCTCTTACCTTGTGCACTTTTATTATTAATGTTATCATTGCTTTTACCATTATATGATAAAGTGACCCCTAAATATTTAAGGGTTGTACAATCTTTCAGTCTATATCTTCCAGCTCGTCATCTTCTACTTTCAGACACTTAGTTTTAGACATATTAATTTTTAGGCCCCATATTTCATATTCCTCTTTCGATTTACAGAGCATATATCTCAAGTCATCCGTATGCCTGGCCACAATGACCTGATCGTTGGCAAAGAATGGGGTATACATAATTTCACTGCTGACTGGAATGCCCATACCACTACATTTCCTCTTCCACTCTCCAAGGACTTCCTCTAAATGGGTTTTAAAAGTGTCGGCCCATACAGTATTAAAATTCTTTTACGGCACTAACATAAAATTATCGACACTGTATTCTTGTAAAACTGTACCTCTACTTGTTTTGTGGAAAAGTGTCATAAGCCTTGTGTAGGTCTACAAAAGCTAGGCGAGTTGTTAAACTTCTACACTCTTTTTTTATCAGGTTCTGTAATGTAAATATCCTATCCATACATGAGCACCCTGGTCTAAATCCATTTTGCTCTTCAGCATCCTTCACTTTCCTCTATGCTTTCAAAATACGGTTATAAACCCTAACTAATGACAGCATTATACCGATTCTACAATTCTTGGAGCAGTCTTTTCTATTACCTTCCTTATACAGCGAAGTGATTATTGCTGTTTTCACTCCTGAAGTATGATCTCTACTTTCAGACACATATCTTGGCCAGGATCTCATTGAGTATAACTGGTGCGGACTTTATTAATTTGTTGTATATATTACCAGGTCCAGGTGCTCGACTGTTCTTACTTAATTCTACAGCTCTGATTATTTCTTGAGATACAACTTCTTGAGTTATTATTTTGCTTTATGCCTTTCCTTATTATCATGCAAACTATTCATTTTAAAGATCTACAATTGAATGAATTCACGCAGAAAACATTCAGGCCACAAGAATCAATATGATTGAAAAATGCCTTGGAAAGTTCACACATATCTTAAAAGTTTTGAGCAGTATGGATGCACGACAAAAAATAGATATGTTTGGGATGTGGCTGTAGAAAAGTTCTACATATTCACACCATAAATAATTGAAACCCCCAAAAATATTGCTTGATGATGTTCAGTGTTAAGTCTTAAACACTAATAAAAGGGCACTGTGAACCCAAATTTCAACAACTTTCTGAAAATGTAATGGAAATGTTTTATATTTATCAAGGTCTGTACATGTAAGCTGTATGGAAATATGGTTAAGAAATCATGCTCTCACAAATCTTTGAACTTAAGTAAACTCTCTGTACTAACTTCTTCAACAATACTCTTGCACTGATTGTTTTTTCAAAGACAAAAGGTTGAATGCTTTCAATAGATTAATTACAACTCTTTCACAATGAAATAATGTACAAATGATGGCAGATAACTGTTCATTTTATAATTTTTTATTAAAATTTTGTATTAATACTATAACATCGGTTAATGTGATAAAACATCTGAAGCCCACTATCTTCAATTCAAACAAAATTCACGAAATTTGATTGAGTGGAAATCTGAAACTTAAATACATTTTTGCAATTTTCTAAATGTTTGAAAGAAAATCATAACTAGACCATACTTATAAATTTACATTTTTCTATATAAGCGAAATTTTTTTTAAAAATTCCAACAATTTTCCAGAAAATATCATGTAGGCTCCAAGGTAGCCCCTGAAATTAACATTTACACTTATTACCTGGCTGCATGAACACAAAAACAACAAGTGTGGTTGTGGCTCTTACATGCTTGTTTGTTCCCAGATAGCACTAAAAATATTTGACTATTTGTGATTAGAAAAGTCAGAATTATTCCATATGGTGCCAGGAGTCGCAGACTACGTGCATTTGTTTCCAATTCCAAAAATTAATGGGGAGATATTTACAAATGTGTAGCCAATTTCCAAACTTTTAACAAGAGGTTTCACCTAGCAGAAGTGATACACAACTTGACAAATGCTCACTTCACTTCCAATTTCGTGTATTAAACATACACTTTAAATCAGCAATTATACGTTTTTGAAATTATTAGGCATTTTTCAATGCTATTTACCTTTGCCGTCACAGCATTTATACTTTCCCTGTTTTCAAATGAATATAATATAAAACTTTATGTGGTGCTGGTCAAGTCTGTTTTTCAAAACAGTGACAAATGCTGAATACAGTAATGTATTAGTTTTTTGGGTATGGTTTAAAAAATTAAGGTTTATTGATAACAAGACAATTCAAAAGAGTGTCTCAAAACTAGAAAAAAATTAGGGAAGTAGTAAAATAATTTTTTTTCTTTTGACAAGTAGGGCATACGAAGTTCAACATTCACTCATTCCACTTAATAAAATGGGTTGTAATTGTTTGGTATTTTATTAGGGCAAAAATAACTACCAATCATTTTCACCAACTTATCTAGATCCCTTGAAAAATGTAAAACAGTGTTTCTAGTAGGTGAATTATAAATGCTTATTTTCTGTACGATTTCCAAAAACCGAGTCAATGTGGATTCTATTCTTCAAATGAAGGAATAAGTTCCAGGTACAAATTATAGGAAAATATACAATAGATATATAGCCTAGTTTACATTAGTAAACACTGTTGTGTATCTGCATAATCCACATTGAGACAATTTTTTTAGAGATCATATGAGATGGGCTTTATGGGGGTGAGGGATCAGGCCATTGCCCAGTTCTAAAGATAGGATTTGTACAAGATAATAAATACACTTCAGAAAAAAAAAAGCATCTATAGCAGAGCAATCGGCCTCTATACTTTGATTTAAACAAAGCTGTCGACGTTTAAGCAGCCATTATTGTATCATTCAATCGGGAGCTTAAACACTGTTACAATAGAGACGTTAAGTTCCTAACTGGATGACACTGTAACAGCTAATTAAACATCAACAGACTAGGTCTAAATCAAAGTACAAAATTATCATCCACACTACTCATCCTCAAACCAGATAATTAAGAAAACATGCCCCGACTGACTTCAAAGAAAATTCAGCAGCAGTCACATAACTACACACACTAATACTCCCGGTTTATAGTACACATGAATTCATAAGATGTATGCCTTTTTGCAAATCATAATAAAACGCCAAATGTGTTTAAACACACTATTGTTGAACTAAAAACAAACTCACAATAGTAAGAATGACAGCAAGTTCAGGGTTGGACCGGTAATCCATTCTCATGATTGCTCCATCTTCACACCAGTCATCTTCAAATCTCTCTCCGAGAGCATCAGGAGCACGACTGCGTCCTGAGAGTTTGGCCGTTGCACCATTCACAGGTAGAGGTGCAGGTGTACACACAGGTGGTGACCTGGTCACAGGCAGCAGCGCCCGAGGTCCAGAAAACGTTACACATACTTCTTGACCTTGAGAGAGATTCGCAGGCAGGTTCAATGAGACATTCAGGAATGTGCCTGGGGGAACATCAGGTCCACACAGTGGATCCCATTCTGCAGAAAGAAATCACATTCAGAAGTTCAAAACAAGTTTTGCAATAACATTGGAATTTCTGTCTATATACAATCATTAATACAATCAATTCCACAGAAGAAAAAGAAAGACAAGTACGTAGAAGTTCAAAATTAAATCACTTCTGAACACACATTTTAAATTAAACATGAAACATTCTAACTTTGACTCTTTAATCCTGATAACAAAATCAACATCAAAGTAAAAAAGTTGAAAATTAATATCTAAGGTCACTAAACAGGGTAATAAAACTGTATACATACCTCCAATAGCCAAAGCCCCTGAAATTATACTCAAGTTATGCAAAGAGTTCAAATGCTGCACAAGGCTCAACGATGCAAGAACAGCTATAGAAACATTGCCATATCCATCTCCTGCTTCTGTATCCACCACCATATGACTCGTATTACCGGTAATCCTTGCATTTTCATCTACTATTACACACAAGTCAAGGTCACTTAAGTATTTCAAGAAACCTGCCCAATCCTAAAACAAATTCAAATAAGATTGTGCATACATGTTCCAATGAAGAGCGAAAGGAACATTTATCTTATTTCATTTGCAATTAAATATTCTAACAATATATTTCTTCATCTTTAGTTAAAATACATCACTGAAACATTTGCCTTACCGATCGTATGTCGAAGTTGGGTATATTTTCTGCATGTCGAATGAAGTAAGCCAGTGAAAACGTTGTCACCGCAAACGCTGTTAAACACAATGTAAAAACCATCAGAGGTGGTCTGCTTGTCGCAAAGCCCTTAAGATTTCCGTAAGGTGAAATCAACCCCATTTTCGCTGGTTTAATATGGGATCAATCAACCTAAAATTATGAGGTTATTAGAGCAGGCATTTCACATACTCTTCAATGCAACACAATTATTATTTTACAAACCAACTTAGTACGAGGGAAAACACACTGACTATCATCACACACGTTATAACTTACTTCTCCGCTACTGTTCATTCTATGTTTACTGCGAACTGTCACCTACACCGACAACCATGACGTCCATTTCTTGGACGCCCATTTTATTCATTACATGGGAACTACCAAACTACGTGTTAATTCTCGTGGCTAGCGATAGTGCTGCGCTCGAACGGGCGGCACTTCAATTAAACTGAACGGTGGTAGGGCCGCACCATATTGGGGGTAATGACGTAAGATATTTCCACCAAGTCGATGCACAGTATTTTCTTGTACATTCCTTTGAGGATAATTTACAATTGAATTTAGGATTCTGTAGGAAATGTAGGATACCCTGCCATGGAAGTGACTCAAGATAACAAACAACTCAATAAAATTAAACGACACCGATTTATTACAATTAAATCGGAGAAACAATGGTAAATTTTCTGAAGAGTTATACAAATTCTCAAAGTAATACAATTTGATAAATATTGATTTTGGAAATAATACCAAAACATCAAAAGTTCACAACCATCATTTGGTTACTTCAATGAAATCTGAACAATAAATCAACATAATATCTCTTATGAAAATACTTAATCTTGAAAAATCTCTTCCATCAATCAATATTGAAGTGATTAAAAATTCACTTGCTATTACAAACTACTGGAGGGAATGAAAACTGATTCAAGATATCAAAAATTTATAGTATTGATATTCCAATTATGTTTAACTGTTGTACTTCCAAGCATTGCCAAGACATTACTTGTAAAATTGCAAAACATAACTAGTTAAACATGACAATATATTATTAATAATTAATTTGGAAATCAATATCATGTAATTACTATCATCCAACTGAAATATAACTGTCGATGACAACTGAAACATTCAAAATACATGTTTTTAAAGTTGAATCATACTGCAGTCTTGTAGGGTTGTTGTTGCGAATACCACGCTGCCTCACAACATCGCAGAGTTTCTCAAGTGGATCTTGGTTGAGAGGTCGAGTTGCCAACGATGTCACTTCCAAGTCTCCGAGCATTCTCCACTATGTGGAAACAGCGTCGGTATTTCGACACCAAAGAGACGAGTGATGTCATTAATAAATTCAGCCAAATACTTGGCCCCTTCCACACCACGTTTATATAGTGCATTAGCAATAGTTACACTCAAAACCTGAGCAGTTAACTTCACTTTCATTTTCCTTTTTGGATAAAAATTTTCATTTGTGATATTCAAAATGTTCTTATTAATTTTTTTTCAATTCAGAAAAGTAAATTAAAAATTGCTTGTTTTTTTTAACTTTTCCACTATCTGTTTTAAAAGTAATTTTGTTGTCCAAAAGATCGGTCGCATTCGTGTCCTTCAAATTCTCTTTCTTTGTTTAATATTCACTGTCTACGACTGCAGGGCCTCTCGACGGGCGGAACCCACACTAATACTTACCGAGAAGGCATGCCAAACCTAGCCATATTAAACTAGAAGCCCTGGGCAGTATATAAGCGACTCTGAAAGTTCTGTCGTCACGTGACCTGCTCTTAAGCAATCAGATTGCGAAGATTTGTTTACTTTCTTACAGCCAGGGTTTAGCGTTGCCGCTCGTCTGATTTCCACGAAGTCAAGGAGGCGAAAGTTATGAACATGATATCAAGGCGTGTAGGTGGTGCCATGAGCGTAGTAATGTCTGACAACAGCGCCTTGATCTGCCAGTTATATGCTGTGGAGGGTGGGGGACATTGTCCCCCTGGATCCGTCACTGGGTGCATCACTCCGAATTTTTAAGTACCATACCCCATGGGCTGAGATCAGATGATACAAATACGCTCGCTTAAAAAGCAGAATTCAAAGAAGCGTTATAATGCATGGAGTAGTGTATTTATCGCTTTTTTATGAGGCCTAGTAATTTACATTATTTGGTATATATTTAATTTTAAATAATATTGAACACTATTTGAAAACGTGAAATGCTGAACAGTAATCCATTCTCATTGATGTGTCAGCATGCTATCAATAATACAATACAGTATATTTTTTTGGAGTCACATACACAATTACAATTGTGTATGACAATTCAATATGATGTCTTGGAGAGAGTGAAGTTACATTTATGACAGGAAGCAGAACAAGGGGCCATCTTAGTACTTGCTCAAGGGACCAGGGAAACTGGACAGAAAACACCGGATCGAGATGTTGCGAATTATACTACAATACTGCAGAGCAGGCATAAAAAACAGAATTCTCTAAAGAACGGATAGTGAGAGGGTCGATTACTTATACCAGAGGGAGATCAAATGAAATCATGAACACTTTCAATGCTCAACAATAAACTTCAAAGCAGACTCGCAACTAGGGGTCTGAAGTTCTTTCTGAAATATATTACAGAATTTTAAGCTCTAAAACTTTCAAATTAAAATAGCATCTAAAATAAGAACTAAAATGTGAAATTATGAGTTAACATCGTCACGAATAGCAGGATAGTAGATCCGATGCCTGTTCCAATTAAAATAGAAGATCTGGTGATTATTCCTCCAGATGATCCTGAGCAATCCGTCTTTTGTTGGGCCTTCCCATATTTCTTCGCCCTATGAGTTTATACTATGTTGGAGACTTCATTACATATTACATTTGCAGGACCGAGTCACTTAAAGAAATAGTTTCCTATGAACCTGATATGAACGTGGTTTACACTAAATGAGCTTATATCTTGGTAATGTAATGGGATGGTCGCACATGTCAGATGGCGATGCGAATTAAATATTAAATTTAAGATGGAAGCGCGCCTGCGTAAAGAGCAGCAGAAAACGTGCCGTTTGCGATACCTGAAGGCCGCGCCGAGGGAACGGAGGAATGCACCTCCTTTGTTCAACGCAGCCCACGCCGGCCGCACACTCGTGACGCATGGGGAAATACGCCTCTCGCACCCCGAAACCGAGCAACGGAATTACCCACGCCCAGTTCTTGGAATTTACGTGACGGAGGTTACTTCGGAGAAAGTTGCCGGAGCGCAGCTATGGCGCTGGCGGTGATAGGGCGGAGGAACCACGGGTGCCACGACTACCAATCGCGATGTGAGACGCGGGGGAGGAATCACGTGACACGCGAGCCTTCCTGAGGGACCACCGAAGGACAATCGAGCACTTGTTTTTGGAGCGAGCTGATTTGTTTCGGAGTGGGTAGACTTGTTACTTTGATTCGAATGCCGCGCCGCCTCGCCACTATCGCAGCACGACTCGCGTGACGGAAGCCGAACTATGGCATGTGAGTGCCTGACCGCAAGAGCAAAGTGAGTACGAGGTGGGGCGTGAAAGACACGACCACGTAGCGACCTGCCGCCCGCCCGCGCTGAGCGACGCTGAGGCGGCGTCCGGTCGACTCACGCCGCTGGCCTAATCCGGAGACTGTGGGCCTCCACCGCGGCCGACTGGTCGCCTCAAAGGGTCCTGGGGCAAGCACCGACCGTGGCTGCCCGCCGCTAGACCTGCCGGGCGCTAGGATTCCCGTACGCTGCCCTGTAAGCTGGGACACAACCGCCCGGGAGGGCGAAAACCACGGAGCTAATATGAACTCTGGTCATGTCGGCCTTCTTTAAGTTTAGTTGTAAGGTAAATTATAAGTTTTGTTCTGGCATAGGGCTTCACCCGCATTGAATTGAAGATTGATTAAAGTAATATTAAGAAAATGCCTCAGTAGTTAGGCAATCACGCATGCCTCCCTCTAGGGAGTCTGCCGACGAAGCAGCCGGGCAAAGCTGAATCGTCGAAGGAATCAGGTAACCGGGTGAGTCAGTGGTTACAGTAGACATGCCAAATTAATGTGAATACTATAGAATATTACATTGTTACAGAGCATTACGCAAGAACAATACCAACAGCGTTGAAAAGAAAAACATTACCGCACATTCGCTCAGGAAAAACAGTTATGATACAAGTGCCATTTTATTTTGCGAGTTGGAAAAGTAGCACCACGAGGCAAATATATCAGATGCCCCAATCTTACAGCAAAAGAAAAACACTTTCCCCATATGTTTTTAAATAGTATTACTGCCTTTCATATTATTTTAATCCAAGAATATAAATCATTTAACACGTTCATTGCCCTATGACACTGTTCAAAAAACTTAACACCCAATGGTTTTTAATGTCTGAATCACATGTGAGTCACAAACGTTTACAACTTATAAGGTAAATATTTTCATGGAACGTGCCATAGCTGCATAGACTTTGAATTTGACTTGCTAGGACGGTCATAGAAGTTTGAAATCCACTTGGACGAGTAGACAAATACAGAATGGCGCAGGGAAAACGGGGAATTTTCAATTAACGTTATTTGCACCAATAAATCCATTCAACAAACAATTTAGTAACAAAAGCGCATGTATTCATTAAATTTTTTACAATCGAAATGTCCAAAAGTGTCTCTTTACTTTTTAAAGATGACACCGGCAAAATGTGCTCTCATTCGTCGTTCATCCTCTAACAGCCTGTTATGAAAAACTCTGGAATGCGCGGTGTAGCAAATCGTGGGGAATGGCAGTGATTTCTTTTCCAATGTTCTCCTTCAGTCATGGATTGTTGCAGGACTTGTACGGTACACCTTGTACCCACAGGAAGAAGTCGCTCACTAAGATCAGGGGATCTCGCAGGCCGTTCAATGTCACCGTTACGTGAAATAATGCGACTTCCAAACAATTGACGAACTGCTGCCATCGATTGTCGAGCAGTGTGTAACGTGGCTGTGTCCTGCTGGAAACACACGATGTTAAGATTAAGCTCGTACAGCATCGGTGTAAATCATGTTTGAAGCATTATATCGAGCGGATGTTACTGTCGCTGCACTACCATCCTCGCGTGCAAAAAATAAGGGCCGATAACACCATGACATGATACAGCACACCATATTGTGACCTTGGCGCTATGTAGTGGTCGCTGGTGAAACTCACACGGAGTCTCCTGTGCCCAATAACGAAAATTCTGTTTGTTCACGAATCCGTTGAGGTGGAAATGGGCTTCACCTGATATATGTTACCAAGGAAATTTGCGTCCTAATTGATTTTAGCTAATATCTGACTACTAAACTCTATACGTGACGGTGGGTCTCGTTCATGTAATTGTTGCACAATCTGCAACGTATAGGGATGGAAGTGAATTCGTGCAGTATTCTTTGTAATCTTCGTCGCTTAACCCCTAGCTTTGATGCATGCTGTCGAACGGTGCGGCGAGGACTTCTCTCGATTGCAGCTCCAACAGCTTCAATGTTCGCTGAGGTACGTACCGTTGGAATACCACCTCGAGATTTCTTTTCCAAGGCTGATCCATTTTTCTTCAAAATTCGCACCCACGTTATAAGCGCAAGCGCAGGCACATCCATGACTTCCAAGCTGGTAATGCTGCGCTCGAAACATTCTCTGCGCGGCAGTCGCACTATCATCATTTTATAAAACGCTCACAGCTACTACACGTTCTTCACCAGTCCAATGATTCATGATTACTAAATGGCAATGCGTTCAACAATTGTGCAGTTTCGAACAACTGCCGGCTCTTGCCAACTCTTTGGTTTCGAACAACTGCCGGCTCTACAGTGCTGCCAAATAAGATTTCCTGTTTGCCTGTGCCTCCTGTAGTTCAGTTTTTGAGAAAATAACAATATTCTTATTATTATTATAAAGTCTTTTGGACCAGCAGATATATTTTGATGTTTTCAAAGGGACAGGGAATGTTAATTATGAACTATGTTACATTAAGGTCAGCAGTACCTGATTAAGTCACATGAAAGTATTTTGTTTTCTTTGTTGCTTTCCGAGTATTATCTGAGCATGGTCCCACTTTAAGCACTAGTGCAAAAAAATGAACATTTAGCATGCTATGCAGGCCTTAACAAAATCCGCTTTCACTAGTTGCCATAATGTAAGCCATACTTTAGACTTCAAACGTAGCAAAAAATCACAAAATTTCTCGAATTCACTGACCGCTAACTCCCATTAACGGCGCCACAAATAACACGCAAACGCAATGCCGTTCGGTCTTTGAAGAAGGAATTTAACGGTAATTGGTTCGAACGCGGTAAATTTTCAAAACGAGTACTTCATCGATTCACCGCTAGAGCGAGTTGGTGTTGTACAAATGTATACGGCGTCGCTAAGTGTTCAGGCGGCGAAATAGTCGAAGAAACGTTGGGAGAGCATTTTAATAGAAGCTGCAACGAAACATCACCTCTTCTATCAGTAGTTTTTTGTCAGACAAGAGTGTTCTGGATAAGAAACGACACACAATTGACAAAGATTGTAACTTGGAGAAAGAATGAACAAGTATTGATGAAATTGTCACAGTTATTTCTGTCCATACGAAATTAAACCTTTCCTTATGAATTTCGTGGTCTTTGCTCAGCTTTCTGGATTAGCTTGTGATGACAATGCGAGCAGGCGTCTGTGGTAGAAAATCGGCGGCTTCCTAGTATTTCGACAAATTTCGGCAATTTTACGCGGGGCTGCCCAGGAGCTGGTGCGATCTTTCGGTGACGCTCTTTGAGGTTGTATTCTGCTGTTCTTTCTAATCCAGAAAGCTGAGCAAAGACCACGAAATTCGTAAGGAAAGGTTTAATTTCGTTTGGATAAAGATAACTGACAATTTCATCAATACTCGTTCATTCTTTCTACAAGTTACAATCTTTGTCAATGGTGAGTCGTCTCTTTTCCAGAACACTCTTGTCCAACAGTACCCACTTTTATCTCACCTTACTGAAAATATCGCGGACCGAAGAGCATTAATCCATAAATCTGATAAATATGTTTCATGTACTTGAAAAAATGAGATTAAAGCTGAAGTACAAGCACAGTTAGAGCAACAAGGGATCACAGAAGCCTCAGTAATACCCGTCACACAAATTCAAAGCCCAGCATCAGGCATCCCTCTCCACGAAGCGCCTTCAGACGAATATTCTACTTTCAGAGATCAACTATATGAAAATCTCGAATCATAATATCGGCTGGCAAATATTCAATATGGAGAAATGAATCCTAATGTTAGACCAAGAGTCCCGAAACAGCACAACTCAAAGAAACTGGCAATGCTAGTTAAGATAGCAAACGAACAAATTTTGGTAAATGAGCAAATGATGGTAAAATTATTGAAATTAGCCCACAACGGAACTCCTAGCTACATCAGAAAGACCCTCCATGGAAAATCAGACTACAGAAGAGAATAGAACGCCTCCGATCAGACATCGCTACACTCGAAGCCTTCCGAAGAGGAGACAGAAGTAAATATCTGAAAAACAGAGTAAAAGTCATTAAGAAGAAACATCGCGAACGCACACACCATAATCCTGATAATAGTCTCTGCTTGAATTTATAGATACTCTAAAACAGAAACTAAGAGTTTACAGCCAACGCATGAGACGTTACACCAAAAGTCTAAAGCGGAAAGTAGAGAACAGAGATTTTCTCAAGAGCCAAAAGGATTTGTACAGAAAGATGAATGAAAGGAGCAAAGAAGTGAACAGCTTACCAGAGAAATCTACTTTTGAAGAGACCTGGAGTAAAATATGGTAGACGGAAAGTCACTTCAACGCAAACGCACCTTGGCTAGAACAGGTCAGGAATGCAGCAGCACAGATCACCGAAATGACAACCGGTCAAATCACCCTAGATATTCTGCATGCAGTTGTACAGAAACTTCAAAATTGTAAATGCCCTAGATCAGACGGTCTTCATAACTACTGGTTCAAAAAGTTCACCTGCCTCCATGGGAAAATTCTAAATCTCATAAACCACTATCTGAATGATCCTGAAGAAATGTCGCACTTTCTGTGTGAAGGTGTCACATATATGAAGCCAAAAACCAATGATACTACAGAACCTACGAAATATAGACCAATCACTTGTCCCAATTCTTTCTACAGAGTCATCACAAGTTGTTTATCAATAGTTATTGAGAAACACTGTAGCAAATTCTATCTTACCCGAAGCTCAGAAGGGATGCAGCAAGGGCTCCCTTGGATGTAAGGAGCAACTAATCATTGATAGTGTGGCCATGCCTCAAGCATGTAAGAAGAAACGCAACTTGTTCACCTGTTTCATTGGTTATAGAAAGACCTATGACATGGTTCAGCATGATTGGCTCCTCTATGTGCTGTGATTATATCGTGTGAACTCGACAATCGTGAATTTCCTGAAATCCATCCATGGGCAAATGGAAGACAACTATTCGTGACACTTCAAAAAATTAAACAATGGTTACCAAGTAAATAAATATAAAACGCGGAATCTTTCAAGGCGATAGCCTGAGCCCTTACTGGTTCTGCTTGGCAATGAACCCGTTATCGACATTCCTAGAAGACCTGAAATTAGGTTTCGATTCATCTCGATCAGGTTTTGTTCAGTATCCCTGGTCCTTTGAGCAAATGCTGAGATGGCCCCTTGTTTGCTCCTGAACAGTAATATAACTTCGCTCTCTCCACCCAAGGCATCATATTGACTCGTCATACACGATTGTGTAGTTGTATATGTGACTCTAATAAACTATTATTATTATTATTATTATATTATTATTATTATTTTTTTATTTAAAAAAATTTATTATTATTATTATTATTATTATTCGAACTGAGAGGCACTGAAAGATTGCAGATAGCCCATTTAGCGTGTGTGGACGACATCAAACTCTACTCTGGTACGATGCGTGGCTTAAATATTCAGATGAAAACTACTGAAGACTTCTCCAGTGACGTAAATATGCAACTAGGCATTGATGAATATGCAACTAGGCATTGATAAATGCAAAATACAACAAATACAGAAGGGTAAACTCACTAGTAAGCTCACATACGAGACTGTTGATGGAGAAACAATCACTGCTCTGGAAGCTGATGAGCTCTACAAATACCTTGGAATTCAGCAAGGAAATATGATTGCACATCATCAACTGAAGGGCATACTGAAAACAGAGCTTGCCAACCGACTCAAGTCAGTGTTAAAAACTTTCCTCAACTCCCGAAACCTCAGGGCTGCCATTAACTCGAATGCTATATCCATTATCACATTCTCGATGGGTATTCTTAAATGATCCACAATCGACCTAGAGGAATTGGAGAGACTTGTAAGCATTTAAATGACACGCTCCGGTTGTCACCATTCTAAAAGTGCGATACAGAGGGTCACACTGCCTCGACAAATAGGAGGGCGTGGTCTTGTGAAGTTTACGAATCTCCATGCCAAACAGATAATAGCCATGAGGAAGTATTTTGCAGAAAAGGCACGTACTTCTCGACTCCACAAGGTACTTGTGCAGGCAGATGACAATTACACGCCCCTCAATCTATTACAAGATATGCAAGTTCATCAGCACTCTTTGCAGCAAGAGATCGATTCCAGGAAACAGAAAGCACTCCACGGTGCATACCCTGCTGCAGTAGCCAGTCCAAATGTCGACCAAGAAATGCTGTACAAATGGCTCAGTAGACGATATTTGTACCCTGAGAGCGAAGGTTTCATGATAGCAATACAAGATCAGGTGATTCCCACAAAGAATTACCTAAAATATATCATCAAAGACCCAGGAGTTCTAACTGATGAATATCGCATGTGTGGTCGAGATCATGAAACCATTCAGCATATTATATCAGGCGTAGTTGTATAGTTCCCACTAACAATAAAGTGAGACACGATCAAGTGGGCCACATCATCCATTCCAAACTAGCTAAAATCACACGCTACCTCAGAAAGTGGATGCACCATACTACCAGTATCATCCAGAAGCGGTACTAGAAAATGAGAACACACAAGTTATACTGAGACCGCCAGAATTTCTTACAGACATGACTAATTCAGCACAACAGACCTGATATTCCCCTTTAGACAAATCTGCAAAGATAGCTTTGTGGGTTATTGATTTTGCAATTTAAATTCCAGCAATATGGAATGACAACATACCAACTAAAATGGCGAAATAAAAAAACTAGTATTTTGCCGTAAAAGAAGCAATGGCGAGTGTAGAAGTGAAAAACTATCCCATTGTAGCTGTCAGCAACTGGCGTATACCAAAAACTCTCTGGCAGATCGTTGAAGAACCTCTTGGCTTGGAAGCATTTTTCATCGACCTCCAAGGAAGTCGTTATAATCAGTTACCTGCTCACTAGTCAGGAGATTCATGGGAGGACATGTTGGGTTTTGAAAGCTCATTCTTAAAATTGTATTTGTTATTAGCATTTGAAAACTTATTCTATGTTTACATCTGAAAACAGTTATTTTATGTTTATCTGTTAGAATGCCTTAATTTATTTTGTAGATTTTAAATATATGTTACCATACTTTGATATTATATCTGTGTGGTATCCATGTGAAACCAAAAACATTGTGAATAAACAAAATAACAACAACAACAATAATAATATTCATAATTTATAATTCCAGCAATTTGAAATTACTTATTGCATATGTTTTGTCAAAAATCAAACACACCCCACATTACTTCTATGAGATTTTAATTTAGTATATATAAAATGCATTGGTAGGTAAAATGGTAAAAGGTATCAGTGTATTATAAATTGTGTCCGATATGTAAATAGTGTTGCAAATGTAAAATAGCTAACTACCAGCACGTCGCTCCTAATGACCCATGTTATGAAAGAAAGTGAAAATATTTCTTTGATACCCCATATTTGCTTAAAGCATCAAGAAATATGTTTCTGGAACACTTATTGACACACTTGACAAATGTTTTGCACATAACTTAAAGCCACATAAATTCAAATGCTTTTGAAAATATGAAAACAAGTATGCAACCCAACTATTTAGGATGTGTTGCAGCAGGAATGACTTCGTACATTCTTTTTAAAAGTTTTTCTGCTGATGCAATTGGGATAGTGGAATTTGTGTACAGGATGAACAAGTTCTTTTTATTTATTCAATTCATTCAAACAGTAAAATTGATAGAAAACTTTTGCTACAATTTTTAAAAGTGAACGATGTCAATTAAAATTTCTTGATTATTCATTACTTGACCAGTTAAAACTCTAATGAAAGAAAGTGGACAATACATCACCAATTGGATGAATTTTTTAACAGTATAGAAAATGGCTACATCTGCATTGAAAAAATTGTGGTCTTTTGTAATGCAAAAGGACTTGTATCAATTGCAGTGAGAAAGCTAATTCAGGATATCTTGGAGAATTTGAAAGGGCAAATTAGACAAGGAGGTATTTTTAATAGGAGAATTGGACAAATCCAACATTGCTGACTTGAGATCTTTTAAGAAATTACTTGGTAATGTCTTACACAGTTGAGGGGAAAATTATAAAGACTATTTTGAAAACAATTTTCTAGATCTTGATCAGTTCAAAAATTGTAAGTCCCCCCAATCAGAATAAACCACATTAACCACATCTGATGACACTAATTATTAGGGAGAGGATATTTATACCCTAAAAATTATTGAAATATGATTTTAAAATGTGCATTTATGTCTTAAAAATTCTTTAATATGCAATTAAAATTAATATTTCATTTTCTGTATAAACCATGCTTGTAATGAAAAGATAGATATATTTGTGCAAACAATATAATCTACCTTAATTCACAGGAAAAATAATTGAAGTAAATATTCATCTAGTATGTCTTGTTGAATTTCTTCTGCCTGGTTTAAAAAAATATAATGTCAAGAACCTAAATTTACACTATTATTTATTCATCTGTAGGGAAAAAAACAACAAAAAAACAAATGCAAACTGTGACAAGCTCTTTTGAATTAATTAACTCATAAATGGAAAGATTAAATGTTTTAGAGATAATTCTCTATTTTAACGAAATAAGCTAAATGTGCACTTATAATCACACAAATATGCATCAAAATCTGCCAAATATGCATTAACATATTAATGTATATGGTATCCATTTATAATCAAATGTAAAGAAATTTCACTTAGCTATGCCCTGGAGCATGAACAAAAAAATGCAGAACTCTAGAAATCCGCTCGCTGCTGATTATAGAAACTTAGGAAGAACAGAAAATAATTCTATTAAGTGGGTATTTAATGAAAAATTTACGATTAAGAATACTTTGTTGCATTCGTAAATATTATACAATTCCCACTGAACAGGTACACTTCTAAATGTGTACTTAAAAATGTGCTTCTCTAGAAGCGTTGCGGGGGAGGGGGGAGAAGGGGAAGCATTGTCTCCTTAAGCCCTCCCTCACATTACGGCAAGTGCTCTGATAGAAATGTATAAAACTTACCGATTGGCTACTGCTTGTAGAGTTTGGAGGCGCCCTCATGGAACGACAAAAACCTCTCAGTACAGCAAAATGCTGAAAACCATCGTCTTCTAAGCAGTTATAAGACTTCCAACAGTCGGAGAACACGACGGACCCCGGTATGACATACTTAATAATGCCCAGCTCCTCTCTGCTGCGTGTTTTAACGACCTTGAAAAAGGCGCGCTTCGTCTTTCGTTCGACTCTCCCACACACCCATTTCCCAACCACTCCCCACACCAGCGCCTCCAATGAGTTCACTCTTTACCTGACGCACGACAAACTCATCCACTCGGCCATGGTTCCATTTTTACGTTTAATTCATTCATAATAAATTCACACGGTAATTTTATGACCCAAAGATAGGTCATTGCTCATACCTGAATTATACCCAACTTTCTTTCCGCGAACCATGAC
>BOPP01000154.1:0-13393 GCA_017312745.1 Gryllus bimaculatus
AGATACAACTCTTGACGAGGAATTCAATGTGTGCAAAGCAGATCTCAATCGACTATAGTTTCGGTTTTATTGCATAAAATACAATGAGCCCAAAATCCAAATTGGGTGAAAAAATGGGAAAAAACTTAATTTCGAAACTATCTTTCTAAAATCACGTAGGTATGTACAACTCTTGACGAGAATTCAATGGTGCAAACCGGAACTCAATCCGACTATCTAGTTGCGGTTTTATTTGCATAAATACAAATGAAGCCCAAAATCCTAAATTGGGTGAAAAAATGTGGAAAAACTTAATTTCGAACTATCTTTCTGAAATCACGTAGGTAAAGTAAAACTCTTGACGAGGAATTCAATTGGTGCAAACGGAACTCAATCCGACATATTAGTTTCGGTTTTACTTGCATAAATACAATGAAGCCCAAAATCCGAAATTGGGTGAAAAAAATGGGAAAAAAACTAATTTCGAACTATCTTTCTGAAATCACGTGGTAAGTACAACTCTTGACGAGGAATTCAATGTGCAACCGGAACTCAATCCGACTATTGTTTCGGTTTATTTGCATAAATACAAATAAGCCCAAATCCGAAATTGGGTGAAAAAATGGAAAAACTTATTTCGAACTATCTTTCTGAAATCACGTAGGTAAGTAAAACTCTTGACGAGGAATTCAATGGTGCAAAAGCAGAACTTCCAATCCGACTATTAGTTTCGGTTTTTATTTGCATAAATACAAATGAAGCCCAAAATCCGAAATTGGGTGAAAAAAATGGAAAAACTTAATTTCGAAACTATCTTTCTGAAAACACGAGGGTAAGTACAAATCTTGACGAGGAATTCAATGGTGCAAAACCGGAACTCAATCCAACTATTAGTTTGTTTTAATTTGCATAAATACAAATGAAGCCCAAAATCCTAAATTGGGTGAAAAATGAGAAAAAACTTAATTTCGAACTATCTTTCTGAAATCACGTAGGTAATTACAACTCTGACGAGGAATTCAATGGTGCAACCGAACTCAATCCGACTATTAGTTTCGGTTTTATTGCATAAATACAAATGAAGCCCAAAATCCGAAATTGGGTGAAAAAAATGGGAAAAAAACTTAATTCGAACTATCTTTCTGAAATCACGTAGGTAGTGACAACTCTTGACGAAGGAATTCAATGGTGCAAACCGGAACTCAAATCCGACTTATTATTTCGGTTTTATTTGCATAAATACAAATGAAGCCCCAAATCCGAAATTGGGTGAAAAAATGGAAAAAAAAACTTAAATTCGAACTATCTTCTGAAATCACGTAGGTAAGTACAAACATCGTGACGAGGAATTCAATGGTGCAAAGCAGAACTCAATCGACTATTATATTCGGTTTTATTTGCATAAATACAAATGAAGCCCAAAATCCTAAATTGGGGTGAAAAATGGAAAAACTTAATTTCGAACTATCTTTCTGAAATCACGTAGGTAAGTACAACTCTTGACGAGGAATTCAATGGTGCAAAGCGAACTCAATCCGACTATTAGTTTCGTTTTATTTGCATAAATACAAATGAAGCCAAATCCTAAATGGGTGTGAAAAAAAATGGGAAAAAAAACTTAATTTCGAAACTATCTTCTAAAATCACGTAGGTAGTACAACTCTTGACGAGGAATTCAATGGTGCAAACCGGAACTAATCCGACTATTAGTTTCGGTTTTATTTTGCATAAATACAAATGAAGCCCAAAATCCTAAATTGGGTGAAAAAATGGGAAAAAAACTTAATTTCGAACTATCTTTCCTGAAATCACGAGGTAGTACAACTCTTGACGAGGAATTCAATTGGTGCAAACCGGAACGAATCCGACTATTAGTTTCGGTTTTATTGCATAAATACAAATGAAGCCCAAAATCCTAAATTGGGTGAAAAAATGGGAAAAAAACTTATTTCGAACTATCTTTCTGAAATCACGTAGGTAATAAAACTCTTGACGAGGAATTCAATGGTGCAAACCGGAACTCAATCCGACTATTAGTTTCGGTTTATGCATAAAATACAAATGAACCCAAATCCGAAATTGGGTGAAAAAATGGAAAAAACTTAATTTCGAACTATCTTCTGAAATCACGTAGGGTAAGTACAACTCTTGACGAGAATCAATGGTGCAACCGGAACTCAATCCGACTATTACTTCCGTTTTATTTAGCATAAAATAAAAATTAACCAATATCCGAAAATTGGGTGAAAAATGGTAAAATCTTACTTTCAACTATCTTTCTGAAACACTAGTAAGTAAAACTCTTGACGAGGAATTCCAATGGTTGCAAAGCAGAACTCCAATCCGACTAGTAGTTTCGTTTCGGTTTTATTTGCATAAATACAAATGAAGCCCAAATTCCGAAAGTGGGTGAAAAAATGGGAAAAAACTTAATTTCGATCTATCTTTCTGAAATCACGTGGGTAAGTACAACTCTAGGCGAGGAATTCAATGGTGCAAAGCGGACCTCAATCAGACTATTAGTTTCGGTTTTATTTGCATAAATGCAAAGAAGCCCAAATTCCGATATTGGGTGAAAAAATGGGGAAAAACTTAATTTCGAACTATCTTTCTGAAATCACGTATAAAAAGTACATCTCTTGACGAGGAATTCATTGGTGCAAAGCGGACCTCAATCCGATTATTAGTTTCGGAAATTAACGCATGAATACAATGAAGCCCAAAATCCGAAATTGGGTGAAAAAATGGGAAAAAACTTAATTTCAAACTATCTTTCTGAAATCACGTTGTTAAGTACAACTCTTGACGAGGAATTCAAAGGTGCAAAGCGGACCTCAATCCGACTATTAGTTTCGGAATTAAATGCATGAATACAAATGAAGCAAAATTCCGAAAGTGGGTGAAAAAATGGGAAAAAACTCAATTTCGATCTATCTTTCTGAAATCACCTGGGTAAGTACAACTCTTGACGAGGAATTCAATGGTGCAAAGCGGTTCTCAATCCGACTATTAGTTTCGGAATTAAATGCATGAATACAAATGAAGCCCAAATTCCGAAAGTGGGTGAAAAAATGGGGAAAAACTCAATTTCGATCTATCTTTTTTAAATCACGTATGTAAGTACACCTCTGGACGGGAAAAATAATGTTAAAAACCAGACGTCAATCCGACTACTAGTTTCGGAATTAAACGCAAGAATACAAATGAAGCCCAAAACCCGGAATTGGAGGAAAAATTGGAAAAAAATAATTTCGTACTATCTTTTGGAAATCACGTATGTAAGTACACCTCAGTACGAGAAATTCAGTTGGTCAAACCAGACGTTAATCTGACTATTAGTTTTGTAATTTAACGCATGCATACAGATGAAGCCCAAAACCCGAAATTGGGAAGTAAAAAGGAAAAAAGAACTTAATTTAGTCGTATATGTCTGAAATCACGTATGTGAGTACAGCTCGCCATGAGAAGTTCATTGGAGCAAATCAGACTTCAATCCGAGTAATAATTTAGGAAATATGCGAGAAATAAAATAGTGCTCGAGTTAAGTAATTTATTTAAAAAAAAAGGAAAAAACTTAATTAAGTCGCTTTTTCTCTGAAATCACGTATGTGATGCAGTACGCATCATAGTGCGGCACTATCTGCAGTACAGTGCTCGGGTTCAGTACTTAAGGGGAAAAAATGGAACATACTGAATTTAGTAACTTTCCTCTGAAATCACGTATGTGAGTACAGCTCGCTATGAGAAGTTCAATGCAGCAAACGTGACACACTGGTATTTCTCACTCGTAACCAGGTACTCCCTCGAACATCAGCGGCGGAGAAAATTCACCGAATTCTGATACGTTCGGTCTTCGCGAAATTTTGCGAGTCTCTCTAACCTCAGCTCTCTGGGAAGCCTAGTAAGTCTATCATTCGTCTGTCGTTCGTCTCCTTTTAATGCGATCACTCGTCAAGTGCTCAGCTGCAGAATCCTATTCCATCTACGCAAATTTCGACTCCGCCCTCTCTTGTTCTCATCCAATAGTGGTCGCTGTTTCTTTTTTTTTTTATTCTAACGTGATTTCGCATGGATCCCATGAAATTTTGGTTCTTAACCGCGCACTTTGCCCTCTCTCGCCCTGGGAGAACACGTGCCCGTGTCTAATTTTTGGATGCCTGTTGTTATGCGCTAAGAGGTATTTACGGGCCGCTTAACTCGTTCCGGATTTCAACCAGTAGCAATTATTTTGAACCGACTATTTCTATTCAGCGTGCTAATGGGCCGCGACTGTGGAAATGGCTTCTTTTGGAGTAGGACAAGGTCGGGGGGGGGGGGGGGGGGGTAAGGGTCGTCGAGTCCGCTGGCCGCTCGTGTAATAAATATCCTACAGTTGACTCATAAGGGTCTTCCCTGCACAGGTCCCTCTATCGCCTCTTACGACCTGCATTTCCTTTCTTTGTATTGTATTTTATTTTCACATATATTATAAAACTATAAATGATACACCACAGTACAGTTCTAAACATAAAGGTACGAAATATTATCAACATGATATTACATATAATTTCCTTACATACAGCTTGAATAAAATAGCTATATGTAAGATAAAGTTTCATATGACAGGTGAAAAGGAATGTTAAAAGCAGGTTTTTTAAAAAAATAGCCGTCACAAAAAAAAACCTGCCTGATGGAAAAGTTCTGAGTACTTATGTGAATTCAGTACAAAAAAACGAACTAGATTTGTTGTGAAGAAAACCTGTATTATTAGCGGAGTAACGTTTTTCTTTGCATACTGCATTACGATCAGCTTTGCTTTCGAGGAGGAGCTTCGTAGTCTGATGATTACCATTCATAGCTTAGTAGATTGCTGTTCGGTTGCACTCCATCCAGATGTCGGGGCCATGTTCAAAAAGCAAACTACGTTGATTGCGCATGCCCCGTCATTGCTGCCATCATTAGCGGAGGGACACTCTCTCCCTGCATTCTGATCAGCTGGTCTGCATTGGGATCAGTTTTGCTTTTGAGGGCGAAATTCGCAACTTCTGCATGACTACTCTCTATAGTCCAATTGAGCGCTGTGCAATTGTTTTTGTCCCTCTGCTTGACGTCGGCGCCATGTTCTAAGAGAAATTCCGGATTACTCGTCTGTGCTGACGTCATTAGCGAAGTAACGCCCTCTTTGTCTATCGCATTTGGATCAGCATTGCTTTCGAGAAGGAGCTTCGAAATCTCGTAATGAATATTCAGTATCGTGTAGTGGAAAGCTGTTCGGTTGCCCTTTGTCTTTTGACGTCCGCTCCATGTTCTAAGAATAACGTCATGGATTGCGCATCTCCCGCCATTTTTGCCATCATTAGCGGAGTGACGCCCTGCCTGTCTGCTGAATTGGGATCAGCTTTGCTTTCGAGGAGGATATTCATAATTTCAAGATGACCGTTCATTGTAGCGTAGTGGAGCGCTGTCCACTTTTCCCCATCCGTTTGGCTGACGTCTGCTCCATGATCTAGGAGTAGCTGCGTGGATTGCGCGTTTCCCACCCAAACAGCGATCATTAGCGGTGTGACGACTACTTCGACAGCTCTGTCATGACCAGCTTTCATTTCGAGGAGGAGCTTCATAATCTCGTGATGACCATCCATTGTCGCGAAGTGGAGGGCCGTCCAGTGTTCCTTGTCCATTTGACTGACGTCAGCTCCATGTTCTAAGAGAAGCTCCGTGCATTGCGCATCACCTGCCGCAGCTGCCATCATTAGCGGAGTGATCCCCTCTTCGTGCACTGCGTTTGGATCAGCTCTCCTTTCGAGAAGGAGCTTCGCAATCTCGTGATGACCTTTAGCTACGGTGTAGTGAAGCGCCGTGCGGTTGACCTTTGTCTTTTGAGTGACGTCAGCTCCATGATCTAAGAGAAGCTGCGTGGATTGCTCATCACCTACTGTTGCTGCCATCATTAGCGGAGTAATGCCATTTTCGTCTCTTGCATTAGGATCAGCTTTCTTTTCGAGAAGGAGCTTTGTAATCACGTGAAGACCATTCTCTGTAGCGTAGTGAAGCGCCGTCCAGTTGTCTTTCGTCCTTTGACTGACGTCTGCACCATGTTCTAAGAGGAGCTTCGTAATCTGGTGATGATCATACATGGTAGCCAAACATAGCGCCGTCATGTTTCTAATATTACTTTTATTGACGTCGGCTCCGTGTTCTAAGAGGAGCTTTACGGTTTGCGCATCACCTGACGCTGCTGCCAACATTAGCGGAGTAATGCACTCTTCATCAACTTCATTAGGATCAGCTTTGTTTTCCAGGAGCAGCTTCGTAATCTCATGGTGACCATTCATTGTTGCGAAATAGAGCGCCGACATATTGCTGCTATTGATTTTATTAACGTCGACTCCACATTTTAGGAGTAGCCTCGCGGTTTGTACATCACCTTTCTCTGCTGCCATCATTAACGGTGTGGAGCCGTCACTGGCTTCTGCATTAACATCTACTTTGCATTCGAGGAGCAGCTTCGTAATCTGGTGATGACCATTCATTGTAGCCAAATAGAGCGCCGTCAAGGTTCTAATATTTCTTTTATTGACGTCGGCTCCGTGTTCCAAGAGGAGCTTGGCGGTTTGTACATCACCTGACGCTGCTGCCAACATTAGCGGAGTAACACACTCTTTGCCTACAGCATTAGGATCAGCGTTGCTTTTAAGGAGGAGCCTCGCAATTTTGTTATGACGATACTTTGTAGCGTAATAAAGGGCTGTACATTGGTCTTTGTTCCTTTTATTGACGTCGACTCCATGCTTTAGGAGTAGACCTGTCAATCGCCTATCACCCACCAATACTGCTATCATTAGCGGAGCGACGCTATCTTCATCTATTGCGTTTGGATCAGCTTTGCTTTCGAGGAGCAGCTTCGCAATCTGGTGATGGCACCTCATAGAAGCGTAATGGAGCGCTGTCCACTGACCGTTGTCACATTGATTGACGTTCGCTCCGTGTTGCAAGAGCAGCGCCGTGGATTTCGCATCGCCAGCCTCCGCTGTCGTCATTAGCGGAGTGAAGCCTTCTTTGTCTACCGCGTTGGGGTCAGCTTTGCCTTCCAGGAGGAGCTTCGTGATCTGGCGATGACTCCTGCAGGTGGAGTAATGGAGCGCGGTCCAGCAGCTCTTGTTCTTTAGGTTGACGTCGGCTCCCTGTTGTAATAGGAGCTCCGTGCATTTTGCGTGATCTAACTTTGCTGCCAACATTAGCGGAGTTTTGCCCTTTTTGTCTACTGCGTTGTAATCTGCCTTGCTTTCGAGGAGCAGCTTCGTAATCCGGTCATGACCTTTCTTCGTAGCGTAATGAAGTGCTGTCCTGTTGCGCTTATTCCTTTTACTGACGTCGGCTCCGTGAACTAAAAGAAGGTCCGTGGATTCTACGTCACCACACTTCGCAGCACACATTAACGGAGTAACGCCCACCATGTCGTCTGCATTAGGATCAGCTTTACTTTCGAGGAGCAGCTTTGTTATCTCGGATTTTCCACCGCTTGCTGCGTAGTGAATGGGTTGTCTGTTACAGTTGTCTTTTTCCATCACATTCGCACCGTTCTTCAATAAAATCTGTACAGTTTTCGTGTGTCCACATTTTGCTGCTATTATCACTGGCGTTCCTTTCCATTGAAATTGGATGTCTGTACATGTTCCGCATACTTTGTTTAAGATAATATCCAATATCTGAAAAAAAATGATAATTTGTACATTTCATAAATGCTACATTTATTTGATATTTTATTATGAATTTAATAAGTGTTGAATTTATCTCCTTTGTGAAAAGCATAAATACTTTCTATTTAGATTGCGTGATCTATAAAGACGATCGTAATTTCTTTTCCTACTATTAATAAGATTTTAAGGAAAAATTGCTAAATTTATTTGCTACAAAATTAGCCGTTGAATTATAAGGAACGTGTATTTCTACAAAGTCAAACTCTTGTAAAATTAGAATAAATTTATTTCGGAGGGCAGTTAATGTAAATTTTTTATAAGTTAAAGTGGAAGTAATATGAAATAACTATTAGCAAAGTTTAATTTTAGGGTCGTTTATTGAATACAGAGTAATCGAATCTTACGATATTGCTTGTAATTTCCATTTATAATCTCATTTATTAGGAGAAGTAACAAAATAATTAATTATCAAACGGTAGGGGAATGATTTTCTTATTTGAAATGTGATTTGACTCGTAATTAACTGATTGTGTAATATACTTTTGTTTTGTTTGACGTTTTAAAATCCCCCTATTCATTGAAAAACTGTAGCGTTTTCTTCACATGTAGTCTCCATCACTGACTTCTCCTTACCAAGAGGTACTCAAACAATAAATTATTATAATTTATGCGGCGAAGTACCGTCACAATATAGACAAAGTTATGTAATGCGTAAAATCGATTTCGCGATTTCAATAGAAATACACGTTTCGTGGTCCCCTGATACCGAAAAAAGTATTGTATTTTTTTTTATTTCAAAGCGTCCGCCTGTCTGTCTGTATCAACACGATCGGCAACATTGAAAAAAAATCAAATACTTTGACGATTTTTTGGGTTATTTACCTAAAGCCTCAATAATTTAACCATTTGTCAAGAATGATTGAAAACTTTTTTTTTAATTTTTTCCTGGCATGTATCATGGAACAGTGAAGGGGAGTGCTCTAGTCCCATTTCAGCATACTTTTTTCGAAAAGTGCAAAGATCAACAACAAACTAGTGGTGTCTCATCCTTTTGCAAGCTGCCATCTATCGCCGCACAAAGTACTTTTTTGACATTTTCTCAATTTTTCGGTTTGCGAACAGAGGAACTAAAATATTACTTTAAGAATATTAAAGAAAAGTAAAACCCTGCTCTAAATGTCAGTATTCACTGAAAAAATTGGAGGCGTGTTTAAGAAAATGGCATTTAATAGTTACTGTAAATGCGATTTTTTTCACTCCAGATGTTTTTTCTGTTTTCGAAAACCTTTATTTAAAGTCATTTTAAGACACAAACTCACAAATGCAATAGTGTTTACCAATCGCTGGAAATGTGCATATTAACGGCCTGAGAGATATTAAAAAAACATTTGCGTAATTTTTTTAAAACAAAACAATACCCCAATATGAACTTTATGTCATTTTAAACAGTTCAATAAGCATTACCCGTTGGAAAACTTTAAAGAAAAACAGTTGGAGCCATTTTTGAGAAAATTGCGTTTGAGTGATTCTGAAAATGCGGAATTTTCTGCTCATTTTTCCAGGCAACTGTTCAGTTTTCAAGAAATATTATTTGAAATTATTTAAAAGACATGTACTCATAAATGTTATAATGTGAATAAATCACTGCTAATGTATAATATATTAGCGTTTGTAGATTCTTTGAAGAAATGTGACTTTTACTTACTTCTGAGTAATCTAGTTCTGCCGCTTCGAGCACAGTGTCAGGGATGTTCATGTTGTGAGACACGAAGTGGTCGGGGTCGGCGCCCCCTCGCAGCAGTCGCTCCGCCGCCTCGAGGTGGCCGCAGGCACTGGCGTAGCGCAGCGCCGTCCAGCCCAGCAGCGCGTCCCTGCGCCCGGGGTCGCAGCCCTTGGCGAGCAGCGCGACCACGGCGTCGGCGCGGCCCAGCGACGCCGCCTGCACCAGCGCCGTGCGGCCGAAGCGGTCGCTCTCGTCGGCGTCGCCTCCAGCCTCCAGCGCCGCCTCCAGCGCGCCCTCGCTGCCCTCCAGCACGGCCCGGTGCAGTGGGAGGCCGTCCGACAGCATGTGCTCCAGGATGTGCCTCACCCCCACGCCCACATCGCGGTCCAGGAGGCGAAGCCACACCTCCTTTGCAACCTCGGACACTTTCTCTTGGTTTTCCAACAGCCAGCACGCGCCAAAATATTCGATAAAGGTGTAATGCAGGAAATGCGGCATTTCAACTTCTTCATCTCCCAACCATAAGATTCCTGTTTTCTCTTTGTTAAGATTATGTCTGTTTTTGTCTAGGTAGTCTCTGAATGACGAGGAGTCAACGTTGCTGAATGTACCATCGGAGACCTGCAAAGAAACGTCCGTGTTTTGTGGTCTTTAGGTACTCATGCAGTACATTCGGCAAAACATACAGACAATAATTTGTCTAAACATAATATTCATTGAAGTTTTAACAAATTATATTACATTACTCAATTTCAAAACTCAAAATTCGTCGTTTTGAAAACTCGTAATAACGCAATCTTCTTTTATTCTTAAACAGCTATTCATTTATACAAATGATCCTTTTTTAGCAATATTTGAACGAAATGTGATAGTGTTTTGACTAATTTTGGAGAAAATATTTTTTTTTCCAAAATATATTGTAACGAATATTGCATCATCGGCCGGGATTCACTGCGCGGATTGCGTCACCTGCCGGCGCCCCCCGAACTGGACAGTTTCTGGTTAGTCGCGAGTCGCGTAGACGTGTGACGCAACTTCCAGATGGCTCGAGGCGGTCACCAGCCAGGTATAAATTTGCCACTGCCGGCGGCCGCTGGCAGTGAGCAGCCGCGAGTCAGTCAGTGTATGTAGTCAGTGAGTAAGCAGTCACTCCGTCCGTCATTGAGAGTATGCAGTCTAAGTCAGTCTGAAGTGGAAGCTGAGCTGTTAAGTGTGCATTGCGGTGAACAATGGTACAGTAGGTGAACAGCAGCCTGAAGTCGGGAGCTGAGCTGTGAAGTGTGCATTGCGGTGAACAGCAGTGCAGTGGACCCTGATCAGCGCCGGTCTGCGCAGTGAATTGTAGTCAGCGCAGTGGACCGTGGACAGTGCATCGGACTGTGCGATTGTGTAGAAGAAGTAACCGGTGTAAATAAATAACCATGATAAGTGAGTCGTGTGTAAAGAAATAACCAAGTGAAGAACACAAGGACAGTGCAACCTATCTTTAAATAAATCAAGTATTTTAGTGTATCATTAAGAAACAAATTAAACGTCTTTGTTAAAATATTATCTTACCGTTCGTAATAATCCTACTGTGTGTTTTAATCCACCAATAAGAAACGTTACAATATTATAGTATTTTTTAATCAAATATATCACTAATATAAAGTTTTTTTAGTAACTCACTAGAATGAGCATAGCGCAGTTTTGGTGAACTTCTTCAAAGTTGTCTCCATAAGGCAGAATTGTAAAATTTGCATCCTTCAGCCCAAAGCGCCTCTCAAACAAGTCTCTCTTCCTCTCCACGAAGCGACGGTAGAGCTGGTAGAGACTGATGCCGGACTGCGGAAGCAGGCTGACCCATGTGCCCAGGGCCCGTGCCGCCTGCGTTGCGTACGCCTCCGCCGCCATCTGCGCGTGCAGCGGGACGTCCAGCAGGCTGCGCTGGCCGCGCCCCGCTGCGCCATGCAGGGCTGCCACCATCTCGGCGGCGAGGCTCTCGAACGCCGCAGGGGGGCGGTTGCGTGGGTCGACAGACGACCAGTGTCCACAGAGGTGGTTCTTCTGCTCCTCTTCGGAGAACGGGCGAAGGGTAGATGTCGCGCAACGTAA
Source organism: Gryllus bimaculatus (assembly GCA_017312745.1). NCBI lineage: Eukaryota > Metazoa > Arthropoda > Insecta > Orthoptera > Gryllidae > Gryllus > Gryllus bimaculatus. The sequence continues at coordinate 11,476 of BOPP01000154.1, forward strand.
CGCCTTAGTGAGCGCAGACGCAGCCTGAAGTAAAAATGACGAATTATGAGTAGGAGTTTGAAAGACTTAAAACAAAGAAACACATTTAAATTGTTCATACGTTAACAAATAGTGCTGAAATTCATTGAGATAAGAGATTCATTACATCAAACTATATCATTACCCATGTATGCAGCAAAAATATCCATTCCACACAAATATTTTTATTAATTTCATTTTATTTGATATATGAAGACCATTACAATTGTACGGCAAAAACATCAGACCTTCAGGAGGAACCCCAAGTAACCACATGCCGAGCATAAGCACATTATTGGCCTCTTCCAGACGGGAAGTCGGGATCAATCTGCTCGAACTAGGGCTGTGAATGAACGTCAGAAGTCCGAGCACTTTACGTGGAAAAATATAAAAATATAATTCCTCGTTATAAGTTTCGCTAGTTGTGCTCTGACCATATGAAGACTCACAAATACCCCGAATTCAGCCTTTTCCACATTTGTGATTTTTTATTAACCCACTAATCAAGCCTCGAGATGAGATGCTATAGTACCAAAAGTGAGATTTGCATGATAAATAAACGCGACACGTGTTATTACATTGAATGCAAAAATATGATGTTGAAGGTACAAGTTTTTTTTCTAAACACGAGATGAGAATCAGTGAACGAAACACCTTTGAGTAGAGACTTTCATAATTTTGAGATATTTGATGAGAAATACTTTATGGTAAGCTTTACTAAGAACTCAGAAGGAAAGAAAATACAAGTTGTTTTTCCAAAGAAAACAATATAAAATTACAGTAATTACTTATATTAATATATTTCAATGTTTTTAAGAGAACTTTATGGGATATCTTCCTTCGAGTTGTCATGTGTAACATCCGTAACAATTTAGGGTATAACGTCCGTAACAATATAAATCTTATATAAATAATATAAATCCTCCTCTCTTTTGGAAGATTTCCTAATTTTATTTTTAGTTATTTAGAAATATGTCATGGTAATACATTTTTCTCTCCATGTTCTCTCCTTCTTCTTATGTGACATAATACAACTAACAAGAATGAGACAACTTGAGAGAAGTCGAATTCATTTTCTTACCTCCGGGCGAGACGAGACCCACACAAGCCGCGCTTTTGTCTCCAGCAACATCTCCAAGAGTCGGACGAGCTTGTCCTTGTAGGAAGGGCAAATCTCGTCCACGCCGTCGACGAAGACTGCGATGTCCCCCGAGTCGTAAAGGGCAGCCTTGAGGAACCTCAGCGTGGACTCGGGAGAACTCGAAGCCCCGACGCCCGCCGCCGCCGCCAGCAGCTCCACCAAGTGCTCCTGCGTCAAGTCTGTCGCGCAAAGAAGCAGGCGTAAGACTTATTGGTTCAACGCCACCAACTTGCTACTTACAAAGAGTAATTAGTGTCTTTCTTCCGTCAGAAAATACTTCACCGCTTTTACGTCACGTCTGTAACACCGACAAGTAAGAGATATTAACGGGTAAATATGTTCTGAGTATGAACGTATTTAACCCTTAACCACGACAAATATTTTTATTATTTTATTGATTTATTAAAAATTATTGTCATTCATCTTTAAATATCCATCTATTAAGAACATACTGGGTATCTATAGTAAGCAGTGAGTGGAAATAATTATTCCTTTTACAATATACAAATTTCTGTAAATTTCCTACATTAGGATAGAATATAACCCACTAAATGCGCTTCAAACACATATAGGGCAAAAGAGTAGAAAATACAATTTAGTAGATAACGTTATGAATAAATCACCAGACATGTAATCCATTTACATTTTCGGAGGTTCAGATCTTCTGAGTACCCCCACATTCTAGCACGGGTGATTAAATAAATAAATAAATAAATAAATAAATAAATAAATAAATAAATAAATAAATAAATAAATAAA
>BOPP01000154.1:14290-49728 GCA_017312745.1 Gryllus bimaculatus
CTTCCACCAAACATTTTCACCTCCAAGCCGCCTCTTATCAAATCCCTCACAGAATGTGATGTAATTGTAGATTCTATGCATTTATTACGTATTTTAAATGTTATGAAGAAGGAATTCAATTTGGTTGATCAAACTAAAAACTCACATCTTTCATCAAAGCTTACTTCATTATCAAAATTATGTTAATAAAAAGTTGCGCCAATAGCGGAGAACATATCAGAAGTGAACATAACATGAAAAGTGTGCACTTTTCATGTTATAAATGTGGATGAAACGGAAAATCTAATTGTTTATTACTTTTTCCATTAAAAATTATTTCAATATGAATACTGTAATATTGCCATTGATGAATATATTTACATTTATTAAGTTTGCCACGTCAACTTGTTGCAAAAAAGTATTGCTGATTAGATTTTCTCTTGAAGATTAAGGGGCCCTAATAAAGAATTGAGAGCAGTTATTAATTCTGAAACCGAGTGGTCATTAAATATACTGTATTTAAAAGTAATTGACGTTAGTAATTCTGTGTCATGCCAGTATAAAAAAGTTCTACGATTTCTCAGACTATATTGCGCATTTGGGGCACATTTTTGAATTTGTATAAACAATTAATTGTTAATATGTCAAAATTGAGTACTTATTTCGTAATTAATACATATTCGCAGGTTATATGTTTTCATTTTGTTCTGCGAAATTTAGGTAAGTGGGTAACGAACTTAAGTCTGAAGCTAGCTGACCCTCGTTTTTTTAGAAAATAGCTGGCGTAATTAACTTAAACTTAGGTTAATTAATACTTATTAATTAGAACTAAATGTTGGTTAGGGTTTCGTTGTAGTCCGCAGTGGGTGGCTAGCCAGCTTCAGAGGTCATTATTTGTAGTGAAATTTGTTTTAAATGGTCACCAATGACCCCGGCAAAACTTGGCCGTTCATTGTGGTGGTAGCTAAATCAACTTCATTAGGTTACTGGAGGTTGACATCAAATCTAGGTGTGCTAATTGCTTTGAAATTAATTATGTCTACATCAATATTCAGAAGAGGAGACGAGATCCGTAAAAATACTACCAAACGAACGAAGTGAATGCTTTGTTTCATTAAGAGATAATTATTAAAATCGTGTGTTATTTCCTGAAATATAAATTCAATCTCCTGGGAAATAAGCAACTCAAGACTCTGATCGTAGTAATAAATATGTTCCGTCGCAGGAAAACGTTAAATCATTAGTAATCTCAACCACTTTTTCGCTTGTAATTATTATTATTATTATTATTATTATTATTATTATTATTATTATTATTATTATACAGTTCAAAATCGCCTAAGGTGACCTCATAATGAAGGCCAATCAACGGAATGTCTCCGACAGCTCATAAGTGAAAATGTTTACCCTTTTGAAGGGGAAAAATCCATCGCTTTCACGAAAATATATACGTTATGGAGGTGGTCACTTAATCGAAGTGTCCGTTTGAGCAGGTTTCACTGAGCCTATTTTCATCGAAAGAATTAAATTTGTATCAATGTATCGATCATTAGTAACAAGATAATTGCTCTTTTCCATTCTTCCGCAACAACTTCCAAAAAATAACACTTGTTCTTCAAATCATTTCGTAGAGTTTTGTGTTAATATTAACTGACGGAGTTAGTATTGTAATGAATAATTCCAAAATTCTCCAATTTCTAACTAAAATTAATATAAATTAGTTTATTAAATATTTAATTCTCAGATCACAAAACTTGTTGATCACATCTAAACTCACCATTTGTTATTTTCTACAGCTGCATCATTCTCTGAAGGTTCTTTTTCCCAATTGTCCTGTACACTTCCTTGTCTTTTGTACGACTCAGGTTTTTCGCTTCGGACATCTTTAGACCTGAGTGTGTTGTACAGGTTCTCAAGAAAAGGCGCTGGAAAACCGCTGAGGACGAGATGGTCGCTCCGCGGGTCCAGCCCCTCCAGAACGGCCGGTTCGAGGGTGGCGGGGTGCTCCAGGGTGCGGGGGAGGTCGAGGTGGGCGTCTCCCGGGGCGGGCAGCGCCGCGCCCATCGCAGCCCCCCCGCGCACCAGGGCGCTCAGCAGGGCGCCGTCCACGTCCCCTCGCACGGAGCGCCACGAAGGTTCCAGGACACGCAAGGGCACCGGACGACCCTGCACAGACACTCGGTCTATGAGGCATTTCCCAGGGCTAGACATCGTTTCACTCATACTACTTATTTCATATCCCAGGGCGCCGTCCACGTCCCCTTGCACGGAGCGCCACGAGGGCTCCAGGGCACGCAAGGGCACCGGACGACCCTGCACAGACACACACGCTCTATGAGGCATTTCCCAGGGCTAGACATCGTCACTCATACTACTCATTTCGTTCCCCAGGGCGCCGTCCACGTCCCCTCGCACGGAGCGTTTCGAGGGCACTGGACACATTTTGAGGTAAAATCTTTCCTCAGTTTTTTAAAAGATAAAATTCATATTTATCTTTTTTTTTGCGTAATATAAAATAATACTAGGTGCCGTAGATTAGTTTAACATTTATTTTATCCTTATTAATAGTGCAAGTGTGACGAAGTGATGAGAGATTTTACCAAGAATTTCCAATCACTCGTGCTTTTAGTTGAACAATTTCGTGAATTAGTATGATAATAAACCCAAATAATTGATTAAAAACAAATTAAAAATAGCATATAGAGGATGCCGATTATTGTTATCATTTCGGACGCAAGCAATATGATAATATTAAACGATTATCAACAATAGGCGAAATATTCGATTTGAAGATTAGCAAATTAAATAGAAATCTACATCAAAAGGTTTATTATGGTTTGGATTTTGACACCAGAGATTTAATTTTTTTTTATCCTTCATAATTATGTGCAATGTTGCAGGTGGCAGTTCATTAATGATATCTTTCCCCGACGGAAGACTTCTATGACGCAGGGATTTAAACACTGAGCCCAGATGATGATATATGTCGCACGTCTGGTGATTAAGTGGCAATATAGTGGGGCATGTATTCTAGCTGCGAATACAAATTTTCCCCTGAAATTGTTTTTTTTTTTTTTTACATAAAAGATTGTTAACGACCTCGGAAGACTTATTTTCTGGATGCACCTCGAAATTCAAGTACACACCTGGAGAAGGAGATTGCGGTCCACGAGAGCCTCTTGAGCCTCCAGTGTGAGGTGGTCCATCCTCCAGTCCTCCTCATCCATAGTCACACCGCCCGTTAAAGGGCACGCGCCGTGGCCGGAGGAGACAGCGACCACCTTGACGCTGCAGCCGACGGCAGCGTCCAGGTCCCGCGCCGCCGCCACCTCCTCCTCCGCGTCCAGCAGCAGGAGCTGCATGTGGCCGGCGCCGCACGCGGCCTCCAGCGCGGCGCGCGGCAGCTCCCGCAACTGGCGGTCGCCCACGTAGGCCCAGCGGCCGGCGAACGCCTCGTCCAGCACCTGGACGACCTTGGCCGCGCGGTGGCCCGCTGGCACGCCGCGCACCCTCACGGCCACCGCCCCCTGGCCGCCCCCCAGCGCCCTTCTCAGGGCGACGCAGTGCTCCGCTTGGAAGCGCAGCGCCCCGCCGCCCGCCGCCGCCCGCCCCTGCTTGGCCAGCTCCTCCGCCACGAGCGAATCCACTTCCCCGGAGCGCTCTGTGAGCGGGGCGCCTCGCGTGTCGACCAAAGCCCAGTGCTCAAGGATATCGCGGTAGTTAGAGAACAGGGAAAAGCTTCGCGGCAAAGGAGCTCCAAACATGGCGTCCAGCTCCTGTCTGATAAGATCCTTCACGTCGCTCACGTGCCCTTGATCAGAGAAGACGCGCAGACGTGGAAGAAACTCCTGCTGATAGAAGTCTTTTCGTGGATCATTGTCGTACAGCTTCCATACCTGTGATGGATAATGCTAAATGTATACTTTCAAATTGATAGAACATGTGAAGTAAAAGTAAACAAATTGTGCATAATAAAATGATTCAATACTTTCCATTTCTGTTTTTCTCTATTCTCGTTTTCCTAAATATTCACCTTTGAGCTTTTTCTCTACTTTGTAATTTTTTTTTTGTAAATACTTCCTTTTACATGTATAAGAGGTATTCTTAAAGGTACGTATGTACAACGTGTATATTCTAACCTTTTAATACTTCCTTTACTAGTTATTCTTTATCCTCTACATTACCAAATTATTTATTTGAAAGTTATTCCCCATCCTTTTAATTCTCACTTTTCTAAATACCTCCCTAGATTGTTACTGAATACTTCTGATAGTCTCTGAGTTCTTCCATTTTTTTGTTATTACAATATTCTCTAAACCCTTTCCTTGTTTGTTATCTGCCCTTGAGTTTCAAAGCTTTGGGTCGTCCTGAGGAGTGCTACGTACCTCTTGGTCCCTGTAGCCGAAGGAGAAGACGGAGTTGGGTGTGGAGGTGTCGCTGGTGCGCAGGAGGTCTTCGTGCTGGAAGTGCAGGTGCGGCCCGTCGGCTGCCCCCTTGCGGCGAGTCACGGGGCGATTGGTGTAAATGACCATCCGCACGTCGTCCAAACAACAATCGTGCAGCAGCTCGTCGTCTTTCGTCCTGACGCTGCCAGGAGTCGTGTGATTGCTTTCAAAGTCGACGTAAAACTCGTAGTATTTTTGTATACTGTAGTCGCCCTTTGGAGATGTGAAAGCCTGAGCAGAAGAGAAAATGTAATACTTATAAATGTAATACTTATAAATGTAATACTTATAAATGTAATACTTATAAATGTAATACTTATGAATGTAATACTTAAAAGTGTAATACTTAAAAGTGTAATACTTAAAAGTGTAATACTTAAAAGTGTAATACTTAAAAGTGTAAGACTTAAAAGTGTAAGACTTAAAAGTGTAAGACTTAAAAATGTAAGACTTAAAAATGTAAGACTTAAAAATCTAAGACTTAAAAATCTAAGACTTAAAAATCTAAGACTTAAAAATCTAAGACTTTAAAATTTAATATTTAAATTTAATACTTTAAAATTTAATTATTCGTAAGTATTATTCTTTCAGAGGGTTTACCTGTGTTATCGGAGGAGCTGGACCGTCAGCACCAGCGTGCTTGAGTGAGTTTCTAGCAGAGTATTTACCTGTGTGGTTATCGAAGGGGCTGCACCAGTCGTGTTGGCGTGCTTGAGTTGGAAGAAGACGGTGAGTGGCTGCGGCTTCAGCACGCGCAGCACGAGATCGTCCACGGGACGCGCAGCGGCCACATTGGAGAACAGTTGAAACGCGAGGCCCTTTCTGCGCGCGCGCAGCGCCCACAGGCCGCCGAGGAAGATCTCGTACTCAGACCCGTAAGGCGTCGCTGCGCCTCTCAGTCGCTCTAAGACGGGAGACTCGGCACTGAAACAATTGCCGCTACAGAACCTTCACACAAACTCTAAGGCAAATATCACCTGCGTTTCCATCTTTTTCCTCCTATATAATGACCACTAATGTAAAAAATATTTCATTTGGCTGAAATTATATTTTTTAAACAAAAGTACGTATTTCTGTATTACTCTTGCAATTACATAACATTAATGTAATTTTTACTTTTTCGCACATATTTCGTAAGAAATAGTATTGTAATCGTACATCGAAAACCGAAGTTTTGACGAAGAAAATTCTTTGTCAGGTCCTGGTAACGAAATCTGGATAAATCTTGTTCCTACATATAGTAAATTGTTTCCTCTTTACCACAATTCACTTTCCAATGTTCTGGTAAAGACGATTAATTTTGTTCGGAAATACACCAACTTTGAACTCTGCCGTTTATTGTATAGGGTATTTTCCTTTTATCCAAGGTTACAAAGAGAACTAAAACGGGGTGTAAAGCCATGTTCATTTACTGTAATCACGTCTTCTTCCTACAAAAGGAAGCTACAGAGATCAGTCGACCAAAGACGAAGAAAATCTTCAGATGAGGAAAATGCAACGGAGGAGGAGGATATGGAAGAACATGTGGCAGAAAAGTCATGGACAAAAGGAAACAAAAGACAAAGAGGAAGCAAAAGCCTTCGCTTGATATCTACTGAGGAAGATGAGTCGTCAGAACATGAGTTCACAGTCTCAATAAAGGAAATTCCTTCTGGTCATGAAAAATCTGATAAGGAATGCTGCCTACGTGTTATTTGAAGGGAAATTGTCATCCGTGAGGATTTGCAAATATTGAGCTCATATACTAGAATGTTCAGGAGCGGTGAAGACCCACAAAACATGGATTCTGACCACCACACGTGTTACAGGAAGTAATTTCCTATGCGTCGGAACAAGATTTATCCACGTCTTGGTTCCCAGAGCCCGGCTGTAAGAGTTTTTTCTGCCGAAGATCCGCGGTTTTTCTGCGCACATTCACAATAATTTCTTTCTGAACGAAGTGAGGGCGAAAAATTAAAAATCATATTCAACACAAATTTTGCCTGATAGGACCAAAAAATATAAATTCAGTTAAACAAGGAACTAATAAAAAATAAATTGGAGTTGACGTTAGCCAAAGAACACATTTGGTCAACCTAAGAAATTATAAATATCCATAATATTATTCGTACAGAAGTATTCGGTTCAACTACATGAAAAGCCTTCTCTGCTGGACATCAAGAAAGTACTTTTCTTTTTTTAATTGAAAGATCAAATACCCGTGGACAATCATGTGCTTGGTTAGAATTTGCATTACTGAATTCCCTACTCTCATTTGAGAAGCATTAAGTAATTTTGAATTTTAAAAAATGTGGATAATCTATACATCGATATTTTGACAAGACTGTTTAATCTCACTCCACAAATCGGCCAGAAAGTACCGACAACTCGCCATTAAAACAAGAACACTACAATAATTAAAAGAGCAAAACACAATTCTTCTAAACGAATACGCACTTATACTATTATTAATCTAGTGGTGCTCCAGAATGGCACAAACTTTCTCGTACCAGTTGACTAATTTCTTTGGCCGTGTTTTCTTTGACGAGGTTTTTGGTTTGTCTCATCCACTGCCTTCCATCGCCTCCCAAACTACATTTTTTGCTCACCTAATGGTAGCACTGAAACGATACATTAATGTTGTAAAAGAGTAAAACCTCGTCAAGCATAGAAATTTTCGATGAAAAATTTGGAGCCGTTTGTGAGAAAATGTAGTTTGCGCCTTTCTGAAAATTCACATTTGAAGCTCTTTTTCATCCAAAACGTTTGTGTTTTCGAAAAAAATTATCAGAAATTATTTGAAGTACGTGTACTCACAAATACAATCATGTATACTAATTGCTGGTATTGCAAATTTCAACTGCGTGAGAGATCTCTAAAAAAATAATTTGTGTTCTGAGTTAACAGCAGCGTTGCCAGATTATTTTTCGTCTAAGTCATGATTTTTAACAATCCTCAGTTAAAAAAGCGTGCTTTATTTGAAAAAAGCGGACAAAATAAAAAAGGCAAGTAATAAGTAATATTTTAATTGTAAGTATCGAAACAAACACATTTATACAAATTTCAATTAAAAACAACGTAATTAGTTTTTTAACAAATGTCAGCAGCTGACATTTTGTAGATATTTGCAGACAATCTTCTACCCCTTTCCTCAAAGCCTGAGCAAATTTAAAAATAAATTAGTTTCCTGTATGTTGATATGTTATACTATAAATATATTTAATGTTATTCAGTGTAAGTAACTATGTCTTCTATGTAATTAAGTATTATCATATTATCATTATTATTAATTATGTACAGTGCAGTAGCGTTGTGAAACTGAGGAAAACGAGTGTGTAAGAAAGACATTACAACTCGGTGTTTCGCAGTGCGGTGAAGTATGGTGAAGTGGAGTGCTATGAAAGATTGCACTGTGAAATGTTCACGTTAATTTGTCAAGTTTGTAGATTTTGTAAAGTTGTTAAGTTCTGTAATGTTAAGTTAGTGTATTCTGTCACCAAGGTCCCAAACTTAATTGCAGAATTATTAATAAATCAAATCTAAAAAATAAACCTAGAAGTTTGCATAGAACCGATTTTCACTTTTAACTCTCAATTTATGAAAATTACAAAAGTTTGATTTTTTGGGGTCGTCTTACAACTTCAAAATTGAATATTTTTCCTTGAAATGAAATTTGTCCTCCATAATTAGTTCTTTCATTAATGTCGTGAACATTTTTTGAAAATTTTAGAATTGATCACGCAATAGTGCGTGAAATATGTGCAATATTAAAAACTATATCAAAAACAAGAGTTTCTCAAAAACACTTTTAAAGTTTTCCTTTAAACTTTTGGTAGGGATAGTGTTAAATTTACTTTAACATAAACGACATTTTGCTCCATTCTTTTGTTTTTCAAAAATTTCACTATTGTACTTTTTTGGCATTTCTCTTACGTCGTTAATATTTACATTACCGGCGATTTGTATATATTAATACATTTATGAGTATATGTGCTTCAAATAATGTCTTATAATGATTCTGGAAAACGCAAAAGTTTTCGTGAAAATGAACGCCGTTAGTGCGTATTGCATTTCCAGCAATTTGTAAGCCTCTACATTAATGCAATTGTGAGTCAAAATCCTTCAAATAATTTCAAGTGAAGTTTCTCCTATACTCAAAAGTTATCTTTGAAAAAAAGCTTCAAATTTCACAGCTGCAATAAAACGACAGTTAACTGTCTTGCTTCAACAGTTTAAACATTTTCTCAAAAACGGATACCAAATTTTTCAACGAAAATTTCTATATAGGACAAGATTGTGGCTTTCTAAAACATACTTCAGTACATTTTTCAGTTCTACCATTAAGGAAACGCAAAATTAAGAAAATGGGGTATAATGTAGTTCAGTATGACAGTAAATCTCACATCAGAATATGGCCTAAATGTAGATTACTACCTAGTATTTTCAAAGCGTTTTAAATATAAAACTATTTTTTTCTCACTTACCTAGAATGTGATGTACTCATCATTTTATCTGAAAAACAAAGTTTATTCCAAGCATTATAATTATGTTCGTCATTAGTCCAATAGACCTCTACAGTCTACACATGGGCCAATTTGTCGGACCGACCGTCAGGACAACGAAATTAGACTTGCGGCTACACTGTCCAACCAAAATCCCGATTTTCCAGTAGTGCTCGGAATTTCGAGGTGGCAACATCTATGCAAGCATGACAGAAATCTGAGGAAACTGAAGCGCTATTGTCAAGCTGTTGCACTGTGATTCCCGACCTCGAAATTTTGGGCAAAATGAAAAAAAATCATATTTAGAGATTTTTATGTTCCCAATAGTTTATCCTCAAAGGATTTTTAATGGGGGAGGGCAAAGGGCCCCTCTACAGCCAGAAAGGTGTTTTTTATTTTAATAATTTCGATAACATAACACTATTTTATAAGATTGAATGATATTTTTATTTTAATAATTTCGATAACATAACACTATTTTATATGATTGAAAAAGTATGAAAAATAACAAAATAATTTATACTACCATGAAAACATTTTTTGATATTTTCTCAGTGCCAAATTCAAACGCAAAGTGCTTTTTGGAAAAAAATAATTTTACTTAAGAATCCTGGAACAGGCTTGAAAGGAATCTAAAAAGTTCTTAAAACATTGCGAATTTTTCAGATTTTTTTGAGTGCTGAGCTATAGTTAAAAAATTAAACAACATTTTTTACCATTTTAAATCACATACACTTTGAAAATGGCTGCAACAATTCTGTGCATTTATTTGAGTGATTATTATACATTTGTATAAAAATTGATCTGTTGTCCAAAAAAGGAATGAAACGTTTTTGATCATGGTACTGCCGACATTATGATTAAAACAACATATGCGCATTTATAATAAGAGAAAAGTGAAATTACTCTAAAAACAATGAATATAACAGAAAATATTCAGTGGAGAAAAAAAGGTTCGCTTTTTACTCAGTGTACATTTGGCATTAAGCAAATATCATCCTTTAGTTACAATATATCTTGCATTATAATGGAGAAACATTCTTATAAAATATAATATAGAGTTTAATTCAACGTCATTCGTATATTTTCACTTTCCCACTTTTTCAAAAATTGTAAACACGCGGTTCTTGGTCTCTGGACACACTCTGTTCACGCTACAACTACCGAATCACAGAAAATTGGTCACTCAATGACTTTTTTTTGAATCCGTGCGTTTCGCAGCGTTGACAAATTTATTCTTTTGAAGATCCGTTAAACAAAATAGTTCACGTGAACGTCTTAAAGTTTTCTGTTTGCCGACTACGATTCCATAGAATATGCGAAATGCTGGTAAACACTTGATTTTTATCGCATTGCAGACCCACGAAACGACGTTTCGTGAGAGTTTTCGAGAGAAGCACCTACAATAAAATATGCTTTCAGACTATTACATTCAATTTAGGGTAAGGCAGGTATGGATAGTGCGATATGTTAGATTTTAGTACAGCTCCCATTTTGTGCGTTTTCTTTGTTAATATACACAAAAATTCACATAAAATGTCACCCGTACGCTGTTGTTCAGTGTTTTTCTCTTATGAGATCATTTTCAATTAGTTCCGAAAATTCTGTCCATTTTATTTAACGGATATTGTAACGTCTCAGCAGGGAGAGCGCTGCGTGGCCTTGAGTGATGGACTGTTACAGAGACGATATCCGTTAAATACTAGTTGCAAAAAAATCAAAATTACCCCAAACATGCTTATCTAACATAAAAATAAAATATATATTTAATGGGCATCGACTTTTTACGCTCGTCATTATAGGCTCCAAAATATGTATAGTTCAATTTGAAAAAAGCAAAGTTCCCTCAATATCTCCTAAAATACAAATGATAAAATAAAATACCTATACATACTAACCCCATTCCTCAAGCGTTTCCGTGAAAGCTGCGTCGCAATAATTTCAACTGTTCAAAAATTACTGAAGGTGCTAAAGTTACGTGATGCAGCCTGTATATGAACCCAGCACACACGGGGAAGAAAGAAAAACTGTATGAAATATACCTACTATTTATAACAAACGGTTGTTGTGAGCAGAATCCAAAAATTATGTTCTTGCAGTCTATGTCATGCAAAAACCACCCTATTGCTATTATTCTGGTTCTGGAAAGGACCAAAGCTATTGTGACCTGACAGCGGCTTACGGTGATGGAGGGGGATAATAGATAATATACCCAGCCAGCCTTCTAACTCCACCGGGAGTGTCGGGGAGTGTTACAAGATAACAGCGTATACCTTTTCTTATGTATAAGAAGCTGCGTCAACGTACCTGTCTGTCATGTCGTCTTCTGAGAGAGCTGCCAGTCCCGTTGCCTTAGGTTCGTACAGCTCCTGCAGAACCTTTTTCGCTTTGTCGGGATCTTCGCTTTGAATTGAAACGATATAATGCTCTGTCGCGGTGTTTTCCTTAGATGAGCAATTAACTTCCCCGAAGCTTTTGACAGGAAGTGACTTGGCCGCTAATCTTATAAAAAGGAAGTGGCTAGACGATTTAATATATTTTCCTGTGACCACGATGCTGCAATTATACCATATTGCATGAAAAAATAATAATTGAGGTATTTGTTAAAATTACCTAAAGCCATCGCTAATTTCCTTCCAACCCAATATAAGTTGTTAATTTTGTTTTGGCTATTCTTCTCAAAATTCGTTTATTAATAATCTTTACTGCTCGAGTTAGTGACGCGACATCAACACAATATTGATGTTTAACAATATATTCAATATAATCCATCAATGTTTTTACAATTAGGTGTTTTAAATCTGGTTTGTAACATTAAGCATAAAATTCCCCTCCTAACAAATGCAATTTGGCAGTGATCATTAGGGGACGGATTTTAATGAAATGTCATTTTTTTCTCTTCACTTTAGAACAATGCCTTCCAGTACAAAAGTAATTTTATGCTATGCCAAAGGAAATGATCCATTTTTGCACGCCTTTTTTTGTATTTTTCGTCTATTTGGACTAATAAGTTATTTTTTACCTTTTCTCGTCATTTTTAAAGCATTTTTTACTAACTTTCTATCAATTTTTACCCGCCAGAACCTAGCGTCGAAAATTTTACTAGCTAAATTCGCAAAATTAGCGCTTTAATTGGGCGGATACAATTATATTAAAAGTTGATTTGACTCCCTGAAAAGCGTCCTCGTAAGTTACTAATTAACTAAGTAAGTTCTCTGTGAAGAGGCCTCGGTCCTCTTCCCGATTGGTGTACTATCTTTCGCCGAGGGATAATGGCGTCACAGCCGAAGCAAGCCCGTGCTGCAGAGCGAAAGTCTACAAATTTGCACTTCGGGTAACTTTATAATTAATTTTTACCTGCTGATAAGGTACACAAATATTTTTTCTGCGTTTTACTTACGGATATATGCACTTATTTTACACAAATCATTCAAGCTTTAAAATAAGTAACAGTTTTGTAACATTATTAAATTACGAGGGCTGTCTCAAAAGGAAATTACACTATTTAAAAACAAAAAAAAAATATTTTAAAAAATTAAAGAGATTTTATTTTGAAAATTACATACTTAAACTATTTTTCTACACAATTCCCTTGCAATTCAATACATTTTTTTTGTACAGTTGTTTTTTTAACTTAATGTCAAACAACTCTCCCGCCCAACTGGCAAGCCATCTCCCCACTTCTTTCAAGTCATTCTCACTTGCGAAGCATCTTCTCAGAAATGTTGCTTAAGATTCGGAAAAAGATGAAAGTCGCTCGGTGCAAGGTCTGCAGAATATGGAGGAATGACTTTTTTTCGTAAGAAAACGAATAATAGCACAAATGTCACAATCGGCGGTCGGAATAAGTGGATACTCCATTGTTGCTAGGGCGTCACAGCCAGAGTAGTATTAATTATTATAATTAATACCACTTATGTACTACATAATTATTTCAATTTCGATTACAATATTTAAACATTATGTATCAGCGAAAGATTTTGGCTTGCTTTCGTTTATATCTTATATATCTTCCGATAACACTTCAAATAATAGATTATTTTCAATAAAGATATTGTTTTCAAACTGTAAATAATAATAAATAAAAATAATAATATTTCGTTTTAACTGTAATCTTAATTGTTTTTGTAGTCTTCAAAATCATATTTGTCTAATAGAAAATGTATTAATGTCCCAATATTTACCTACACCGTGGCTCAGAGTACTGGTAAGTGGATTTAAGTATTTATATACTTTAATTTTAGTCGTTTTTTTACAGTATACAGTATAATAATAATAATAATAATAATAATAATAATAATAATAATAATAATACGAAGAAGAAGAAGAAGAAGAAGATATGCCCAATGATCCGTTACTTCAATGTTGTTAGTTTCCATTGTATTAGGACACAGTCTGCTGGTGGGTTTTTCCCCGACTAGCGGGTTTTTCCTCCAGGATCGAGCGACGTGTGATGGTGACTTTCTGTATTAATAGATCACAGTCGCTCGGGGTGAATACCAGGCTGCCACGTAGCGCGCAGATATTTAAGCACACAATCTCATTTAATTCAAATTGTGTTTTTAATCTCAGACATGATTTTAAATTATTTCAAAATTATTATTGTAACTTTTATCCATTTAACCTCTGATGTTCTCTATTTATTAAGTTGCTTTAAAAAAAAAAAACATTTCTTTCCACTAACTACTTACAACTTGTAGATTACATTAAATTTAAATTTTAAATAACATTACTTTTTTGTAATTTTAAATTTTAATACATTACTCTGTATATTTGGGACATGGTTGGTCAGGCGGAAGAGCGGGCCTGATGGCCCGAGCCTCGCCATATTAATAAAGGCATATTATTATTATTATTTTTATTATTATTATTATTATTATTATTATTATTATTATTATTATTATAAGAAGAAGAAGAATATGAATTAATAATAACAGGGGCTCCTCATGATAAAAGTGCTCATGGCTCGAAAGTCATTAAACTGGCCCCGAGTTTATAGCATACATTTCCAAAATGTAACATTTTGCTCTACATGAATGATTTGAGCCCAAAGTACAAAACACTTTTTTTGAATCTTAAGGAAATCTGATAATTCCTTATATTACTGAGAGTACTACGAGTACTTCTGACAGCAACAATCCCGAAATATAGTACATGTTCATAATACACGACCTCTATTTTTTCTGAAAATATAGGACAAATTGTAATTTAAGACGTAGGCTTCCGCGGCCAGAGTCAGGTGCGTGATCTTGGCTGTCCGGGTGACGCCGCGTCGAAGGCTGTGTTGCTTCACGTGAAGGGCAACACAGCCTTCGACGTGGCGTCACCCGGACAGTCACGATCACACAAATTGTAATTTGGTTATCGATCCTAGACAACATTCGTAGCTTACTAATCACATGGCACTTCCCTTCTCACCTCAAAAAGACCTCCAGGCCTTCAAGATAGCATATCGTACTTCTCACACCAACCAACAGGCACTTTTTATTCATCATCAGTGATTGATGTTCACTGATTCGCAGGCAGAAACCAAGATATTGCAGCAGCGAAAACAGATTTTTTTGTTTGTTGTTGTTGTTGTTTTCTTAAAATGGAAAGAGGTCAAATGGGGACAATTTGTATTCCTAAAGGGTCGCTTCTTTAGTGTGGGTTGGTTGGCAATGCTGGCAACAGCAGAAGCAGCAGCGTTCCCAGAATGGCGACAGGCACCGTCGCGGGCAGCATACAGCACGGCGCAGAGCTGGACGTTGCCAGAGTCCCTTCGTAGAGACCTTTAGTGTGGTCTGAGCCACAAGCAGGACAGAGAACACAGCATGTAAGACACACACGGTGGATGCGACACACAATGGAGGAAGCTAGGGATAACAGTTGAGGAAGTACCGTCTATTTCTGCAGATAAAACGAAGTCACTTGTACGTTTTCGTCAAGGTTTCATATGGAGATTGTATGGAGTGTTGTTTGGGATTTCCAATGCTGTGGATGGCACTGAGGACGAAGTTATGGGAAAGTGATGACGAAGAGAAAATTGACTCGCTGAGTAAAGAATATGGCCCATTTGGCTAACATCTCAACAACTTAAGTGAGAATGTACTTCAGGAAATATTTCCTCAGACGATGAAATATAAGAATTTTAATTTTTTTGTGTATCTGTCCTATAGGACGACTTACCGCTTTTACCAGCCAAACACTAATGCATAGAGGGTTGCCCACCAAATAGGGGCAAATGCAGTATGGGTTATTTCGTTAAATAAAATGTATTCCATGTTCACTGGCAGATAATTATCATCTTGGACTCCTCTACACGGCCTAAAAATGGTGTAACAATGTTTCTAAAGCATATGTTTTCGAATATGATATATAACATACGCAGAAGAACTTCCATATATCGAATCAGACGGTTCCTTTGTTAACATTGTTAACTGCTCATATACTTTTAAGACTTGAAACTATTATCGACCTACACCCAAACACTTCAATTTGCGGACAAAGTTCTTAAAAAACAACTTTAGAAGTGAGTGCACAAAACAAACAATATTGAGTAGTTGACTGTTTTAAATGTATTTTCAGTAATGTGCAATAAGAATAATATAATTACTGGAAGTGATATTCTTCTCCAGACACTGATGCGTTTGTTTGCCCGACAGAAAATGTTAACATATGAATTGTACATTATTTAAAGCACATGTACTACAAAAGAATAGAACAAAATTGCGTTCATGTCATCGCTTAGAGCACATTTAGAATTATCCCTACCAAAAGTTTAAGGAAAATATTTTTGAGCCCTTTCTAAGAAATATTATTTTTGTTATTTTTTTAATTGCATGTACATTACGCAATTTTGCGCGAAAACTACAAACATTTTCAAACACATGTACATTACCTTAATGAAATAACTAATTACGGACAGTAAATTTCATTTGAAGGAAAAATCTGTATATTCAAATCATCAATCCCCAAAAATTAATGAATGTTTTTCAACATCGCAGAGTTTCGGCTCAGTGCGGATGGACAGGGATGTCTTCAATTTGGAAAAAATCCTATGCATGGTTTAGACGCTAGTGTTGTTCACATACACCAGACAGACGGATGGATGTTTTGAAAACACAATTTTTCTGTATCAGGGGATCCTAAACATGTATTTTCGTTGAACTCTCGAAATTGATATTTCGCAGCATTACATAACTTTCCCTATACTACATATATTACTCCGTATATACGTATGTATACGGAAAAGTGAAAACATTATTATGTTTTGTACTTTGAGATAAATGAAAGTTTTTTATGTCATTATGCTTAGAAATAGCTTGTTATTGCATGGTGATTTCTCGATGGATTGATTTCTTCTGGTAAGACTAGAAGATTACTCCTAGGATAAGATAAATCAATTAACATACGGGTAGTCAATAATGTCATTCCTTAATGCCTAAATGGAGAGGGGATTTGACATAACGCTTCATAACATAGAGGCATGGGGGTGTATTACATAATAACTAGCAAAATGAGGCAGCGCCGCCGCTGTAAACTGTTTTAAAAATAGTTTCATGAACTGAAAATTTCCTTCGTATTTCATTTTTTTCAGGCCCGGCTTTGTTTAAATATGTTATTTCAGTATCTGGCATTGAACTTACCAATGAATCGTAGTACCTGATAATGTTATAATGCCGTTTAAAAGTTCCCAACACCCAATGACCTTGTGTATTACCTCCATACGGGATATGAACTGGTCTTATTGCAATTTCAAAATTATTATCGCCGTAACAAATACTTGCAGGTTTTGATGCATGGTTAAACTTTATTACAAGTACATTTTTATACTTTTTTTGTAACATGCACAAAAATGTACATAACACATTTACATTAGTACAAACGCTAAATGAAAAAATGCAGATAATTCCCTATTAGTTCCGAAAATTCTATCGCAACATCTTTTACAACTACATTTGATTCTTTACCGGATTTTCTTAAAACTTCAATATTTTTCTCCCCTCATTTTTGAAATGAATAAAACTCAGTCCAATTTGTGTTCACTTCTACTTCGGCAATTGCTCTATTAATAGTTTTGTATGAGAATCTAACATTAAAATGTGACTGTTTTGTATGTTTAAGTGAATAAAGTGTTAGTTAATTTGAATAAGAATACGTTCAGGCAGCGCATTCATTTGAAAATCGATATTGGCACAGACATGTAACAACGTAAAAGTTAGAAGCCTAACATAACGTTAATTCATTCTCTTGCATTACTCACAGTTTTGTTTTCTGCATATTCACTCGAAATTCTTCAAGTTCAATAAGTTCCGAGGCAATACTGTTCATAGATATTCGCAAATTTATTTTTTTAAATACGATAATAATTCGACTCTAATTTGAAATCACACTGCAGCGCGATTTACTAGGTAACTCAACTTTTTACTTAAAGATGTCAACATTAGTGTTGCCAACGTCGTGAAAGAAAAGTATGGCATATTAAGTAAAAAATGCCTTTGGGTTCTGGTATTGAGTCAACGCAACCTACATAGATCAATTTAGGAGACGTTGGTCTAATTTCTGGCATTATCGCTAAGATCGCATCACCAAAACACGATAAAACACGTTTTTGGAAATGAATTTAAATTTTCTAGCGGGATCCGAAAACAAATTATCAGTTGCCCATCAGGAGGCCGCGACGCCTCGAATGCACCTCATTCGTCTCGACTATGCACGGAAGTGTCTAGATGCCTGTGCGGAATGGCAAAAAACACACATCTGCACGTGCCGCACACCAGAGTTTTACTGAAACACTGTATTGAATTGAATTGAATTGAATATGCCTTATTTTACGTGGCGAGACTCGGGCCACTCAGGCCCGCCTCTTCCGTCTGACCACGCAAATTTCGCTACGCTCCTTTCATATAGCAGAGAAAGAAGGTATTTCTTGCGGCGAGAAACAGGCGATTTGAATTTAGCTCAGAGGCGTCATTTAGGCTTGAGGATCTTTTTTAACATTTAGACTTGAGGATCTACGAACATGGGACAGACGGCTTTACTTCCCCTCCGAAGGAAGGCGTACGATGGATTTTTTCGCCCTTAAAAATCCACGGCTTCGATCGGTTTGAACCCGCAACTTGGGTACAACAGTCCAGTACGCTAACCGTACACCACCGCGCCGCAAAGTATATAGTATAGTGACGATATTAATTTCTTTCATTTCTTCAGAAATAATTCCAAGCACAAAATATCAAAATAAGTGTGGAAAATAAATACTACATACTGACTGAAGATGCAGCCTATCAGTAAGATGTTTAATGTATGCCCAAATTATAATACATACGCTTACTCCAAAGATACATTCAAGAGAAAGAATCAGAAGTGCTCCTTTAAAGTTTTATCAGTAGATGTAATTAGTAATAAAAGCCCAAAATATAGCAATGGTACAAATATCTTCAATTCAACTGCTTCTTCTTATGTTGGTAAAGAGAGGTGAATGCCATCTGCTTTCATAGCCCCACGCTTGTCCTAGGACTCTCAAAAGCTGGACTATGGATGAAAATTAAAATCACTCTTTGCGTACTCACCAGGTGCATGTTTTCAGAAGCAACACGCTGGGTTTGGATGTGCCGATGCTGTTTGTTGCATGCAAGTGCACCAATGTACGGTTCCAGGTTGCAACGGTTGAAGGCGATATGATGTCGTGTAAGGGTGTGCAATTAGGGTCTTCATCTGGCAGTTTCCTGATTTATCTTGCTCCCAATTGCATCGATCTCATCGCGCCTTGAAATTGAAGCAAATGAATTGTTTTAGGATTTTTAAAAGCAAAGGGTGTAACATGTACATAATGAGGCGAGTGTAATTATCAAAAATCTTTAAATAATACCTATAATACATTTTTAAGCAATTCGCAAAAAAATATATAAACAAAATGAGAATCCATGAAATATTAGAATTAGTAACCAAAATGAGTAGATGGCCAATGAAGATGGCAAAAAGCAACAGCAATGAGTATTTATTCTCATTGAAAAGTATAATATCGATATTGTCTCTGTTTGATTTCAATTCAAGTCTAACTTTCATTTCTTCGGATGCATTGAGAACTCTAAACAGGCAGAGTGTAGAAACTGTTTTAGAAATGGATTGTAACAGTTGAATAACAAAATCCACTTTTTTTAACAAAACTTAATAATTGCTGTAATGTGTATTATCTAGGACGATATGATGCCCGATGAAATATTTTTCTTACACAGTGCCCAATATACATGTGAATTTATGTTATATGCGCAAATAACAGGACATTTTTCCGGCTTCGACCGGCCAGAATCGAGAGCGAATTCCAGAAAAAGCAAAGACCTTACATCATCAATATGACGGCAGGAATTGTAATTATGCGAAGATTTAATCTCGAAATCTTACAATGCAGCTATCGAACAGGAGTACGGAAGGGAACTAACTTTCATTGGTGGGAGGAGGTATTAATAGATACGCTTCTGTTGCGCAGGAAAGAATTAACAAATTTATCAGATTTGGGCATCGCATTACGGCAAGAGTCTGATCATTTGCCTGTGTGCGGCATTTAGCAGTAAATGACTTCTGCATCTGCCATCGCAGGGGCAGCGGCCAGGAGCAACGACTTGACGATAGAAAGAAGAACGGTTTGTATGGGAAGAGCGAAATAGCGACAGAAATTTGTGACAGGAATTCTTAATCTCGCAGTGTGGACCGCGAGAGGATTGCTGCGCCGAAACGCAAACAATGAACTTAGAAAGGCGGCTCTACCGCGCAGGGAAGGTTAATTGAAGATGGGGGAGAGGAGAGAAGAACTACTAGAAGGGTGTTTCAGCGAGGAGTTGGTCGGGAGACCAGGCGCCGAAACTAAATACCTTAAGGAATTTCAGAAACAGGGGAAAACGGAAGAAGCTAGAAACCAGTTATTGTTATTACGTAGGCAGTTACGAGCCACAATTAAGAAACTCGAAACATTGGCAGGATGTCAGGCAGCAAGAATTACAGGCAAATTCTAAGAAACGATTATAGTAAATCAATTTGGGACGTTATCAGATATTATTTATTTGCGCAATAAATAAACATTCAAGTAATAAATTTCAAGCAGACGCGTGGGTGGCAATAATTTTTCACGGACGTTCACAGTAGAGACCATTGAAACAGGGCCAAACGGTATTTTCACTGACCGGAAGTGTGCCGAATTAGAACGAACCTTAACCTGACTGAAGTAAATAGCTATTCTAACAATGAAATAATAGAAGGCAGGTGGCGCGACGGCAATTTCCGGACAAAAGATTCTAATTTCGGGAATGTGGCACATAGACCCAGAAGTCATTATGAAGTTATTTAATGCACCATTGCTGATTCCGGTTCGTATCCAGAAACGTGGAGTAAAGCTTATCCTCCAAACCGAATTTTTAAAAAAATAAAGGGATGCGGAATTAGCACAAATACTTATCGCGGAATTAGTCCATTTGCCAGCGCTGAGCAACTGCTCTGTAAAAATAACTCGAACGGGCGACTGATGAATGGGAAAATAATGTAAATATATCAGAATTGCAAGCAGGCTTTAGGAGATGGCTTGCGACAACGACAATATCAATATTGTAGAACCAGTAACAGGCGTGGCGCGTAACGGGGCCACTATACATTGAGTTTTGTAGATTCGAAAAGGCTTTGTACTCTATTAATTGGGAATCTTTTATGAGCTTGATAATACTAATTGAGCTCGTCTCACGTAAAGTTTTAAACGCTATTGCAGGATATGTATAAGGAAGTAAATATTCTGCGTCAGGTGCGGTGCCGAAATATAAACGCAAAAAAATAAAAATGACAGTAGAAGCAAGACAGGGAGTGTCGCCTTCACCGCTAGCTGTTTATCTTTAGTTATAAACAATTTATTGACGTGGGTACAGGAAGCGGATACAGCGGCCCGATGATTGATGGCCTAAAATCCCGACTACTTAATGCTGATTGATTCTATGTCTTATTTCAGAGACTGATTGAGGCTTACAGAAGAGTTTGTTAATATTCAAACAGGTAATAGTGAGACTGGGGACGTAAAAGTAAACATTCAAAAACGAAAAAGTAGCTAGTCTTCAAGACATGTTTATCTGGTGTGCAAAGAGAAATGGTACTAGCTAGGGAGGAAATTGACCGCGTCAAAAAATATTACATATCTTGTGCAAAAATTTTCCATGAATGGGGATGGAATAATCACATACATTGACGGCTCACAGGACAAGAAGGAATTGCGCTCAAAGAAATATGTTGCGCAGTGCACAGGGTTCCGGAATTGCCCGGTAAAGTGTCGCGATTACAATGTTCTCAATCGTTAGTTCTCCCAGCTGAACTATGGGCAGAATCTGGGGAGTGAGTAGAAGGATAGATCGACTAGAAAGTATCGAAACAGATTATTTCAAATTAATTCTAGGAGTTTCTAGTTGCGCAGCAAATAGCCGGAAGTCTAAGATAGGTCGGAAGTATAGGGATTTGGAGAGATTTTAAGAATAATCTATTAAACTTTGGGATAAATTAGCAGCATGAACAGGCTGACACATACATAGGTGCATTAGCAGTGACAATGGCAAGACAGGCGTACAAATTAAACGGTACTTGACCCGCGCAGGTTGGCGGAGACGTCTCTCCGAAATGGGTGGAGATAGGCGGAACCCGTGCAAATAGAACGCTGATTTCGCACAGACTTCGCGGATATTTAAAAGGCAATGAGATCTTGGCAGCAACCGCTGAAAAACGTTCGCTAGTAGCTCAATCCATGCGAGTCCGTTATGGGGTTGCGAAGGTTGCGTTACATACTCTCGGAAAGGACGCAAGAGGGGTCGCTTGGTTCAGGGTTGGGGATGGATCGCAGCGTAGACTAAAGGACGCAGTGCGAATGGCATTGTGTGCTTTGCTTGTGATAGGGAAGACTGAGATCCACATCCTTCGTAATTTGCTGCTGCAATCCGAATCATGGCAGGAAAAAATTGATGGGATGGCAATTACTACTTTCTAAAAAGGAATACGCTCGCGCCAAAACATTTTAGAGTGATAAAAGGTCTAAATTCTGAAAGAATTAGGAATCATTTTTTAGGAAAGGTTCGGACCATTACGGAAACCTGAAATTAGGAGTGGGAAACAGCACGGTATGCTGTGACGGAGCCTAGACTGGAGAGAAATAATAGTCAATTAAGCTAACAAAATGTGAGTTAATCAGTAATTTTTTTTAAGTTAGTAAACAGAAATAAGTCATAGTCTAAGTTAATTGCGTTAAGTAAAGGTTAATATACATAATAAAATAAAACCGGCCCACTATAATTAAGCACATTAGAGGGGAAGAAGGGGATCGAAAATATAAGCAGAGGCGTTAGTGGGGACGATCCTCCTGTGGCGCTGTTGATTTCAGGTGCTGAAGGAGCCAATCACTGGAAGGACACGGGGAGGCCCGCACCAGAAAAATAAAATAGCAAAATGAAACGTCGGATAAGACTTAGAAATTTACTCTGCTTCTGACGCGGAGGTTTTTCCCTTCAGGGTTTTTTTCCTGAGCGTTACCTATGTCTCTTTTCCGCGCTTTGATGCGATGGAGAGACCATCTTTGGATGTGAATACCAGAATTCGAAGACTTAGAATAGCGGAAGTGATGTAGGTATTGCTAATGGGCATAAAGGCCTTCGGCCTAGCCACATAGGATCAAGTAAGCTAATTTGTCTGTAATAATTACTATTAAATAAAATAATGTTTATTTAATGTTTGAAAACATTGGAAATCTTCAAATAACCTGATGAAATTTATTTGCTAATAATACAATTAAGTCGCGTTTTATGGAGAATGTAAATGTGTAAAAAATGGACTAAATATTGCAAGATATAAATTAATAAGGACAATTTAAAGAATTCAGCTGCTTTTGTAGTCATTCTTATGTGACGGATGGCTTCTTCTTTAATAAATGTGGTTTGGACTTTTAGCTAGAGCCTGATTAGTTCCTGATCTTCACAGGCAGTTGATGCATCATTGTAATGGTTCAAAACTATTAATATGATTAATATATTTCTTTGTTTGTGATTTTTCAATTCATATGATCAAAAGAGCCCAAAACAAATCTTCCAGATTTTTGGTTTTACTTCCGTTCCGTATGCGGATTTCATCTTATATTTGAGATCACGTTTACAATCTAAATTCACTAAGTAAACCTAAGGGATAAAAAATTATTGAAGTTTTACAAAGACACGCTGAAAAGAGTTATTCAAAATAAGAAACAACTACAAACTTAGTTGCTCTTCCGTGTACAGACCTTGTTCAAAGAGTAAAAATACTGTAACGTGACTTCATCATCATCATCATCGATACGGACAATGTAAATAATTACGTTTATATAATTTTGCACTTAATACGTTTTTCAACTTTTATACAATGTTTATTGTAAGTCCTATAGCTCCTACTTCCATGCTAATTTTTCAGATTATGCGTTTTACGTTTATAGGATTTTTCGAGCTTGTCCTTCATAATGAAAGACCCTTTTACACCGCTGTACATGTCCAAAACGCACAAAAGTGACCAACAAGTGAGTTCATTTACCGTTTTAGAGGAACCCACGGAATTATTTGTTGAATTCCAGTAATTTCAGTTGATTTTTAAATTTTGCCTATAAGTAGGCGTTTCAACTATTTTTTAACCGTCATTTGAATTTTGGAACAGAACTCAGATAAACACAAATAGGGAATCTCCGAGGCGGTGTTTGTAATGTTCACCGACATTGTTTCAAATTAAAATTCAGGGCAATTTAAATAGGAAATACGGAAACTCGAGAGAATCAAATACTTATATGACAATTTGACCTGTGCCACACAAGCGTCTGCTTGACGCGCGTCACCACACTGATGACGTCGCGCTGCGTCGCATGCCTGCGCACAGCGAGTCACGACGCGCGTTCCTAGATTAACTTGTATCTTATGCGAAACGTCATACGAAGCGCTTTTGGCAACGTGTGTCGTCTAGTCGTCAGTCCGTCGGCGTTGAAAGCTAGAAAACCAGTTGTCACGACTTGACGTAGTACAGTGAGACTTGCTGACAACACGCACGTCTCCAAATCTTCTCATGTGTCGGTTTCCAATTGTGTTAAACCAACGGACACGCATTAAGCGTCGGCCAGCTTCCTGTGACACAACCTCCTGTGTTAGGCCGGCGAATAGTCGAAGAAAACAGTTGGAGAGCTTTTATGGAAATGGCACCGGAACATCGCCTCTTCTTCTCAATAGTTTTTGTCAGAAGACAAGTGTTCCTGGAAAAGAGATGAAACACAATTGACAAGATTGTTACTTGGAGAAGAATTAAGAGAATATTGAAAAAGTCTGTCGCGTTAACCTCTGTCCAAACGAAATATAATCCCTTTCCTTAACTTCCTTGCTTTCGTGTTTCTACTACATCCAGTGCCTGGCCACTCTGGCGTCGAACATTGAAGACGTTTCAAAACGCTTTTACTCAGCTTTCCGCCATTAGCTTGTGTGTGACATGTGAGCAGCGTCTGGCGATAGAAAAATTCCTAGTATTTCACAATGCCATTACGCGGGAACGCGCCACTAGAGCTGGTCGATCTTTCCGGTGACGCTCCGAACTATAGAAAGAAGTTGACAATCGACCTTCAAGGAACTTGCACGAAGAAATGAATGTTTGAATCAACAGAGACAGAAATTCGCAGCGGCTTTTTGGAGAAAATAGCCTATCTCGGGCGCCAGTTTAAAATGTTTATGATTCTTTCACTCTGAACGCCTCAGAGAACATCAAACGCCCTGTTAAAGAAGACAAGGCGCCAAATTTGAAGTAATTTGGCCGGCAATGTGTCAACATCCTGTGACACAGACCTATAGGACAAGCTGCATAAAGTGCGAATATCAGTACTATCTTTTTTCATCGGGCGTGCCTATGCATGGCCTGCGTGTATTCTAAGTGACAAATAAAGTACTTCAGCTTCCGGGTAAATGACCCGTACTTCAGCTTACAGTCTCGGCGTGGGTTTTTTCTAATTTCCTTGATTAACAGAGCAAATGCTGAGATGGCCCCTTGTGTTGCTGGTGGACATAAATGTAGCTTTCCCATTTGCTAGTACTTGTAGGAGTCGAGCCCGGGAGGATAATACATTGTTATCCATTAAAAATAAAATAAAACCTGCAGTTTATTTATTGATGCAAATATAGGTTTCTATAACTTAGGAGCAATAATGTCTAGTTTTCAAAAGTTACAAACGTCGCTTCATTTAAAAATTTTATTCATCGTTAAGCTATAGTTAAAATGTTAGAAAGAGTTTCTGGGGCTCAAGAAAATCTGTGCAGATGGTACTTCTCTCCAATATGTTACATGAAGGTTTTATTATTATTATTATTATTATTATTATTATTATTATTATTATTATTGGCGTATAGGCCATTACTGACCACGCCACACGATTAACATGTGTAATTCTTCCAGGATCAGCTTTTCAGCTGTATCCTTGGATTACAACAAGGTTGTTATGCCTTATAGTGTGACTTATGAGATGAAAGGATGGTGATGATAGGTGAAGCGACAATTACAAATACGACCGTGCCTACGCAGGACTCGAACCTACAGCCTCCTCGGCACAGACGACGGCTGCCGCAACCGTCTGCGCCACGGGGCCGACTATGTAGGTTTTATTAATATTAGACTAAATAAATCAAATCAATTTTTTGTTCATAATATTCAATTTTAGTTATGCGTTTCTCCCATGTACACATTCTTTCCCTTTCGGTCCCATGAATAACGTTTAAGTGAATTTTTTCTAAATTTGCGTTCATTTTTAAAGGAGAAACTGAATTTTAGCTCTTACCTCTCCCAAATACCAACCGACAACTCAGGATCCAAGTTTCCCCTATGACCTGAAGATCCTATAAAAAATCATGTTGCTTACCGTGCACCATGTAACATGGTAACTTCTAATGGGTTCTCCATTGTCTGCAGGAATGTTCCATCGTAGTTCGAAGTGAGTTGGATAAGCTGACATCACAGGCGTGTCCACTGGTGCTTCAGGATGTTCAAACATCATAGGTCTGTCCAGAAGTGGAGGAGGTTCAGGAGGAGACCTCTTGGGCATTACTATGATTTGTGTGGCACCCCAGGGTCCTGTTCCGACGTCGTTTTGTGCAGAGAACTGAAATTCATACCGAGTTTGGGGAACTAAATCTTCCAAAACGTATTCAGAATCTGAAAGAAGAAGAAAATAATACTGACAAAACAGGACATGTGCGAGATTATTTTACAAATGCGAGGACAAACTAAGATACAATTTTAGGGCCAGCTAAAATTGATGTTTAGGTAAACGTCCAACATAGAATAAAACGTAGTTTACTTACAGTTACATATTTATTAAGAGTATGCAATTAAAGGGTTTGGGCAAGTCAGTGATAATCCTAATTTCACATCTCCAAAATAAAGACATTGTGATACCCCTAATACAAACGCTGTACAAGCCTAGTCATAAAACTACACAATGTGTGCAGAAAGATATCTCTCTCATTCTCTCCCCTCTCTATTATATATATATATATATATATATATATATATATATATATATATATATATAGCAATTGAGGCCACATGAAGAACAGCGTCAGTAAAATGGGCAACCGTAGCTTCGATATCGTTTGGGCAGGTTTTCGATATTCGTATTTCTTTCTCGAATGTTCCTCCACTCAGCTCGATGGGTTAGCCAGCGAGGAGAACGGGCGACGTTTGGGTCGAGAATATCGAAATTGACCAGAATGGGGAAGTGGTCACTGCCATTAGGTAGCCAAGGACAGACTACTCAAAGGAAGTAGAGAGAGATGGACTACAGGGAGTCAGATCGACGGACGAGAAAATGTTTGAAGCCACGGAAATGTGTGCTTTCGGATTACGAAAGATTAATTTTATCGCTTTTTTTCTCAAAATCAGTAAATAAGTAGAATAATTTACGAGAAATTGTATAAAGCAAACGAGAGTCCAATCCGGCAAATAGTGTCGGAAATTGACGTGAAACCATACGAAGCCAATATGCGAAAACAAATACCCCTCCCCTCTGCGTGATAAACTTGAAAAAATATTCATCTTCTCGTTTCTTTAAGAAAACATATAAAGAACAATTTACGAGAAATTGAATGAAGCGAACGAGACTCCCTTCCGATAAACAGTTTCGGAACCAAACTCCAAAAAACAAAAATACCCCCCTTGCGTGACAAGTGTGGAAAAATATTAATTTCGCTGCTTCTTTCTAACAATCAGTATTTAGGTAGAACAATATACGAGAAATTGATCTGAGAAAACCACTCCAATCCGTCCAAAAGTGAATGTTAAGATGCAATATTTGTTCCGTAATGGCAAATGTGTCAAAATCGGTGCCGTAAGATGGCTTTGTATGTATTTTTTTTAGGGTCATTCATAATGTCGGATTACAAAAAATATTCTTTAGGAAAATAAAAGAAATCTGACTTGTTCTTACCTGCAGGCCATGCGCGATTTCTCCATTGATGTACCAATTCATCTGATTTACCATACCGTACATTATAAACACGGATTGGAATTCCACCATCGTACATTGGTCCCACAATTATGAACTTTATGGACGTGGCTGCAAAAAACAAACAAAAAGTATATAGTTAAATTGTCATTAAAATGATTGGTTGATGACAAGTGGTTCCGGGCACATCAACGGCTAAAGTCATTATGCCGTAAGTGTAGTGTGTGTTTTCTCCGCAGGAGGTGGCAGTGATATTCCCAGGATCTGGATGGTGAGATTTGGTGCCAACCAACTGGTGGTTTGCGGGGATTTCCGCCAACCCGGTATTTCCCACCAGCCAGCCTCTGCCCCGGTCGGGGCAAGCTCTGGTCTCCTGGATTGTGTAGAAGTGTCGTGCATGCAAGTGTAAGTGTGTGTAAGTAAGGGGTGAGGATACGACAAGGAAAAAGAATAAAAGACACTTGGTCCGTGGCCCGTTTGTTAGGGCACTACTCCGGCATTAGCCTGGTGTAGATCGGAGAAACTATACAACACTACAGATCAAAGTAGTGGGCTGCTAGAATTCTCCTCCAGACAGCGACTGAACTCGAGCTATCTTGCTGTATCTCGACCAAGTTGAGAATAATGTTTACGAGAGCGCGCCACTGTCTGTTTACAGCTGAAACGATAGAGACGAAGATATAAAGACAACGCAAATTAAAAACGGGCCTGTGCGAAACTGTTACGTGGAAAATACGCGATTTATTTCGTCGCAAACCTAGTGTCTATCCAATGTGTATTTTAACTGTATGACGGATATGACTGTACCTCATTTTGGAATAAATTAAAGTTTACTTTTCTCTGCAGTATGAATTAAAATGATTATTGAACTCCTTCAATGAGAAGAAAATTTGTACAATTTACATTCGTATAAATCGTTTAATTTAACTTAAACAGTTTCTCAGATTGTATACCATTTAAAATTATTTTTTAAGTACGAAGCAACTACTGCTATAATAAAGAAAATTGTAGATATTTATGACAGTGAAGTTTTGGTACTTTATTGCATATGTAATAAACTGCTTAAAGCCTGCTTTAAAAAGAAGATGAATAAAGAATACAAAATGTTTAAATGTAGCAAAGAAGTAATAAAAAATTGATATAAAAGAATTATGTATGGTGTATATTCTTTAAAAAGAAAGGTAAAAAGTGGGAAAAAACGCAACTTAATGTGACAAAAATAAAATAGTACGAGCAAATTTGCATAATGTGTCTCTTAAGTTATATTTCATCAGCTGATTATGTAGAAGCAGTATCAGTATCTAATGCCGTAAGAGTTTCCTGGCTGGTGTCAGAGAGAATCTGTTTCACTAAATGATTCACTGCCACTTACAGGACTGACACTTATTACAAGGTCATCAGCAGCATATTCAAAAAAAGCATCCCTATCCTAGTATTCTTTTGCTAATTTATTGGTATAAATGACAACTTTTTTCCAATCTTTTATTGTTATTTTATCAATTGATTCTGACGTCATTATTTTTAAATTAGAAAGCGACACTTGATAGATGTTTCTTCGATCACTTTCATTTTCACTCGCACAAAATTTAATTACATTACAGACAAAGCATCTAGCCTACCTTCGAAGAGTCACATCTCGATGAGAACTCGCATTTCTCAAAGCTAAGCCCAAAAACATTACACTTCAGCTCCCCACAATTTTTTTAGGTTACACCTGCTGTACAGACCTATGTTTGCACTGTTAGTTCCATGACGTGCCACAATAACCTCCTTCATTCTTCACTTGGTAGAGTTATACTGTAGAAAATCCTGCCATCATCAGGACTTGAACCTAGGACCATCCGGTCAGATGCTCTGCAGTCACAGCAGTTGATGACCTCTGCTACCTATCCCAGTCATTAAAATAGAATATGCAGAAATAAATTTATGATTTTTGTCCCATTAACCCTTGAAAATATTTTGGACCTTAATAAATCCAGGTTTTGTAAACTATGATGTATAATATTTCAATATTGCACTTTGCGACTATAGCAAATTCACACCCGTTGGAATAAAAAATATTTTGCCATGAACACTTTTTAGTTCACTGGAAAAGTTGCTTTAAATAAGCACCTGTTAAAATTATCTACATTTTATAGTAGCAATGACTGGTATGAAATAGAAAGATAAATTTTATTCATATTTGAGAAAGAGTGGCTTGTGAGGTGATGTCAGAAGCTGATGGACCTAATTCTCTTGAGGGTATATGATAATTTTACTTTAGAATGCTATATATTACTTTCGTATGTAAAAGGAAACAAAAAACATACAATGAAATGGTTACAGAGGTTAAAATGTCTTTTCTTCATAATTCTCTTATTAGATGGCTGCATTTACCATAGTAATCATTAGGAAAAGGATTTTCATGTAAATACATATTTTCACAAGAGCAAGATATCTGCATTAAAACACATTTTATAGAGTTTACAAGATATTCTGAACGAATTAGAACCATTTTTACTTTAGATATTTTTATATACTTTAGTATAATTATATATTTTACCTATTACTATGTTCTTTGTTACATTTTAACTGATTTGCATCTTGAAACCAAACATTTCACACATGAGTTCACAATATATATTACTAGAATCATCAAGCCAAGCAATGCACTTCTATTAACATCAAATCTTCACTATGAATAAATCAAACATATCTGCTCCCTTCTCCTTTCTGCTTCTTGAAAACTGTGTAGTTGGGATCAAAGATAACCCGATGTAGCAAAGTAACTTCCATCACACACTTGCACATGTTTCGTAGACCCCATGCGTAACTTAATCAAAAACTAACAAATATTTTTTAGAGCACTGTCTTACATGTTTTCTTGAGTCAGGAAGGGACACCCTTTACTTCCTTAGAGATCCATCACTGGGTTCATGGTACTCTTCACTTGAACACCAGATCCTCACAAACAACATTGTATATACTACAAATATACTTTATATTTCTAATGTAACTGATGTGAAATACTTATGTAGGGTTAGAACTTTCTGTCAGCCTCTCCGGACCCATGTTAAGATCTTATCGGCGACCTTCTGTGCTCAAAAAAAACTTATAGAGATCAATTTTGAACACTATAATGAATTTTAATTTTACATATTTTCAATTTATGTTACATGTTTTGGAAAAAGTAAATACATACATATGTACATAGTTTGCTTTTTTTATTACAATAAATTCCATTCCCTAGAAATCATTATAATACAGTTTCAATTTGGTTCACGATAACGACCTATCTCAGCAATGTTTGCAAATGAAGCAACGAGATGTAATTAATCATTGGCCATCATTCTTGTTAATATTTCTTTCTGACACACTACACATGGGAATAACCCAGGAAAGGGCATAGCACATCATTCAAAATACTAAAATGTTAATGGGAGGTAATCAAACATGGAATTAGCATCACCAGAAGTACATGAGACAAAGGCATCTGGTTTAAATATACCAAGAAAGAAGAAATAAACCTTTGTTTATGCTCTCAAGATCAACACAATAAATGAAGGTGTACATATCTCAAATTGATAAAATTAAAACCGGCAAAGGTGGCTCATGGCATTAAGTGATGTCACTGCAGTACCTCTGAGAGGGAGGACCTAGGTATCCATTCTTGATGGCAAAATTTTTTACACCAGCTTCATAGCTAGGTCAAATTTAGCGGCTTTCTGCAGAAGAATTCTAGGAGCCAGCTGCTCTGATCAGTAAGTTTCAATATTTTTTCTGATCAACTCCAGGTGAATGCCGGAGCAGTACCCTAACAATTTGTATTCCCCCCATGATAAAAACAAGCACTACAATTACGGAACAAACGACCTCGGCGCCTGAAACCATAAATCAATCAATCAATAAATAAAAAACTGATGAAATATTTTACCTGTCACTACTTCAATTGCAGTTTGTATTATAGACCCTGGTGTTTCAGCTTTGTGAAGAGTAATTACATGGGATTGTGTCCCGAGCTTATTCTTTGCTTCACATCTGTATGTTCCGTACCTTCCTTGGAAGCTGGAAGGAATCTGCAATAAAAACATGATTTTATCACACCATTTTCCCATCAGCAGACTATATGATTAACAAACAAAAGAGAAATCAAACAGAAATATCCCTGAAAACAAAGCCCTACATAAAAGTAGAGAAAGGCAAGTTTATTGAGCAATAACATTTTTTTCCCTCCTAATAATCTTGGTTGCATTGTTGGAATACCTTACTCAATCTGCATTTATACAAAGAAGTTGATAACTTCCTTTCATGATAAATAAATAGGTTCTCTTCTCATTTTTAGTGGAGACAGTGAGACAAACAATAGACAGAAAAGCCATAATTAAATAGAAAGATTGTACATACTTCAAGCCATGATTGTGGTCCTTCTCCATGTTTTATAACCTCTGGTATTCTATCCCTGTCAAGATCACGGTTGTTGTAAAACCAGCGAATTGTGGCTTTGGGAATACATTCAGCCAGGCATGTTATGTTAGCTATCTGGCCATCCCATGACCAATAGTCTGCGTAAGGAGTGTTGACAAATGATGGTTTGAATTCCACTGTTAAGTGTCCAAAAGACACTGCTTCACCTGCCTGTAGGAAGAGATATTTCATTTTAACACACTATTCATTAAGCTAAATAAATAAATGAAATAAAAACATTGAATTTATGAAATTTATATTCATTTCTTTATTTCTTGGACAGTTTTATTAACACTAGTGGGGCAAGAACTGCACATACTTCCTTTCTTTTCATAATGGAAAAGTACTACCAACTAAAGTAAAGTAAATGAAGTTAAAGTATCTTTTGGGATTTAAAATTACTATCTTTTTATACTTCACATTGCTATTTACAGAATATATAATCCCATTTAATTGTTTTTACAATTTTTGTCGGTGTTTGTACACGCTAATCTCAAGTACAGGAAAACTGATTCCAATAGAGTTTTTATTGAAAGGCTGAGTATTTTTTGGGGCATAATTTAGGCTTCTTTTATAAAATTATTATTTTCTATAGCAGAAAGCAGAATGTCCATCTTTTAATACAAATACACATTTTTATTTCCATCTTAAGGAGGCAGTGAAATATAATTGGAATTTTTTGGTTGCATTTTTTGATATAACACTTTGGTGCAGAATTCAAAAATACATCATGTCTATTTTAAATTTGAAGTGCAGTGTTATCATTCAGAATCATTAATATCCTAATTTATTTTGAACGCATATTGTACTCGTGGTTGAGAGTCTGTGAATGCAGGATTATTGTTGAAGCTCTGAAGGATATGTTTGCAACTTTTATACCTTTTTAACAAATAAAATAAAATAATAAATAAATAGCTTTGCTACTGATCCTTGGCCATTTTTGAGGTATTTTTAGCCATCTTTTAGGCATTGGGCATTATTCATAATGTCGCAGTGAGTCGTAGTCTCCTAGTCCTTTGGCCAGTGGCTCTACTCCGTTAGTCACTGGACGTTCCCATATGGTCATCCATTCAGGAAACCATAGTAGCTCAAGTTGCTTAACTTCTGTGACTTCAAGGAGCATAGTTAAGCAAATCGGCTAACGCCATCTTCCCTGGATTGGTGATAAATTGTACTATTACAGCACCCCAAAGCATTGGTTATATGGGCAACTTTTCCATGAAAAAGTAGCAAGACCTTTAGCCCTTGGCTAAAGAGGAAGAGAAATATGTTCTGAAATGATTACCTGGATTTGTCATATGTTAAATTAGTTTTTGTTTTATGATCTGGGTTTATTTACTAATATCACTTTGTAAATTCTTAACATTTCAACTCTGCAACAATGAAGGTTTTATTATAAGTAATAACTTCAAAAATTAAAATACAAAAATTTCAGACTCATGAAAACTATTTTCATGTGCTTCAAAGTCAGATTTTGCTGCTATGAAGGAAGCATAATTTAAAGGTGCAAGAACAAATTCACAAACATCAAACAAAATATATATCCTTGATTTACATGCTTCATAAAATGTGAATATTATTAATTAACATCAAATAACTTACCGGATTCGTGGCAACACAAGCATACAGACCATCATCAGAGCGCATTACTTCATCCCACGACAATATTCCATCGACACGGTCAGGATACTCTATTCCACCAGGTTTGCTACTAGTGACTATTCTTGGATCAGCACCCTGAAAAAAAAAAATTGTATAGTCTGTAGGCATTAATAACATCTACTGACTAATTTGTCTAAAACAACAAACAGGAAGAAAAGAAACAATAAGGACAGTAAAATTGTATATTAAATATACATGAGTTCAGGAAGATTAGGATGGTAAAAATCACCCAAACAATTTCGAATGAAAGGTGAAAGAACAGACAAGAAGGGAAAGAAATCAAGAAGAATAATGACATAATGAAGAAAGAAGCAAAAAGAGAGAATGCAAAGAAAAAAGAGGGACAGCAAAGCAATCTACACAAAGAATAGAAACAACATGGATTTTTAAATTAGAATGATAAGGAATATGTAAAGAGGCAAATAGAAATGGAGAGAGAAAGATTCCAAAGAGAGGAATATAAAAGGTAGAATATTATTAAGAAAAGAAATGTAACTAAAAAATTGATTAGAGAAACAAGAAACCAAAGAAGGATCTGTAATTTAAGAGAAATTAGTTCTCGAACTCCATTTGGGATATTATTAAGAAGATTAGACAGAAAGAAAAATGGTAAACAGTGTTGTGGATACCAGAAAGGGTTGTGTGGAAAGGGGAGAAAGGATCTAGTTAAGAGATGAACAGACATGACAGGAATGTAAAGGAATAAATAAAAAAAAACAGTGATTTATGTAAGAGAGGAATAGAGAAGGCAACAGAGAGAGAGAGAGAGAGAGAGAGAGAAGGACCAATAAAAAGACGAAAAAAACAAGGCATGGGAAAAGAAGAAAGAATAGAAAATACTAAGAGGTTCAGAAAAAAAGAGAAGTGAAAAGAGAGAACTAATGGCCAAGTAGGAAACCAAATGGTGTGGTGAGACATGAGGAAAGATGAAAGAAGAACAAAGATGAAAATGCGAGAGCGGAGAAACGAAGATAACAAGCAGAAGAAGGAAGTTGCGATGAAAAAGAAAGGGTAAAGTGAAAGGAGAGGAAATAAGATATGAGAGAATAGATTTAATACAATAAAAATGGGAAGGAGAAAGAGACAGATGGAGAAAGAGAGAGATGGAGAAAGAGAGAGAGAGACAGAGAAAGAGAGGGAGAAAGAGAGAGAGACAGAGAAAGAGAGGGAGAAAGAGAGAGGAGGCACGAGGGCGGCGCAAGGCAGAGCTGCTGCTGCCACGCCACCGGGCGCGGCCCTGCCTACGGTGGCGGGCGCCGCCACGGCGAACCAGCACGCCTCGCCCCCGGTGCGCAGGTTGAGGCTCGCTTCTGTACCTCTCATACCGGTCTCTCTCCCCTCGCTTGATTCTCATCATCGCTGCCTCCCCTGCCGAATCTCTCTTTCTCTCTCTCTCTCTCTCTCTCTCCCTCTCTTCATTCTCTCTTTCTCTCTCTTCTCATCTCTCTCTTCGCTGTCTTTCTCTCTCTCTTTCTCTCTCTTCTCTCTTACTCGTCGTTTCTGTCCTACTCGTCTCTCTCCTTCTCGCTCTCTCTCTCTTTTCCCTCTCTCTCTCTTTCCCTCTCTTCTCTGTCTCGTCGTCCTTTCTCCTCTGCTTCTTCTCTGTCTCTGCTCTTTTCTACTCTCTCTCTGCTTCCTTTTCTGCTCTCTCTCTCTTTCGCGGGCTCTCTCTTTTCGCTCTCTCTCTCTTTTCGCTCTCTCTCTCTTTCCGCTCTCTCTCTCTTTCGCCCTCGTCTCTCTTTCCGCTCTCTCCTCTCGTTTCGCTCTCCGTCCTGCTCTTTCGCTCTCTTCTCTCATTGTCGCTCTCTCATTTTCTTTCTCTCTCGGACATATCTTTTTTCTTTCTCTCCCTCTTTCTTTTCTCTCTCTTTCTTTCTCTCCTCTCTTTCTTCTCTCCCCGCTCCTCTTCTCCTTTTTTTTCTTTTCTCCTCCTCTTCTTTCTCTCTC
>BOPP01000154.1:58448-85948 GCA_017312745.1 Gryllus bimaculatus
CACCGCGCCGTCACCGCCCCGCCCCACCGCGCCGTCACCGCCCCGCCGTCACCGCCTCGCCCCGCCGCGCTTACAGGAGCACCAGGTGGGCTGAATGATTTCCCACTAGAAAGCGAACGAAAACCAACGAAACATTAAAAAAAAGCACCAAATTAAAAAAAACAAAAACAATTACTTCATGTTTAAAATATATGAGGAGGTACGGAAATTAAAGAAATGCGAATCTGAATCTGATTCTGGAATTCATCTAGTTTTCAAAACAGTTATCAACGTTTACCCATGTTTGCCCAGTTTTGCGTTTAGGTACTTTGTTTATAATGATGCACACCTGGTTCTGTTAAGGTTTCCACCTACAATATTCCTTTTTTATTCTTCGTTCTCGATCCGGTACTGAGAGCTCTTTATTAACAAGAGGGCATCTTGAACACACTGAAAAAGAGGAAAAATAACGAGGAAAACAATATATAGAAAGTTTGACCAGAAAAATATCCAGATAGCAAACTAACAAGGTGTTAAATGTATCTGACGCACTGATTTCAGAAATGAAGTAGAGAAAAATTGAAACAAAGGCATTTTTGACCTACACGTTACACAAATGTTATTAATGCCTTCAAGTAGAAATTCACTTGTGGAAGAAGTCACCCGATGAAAGGTCTGATTCTGAGGTTATATAATTAAATATTTGAAGGTTAAACA
This sequence comes from Gryllus bimaculatus, assembly GCA_017312745.1. Lineage (NCBI taxonomy): Eukaryota > Metazoa > Arthropoda > Insecta > Orthoptera > Gryllidae > Gryllus > Gryllus bimaculatus. Next base: position 59,145 of record BOPP01000154.1, read on the forward strand.
ATTGAATAAATCATTATTAAATTAAACAAAGTTTTCTTTTATTTCCAACGATCCAGAAAAATGTTGGCTAGGTTATCAACATAAACTCTGGCCGCGGAAGCCTACGCAACCGATGCAGAAAAACGCTTAAAAATACTTTTTGCCAACTTTTTCCCCACTGTCGTCCGCCACCGGGCGTTGGGCCGCGCACGGCGATTGAAGTCTTCTGCGAAAGTATTTCGCGCGCGCTACGGAATTCATTGCGACACACTCGATGTGTGAAAGGTCGCTTGCGAGAGTCGAGAGGTCGCGTGCGTTTGAGTTGTGAGAATTACGATCGTCATCGTTATTCTAAGGAATGAAGCGAACAGAGTTTTAAAAAATTATATCTCGGATATTTAATGAAAACAAGTTGGCTCACAAGGATTGGATACTTTTAATCACATAGTTTAACGAGTTATTTAGTCGAAAACAAAACCAGTAAAATCTGTAAGTGACGTAGGGAGGAAAAGATTATCTGCGCACGTTTTCTTGAGTTCCAGAATCCCTTCCTGTCATTTTAATTATAAATAGTTGGAAGACGAGTAAAAGTTAAACATAAATAAATATAAATATTTTTTAAAAATAATCTTTAAAAATAAATTTTAAAATAATCTTCAAAAATAATCCTTAAAAATAAATTTTAAAAATCGCAAGATTAGCAATATTTGAAAAATAGTAATTTTCGTTTCTGAGTTATAGAAAATTTATCGGTACATGAATTGCAAGTATGATTTTTCTTCATTGCTAACAAAATAGCAACTCGCCCTTACTTTTACTCTTACCATTACAAGCAAAAGGAGAGTTCAACAAAACGTGCGCATAGTGAAGCTACATTTACTTCCAGAAGCAAAACAAGGCCCCATCTTAGCATTTGCTCAATGGATCAGGGAAACTGCACATAAACCTGATCGAGATGGGTGTAGTGTATCTTTGGGGTTTTCTTTCAACAATATCTAGTTGCCTGATCTAGGCATGGTTACGAAAGTTTCCCCATCACGCTGTGAACTTTCTCAGGGCGAAATGAATCGAAAGGTTCGGGCATTTCGCCTCGTCAGAGAACAGGGAGTCACGGATAAGTACCGCGACACAACCGTGAGCACGGAGTCTTGTCATCTTGATCAAACAGATAGGTTTTAAACTCGCGAAGACAGAGGAGGTAGTGGGGAAGAAGATGAGTTTATAGCAAATACTGCTCCTATTGATATAAATGTAATTGAAATGAGCTACTACATAATAGTTTCTTAAGATATCTAGTTTCTCAAAATGAAAATTTAATGTTGGTGTTTAATAGACAGACTATAGATGGTGTATGGCAAGAAATGATCAGCCTCAATTCTTCTGAATGCGTACGAAAGCCATTTCACCTTCTGAAAAGTTGTAGAGGAACTCTCATAGTGCTCCTCGTCAACAGCAGAGTAATCCTGACTGCTGCTGGAGATGGTCGCTCGTGTTTTTGTTGTTTTTTTTTGGTGGGGGGGGTCCCGTTTTTTGCCACCGAGATCTTCATGGGCTGGAGGATCGCTCAATGTGAGTCACAAAAGTAGTAAGAGAACGGAACTTCGATTAAGAATTTTTGTTCAAACTCGATATCTGACTGGAATCTATTTCCTTTAGGGGCTCAGTAGAATCAATCCGTGGCTGGTGGAGTTTTGGGGTTGTTTTTGTTTTTTTAACTTTGTTGGTATTATTACCTTTCCACCTTGGATTCACGCCGTACCGCCAGGGAAGTCTATAGGCGACACCTGACAACTGAACTGTACTACTCGAGCAGGAGCACGTTGTGTTTGACAACTTGATGACACTCCTGAGTACTTGGTCTTTAAAGAACTGAAGAAGGATGGCGACCGGTCTACTGGATTTCTAGCATGGTGCTGGCATTTGACTTCAGAGAAAGACGCCTTTTCGGTGACGCTTATCTTCCGAATCTCTCTTTCCCGGAGAAAAGGAGGGCACTGGCTGTAGTTGGCTGGATGGTCACCTTCGCAATTGACACAGTGCGGTGGTGTAGCGCAAGTATGTGGTTCGTACACTAATGCACCGAACTTCCCGCACAATGGGCTTACCGACATACATCGTTGTTGCGTAAGGCCAATCCTTTGTTACTTAAAACAGCGGTAAACCCTTCGGTCTATTGAAACAGCTGCGATGGTAAGGGGCCTTGCAGATAGGGCAGTATGAAATTTGAAATCCAGCAGAGATATATTTCTTGCAGTAGTCGCATATATTTTTTGGGTGGACTGGACGCACCCTCAATCGTTGGCAGCACTCCAGTACTATCATTTGATATGGAGGCATTCACTCTTGTAATAAGTCAGAGAGAACAGATAGAAACTGGCGGTTGGTAGTACTGCTAGTGCGTAGCAAGCAATCCTCAAGCCACGTAATGAGGTCACTTATTAGTAGAAGACTTAAATCACCGATACACAAATTAACATAATTTTCAAACACCACACAAAAACATAGCCCAATTAGTTATTAGTAGGAATGCAGCAAAATAGATCCAAAAGATTAAAATGCAATTTGCGATGTATACAGAATATGTAGAAACAATCCACCAATAAACCATCTCCGATGTAGACTGGTCAGTAAATTCAACGCGGGCAGAATGAGGTTAGAAGCCACAAGAGGGCCAAGGACCTTAAAAGTAACTACAGTGATGTTAAAGCGATCAAAAAGTACTAGAAGTCATTTTTGTCCGACGAAGTCCACACATCCAATTAAAATATCCGATCACAAACTAATGAGTAGCAAAATGTAACTAAAATTTGCAAACGTAAGAGACACAACAAAAACCTGTGAGCACAGTGGTCCGCTTAACGATGAACATTAGTTATCATAATATCACTTGTTTCGCATTTGTTTATAAAACATTTAGTGCGACAGAATATTGTTCTCATGTGCCACGTTAATAAGAATGTTTAGAGAGTAGGTTATGGTAAGAGATGATGTAGGAGGGAAAAGGGGAGGAGGAGAGGGGGAGAAGTGGAAGGGGAGGAGGAATCTCGTTAAGCCCTCCCTTAAATTACGCTAAGCGCTCTGATAGAAATTAAAAAAAAAAACAATAAAGTAGGGTACACGGTACACCCTAAAGAAGCGTAAGGGGGAGGGGAAAGGAAGAGGGGAGGGGAAAGGAAGGGGGAAGGTGGGAGGGGAAGAGGGGGAAAGGGAAGGGGAGGAGGGGTCTCCTTTGGCCCTCCCTCACCTCTAATTACGCAAATCATGACCCAAAGATAGATCATTACTAGTACCTGAATCATACTCAACTTGCTACCCGCAAACCATGACCTCTTCCGCATGGAACACTTGGCTAACTTGACTAACCTCACTTGGCTAACCTCATAGGTTACTTACACACAGCACACTTAAATCCTGCAGCAAACTACGTTCTTGAGCCCATTCAATGACAGCCAAACAACCCTCTTCAACGCAACGAGCAAAAAGAAGCCACATTCATTCTCACCATCGTACCCATCATTCTCATCATCACACTCAAAAACACAAATCACAAAAAATCTGAAGAACACAAGAAACTTAACTGTACGACAGCAACGTAGCCAAACACTTCGACAGCTACCCAACACAAAATCACGTAGTCACACAATTTATGTCCCCCACACACCATTTCGGAATGAAGTTTCGACAAGATATTAGGGTGAAATGTCCCCCACCCCTAACTTTTGACATCACGTTCGTGACCAATTACGAATCATTAAAATTATTTCAGAAGTGTATTTTTTACAATTTATTTAAATTGTTTTTTATATGTATGTACCAAGTTACGCATATTGCTCAGCACTCCTCCCCACTGAAAGATCCCCCTCATAATCTCCTAAACACCCTTGTCCCCTCCACCGGAACGGCGCGAAGTGCCGGTTTAAACGACTTCCTTAGGTTGTACCGTATACTACACTTCAGTCGGGTTCTGTTCTTATACGTCAAGATTCCATTCGTATCATGAATCTTTCTGTATAATACTAGTTACGTTAATAACTTTAGTTTTAGAAATAGTACCTTGTAAATAAAAGAAACAAGTACTTACTATATTTTTCAGAATTCCATTTCGGACGTTTCGGTTATGATTGCACAAGCTGTATGCTGATGGATGAGAAAAAATCACAGGCGAAAACTTTGTCGACGAACAATGAAACACCTTTCATCGTTCTTTCGGAGATGTGAGACATCATTCCTAGTCCATTCATTTAATGCTTGAAAATCTAACACAAACAACAAAACCAGAAGGAATGCGCGATATTTCGAAACTCTCGTAATATTTGTACTCAACGTAGTGGGCCGAACTAAATGCCTAATACCACAGAGAAAGGGTAAAGAGTATACCTAGTTTCTCTATGCTAATGCGGAGTTTTTGACAACAACTTGTCAGGACTGCTAACTTCTGAAGAAAAAAAAAAAAAAAAAAAAAGTCCGGCCAGCTATTTCAAATTGAGGAACATTCAAAATGCCTTTTGTCCAGTAGTATTTACTGATTTTTGTCTTCATCGTCTTGTTAGGCTTTGAGCTCAGGAATTAGTAACTTATATTACGTAAGTAATAATTTTTTGCCAACAATGCCTACCTCCTACAAAATAAAACTATGCAACACTGTAGTATATTAAGTAAATATTTAAAATTATAAAAAATGTTATCATAAAATTAATTGCTAATTATATATTAATAAAAATATTTATTTACATAAAACTCAATAATGTTATTGATATTTTTAAATCCATTACAAATAAAACTCATTAATCATCATATGAATAGCCTCAAAAACAAGATTCCTTTAAATTGCATTAGCGCACTATTAAATAAATGGAATTGTTTTCGAGTTTTCATTGTAGTGATTTATGAAAGTTCTTAAAAAGCATTCTTTCTTGAACTCGAACTCTTGCTTCTGTGTTGAGTACAAAAGTATATTTTTTGCTGTGTCTTCAACTGAATCCAAAATTCTTCAATTTTTTTAAAATGAAGATCTGCGACCAGAAAAATCCAGTCTCATTGTATTTAGTCTTTAATGTTATAATGTCCCTGAAAGCAGTAATATAACAAAAATTATTTTATTTATCATAGTAATAGGAGTAGGCTATATTTAAATAACCATTGAATTTTATTTTGAACACTTATGCACATTGTAATACTAATAATTATTCGTTAGGTGAAAAAAATTACCTTCATTTAAATAAATGTTTATTTTATCTATTGTGTGGGAGGAGTCCCCTATGTAAAATTATATGAATATCTGTTAAAATTCCTTCTTGTTTTTGAGGTGACTAACAGATGCTACATTTCATGTATAAATTTGTTAATGGGTACAACATCAATCTGAAAATATATCTCTACTTGATTATGGCATTTCTTTCTAGTGTTTAACAATAAATTATTAAAATTTATGATGTGTATAAAATTTCTTCACTCACTTGCACATTTTGCAAATTGCAGAATGAATTCTGATATATAAATAATTAACTAAACCTTGGGTGAATGCCACTAGATACCATGGAATAAATTCAAACAAACGTAATACACATTTTAAGAATCGAAGCCAGCGTCTGCATTTTGGTAATCTCAATGCTGCCAAAGAGGTTGGAAGCAACCAGACCTCCTTAAACCTTTAATTGTTGGTGCGAACTCGCTTTCATAAAACTGTTCCAAATGTTCTCTCTCTCTCTTTTTTATTTAAAATAACATGCAATAATAAATTAAAAAGTAGTACTATCAGAACCATATTTGGCATGACAGCTAAATATTACTAATTTTAGCTTGTTTTTACATATTATGTAATCTGAATAAATGTGTTAATTTGTGGCAAATACTACATAAGTTTTCACCAATTTTATCAAATAAAGATAACTTGCTTCAATCATATTATAATAAGTTTACAAGTGTAGTATTCATTATTTATCATTTCTTTTTTTACACAAATACCAGTTTACTAATTACTGGCCTGAAAATCACCTGCATATTAATCTGAGAGCACTGTTATATTTGGTGGTAGCACTATTGCATTATATTCGGTGGAAATTTTCAAGAGTTTAATCTGTCAGTTATGTCTGTTACTGTTTTCGAGGACACATTGCATTGAGAAAGAAATACCTGGCTTTAATATTGGAGGTATAAGTGAGACTCGCAAATAAATTTGATCTTATATAATTTTAAAAATTTCAGAATTTTAATGAAAATTGAAATAATATAATAATTATAAATGTATTTCTTTAATTGAAACAAAAAATTCAAGAAAACAATTGCACCCATTTTCCAGAAAATTTCACTTGACTTTCTGTAAAGCACCTCCAAAATAAAACATCCTAATGATCTTTGAAATGGTGCAACTAGATCTTACTCCTAAAGTATTCACCAAGTTTCAGCTCAAAAGCTTGTAATCTGACAGTAATGCAGGACATATCTATCTACTATCCCCACAAGTATTTCAATTTTCAGTTACAAAATTGCTTTATCTCTTCTTCACCTATACCAATCATAATCATCTTTGGAACAGCGCTAACAGCACAATCCTGATATGTACGAAGTTACAGCTCAAAAGCACTTGACAAAGCTTTTATGACAAAAATGTTGAGATCGTATTGTTCAGGTGCATCCAATAGTTTCTCTCCCTTTAGTAATATCATTTTGTAAAAAGGCAATAAGAAATAAAATATATTCTGAGATAAAGCGTACATTGAGGTGAGGAGGCTGGTCTTGAACTTCAGATTTGCTTTGGGCTTGAAACCATCTAGCTCAAGCACTGCACTAGTAATAATCACATGGCATCGACAATATGATACAGACTTTCTCTTACCTAAATTCTATTGAAACATAGGGAGAATAAATTACTAACTTGTAGTCAATTTTTTAATTTTTGTTTATTTTAAACACACATTACACGAGCACAAGCTTTCACATGGTTCCAATCCTCTTTCTCAAAAGGTCATCATTGTCTCTTTACAATCAAGAGGATACAGAACCTTTCTTCTCACCGTTAAAAAAAACAAAACAAGACTTTCACAAACACATATAAACCAGAGAGGTCAGAACAATGTCTTGGTTTGAAACAGTGAGGAATGGCAAGACAATGTCTCAAAGCAGTATCTTTCAAAATGGGATTCAAATTAACACGTGAAGATTTGCCCTTTTTGAGCATCAGCTTTACATTTTAAATGTTCAACACATTTCATTAAATTAACTGCATTTTCATTAAATTAATAAAATACTAACTTTTGCTAGACTTCATTCTGTTTTTTTCCTTAATATTGTTTTATATCTTTAAAGAAAGATTCCAATACTATCAATAAGAAGAAGAAGAAGAAAGAAGAGAGCAACAATTGAAAGAGTTCATACCATTTATCAAAAGTTGAACACTGAATCAAAAAGCTTGAAAATGAAGAAATAAAATAATGGATCTATACAATAATGAATGGTATAATTTTTATATTATTTTTTAAACTGAAATATTATTTCATTCTTTATCAAAAATGTAACTTTCAAGGAAGAAAACAGGCTTTAAAGAAAATACTATTGTATTCCAAAAGACACTGCATTTGTTTAAAAATGTTCTTGGTAGGTAATTAAAAAATATGATAATCGCATTAAAGATTAAAAGCTGGGATATTAGTATGCAATAATATAAACTGTATCAAATGGAAATTCACACTTACAGAAAACAAAGTTCAAGCGTTTTCTTCACAAGAAATACATTTGCAATTAAGTTGTTTTCATTCCCTGTAATGAAATAAATAGTACTCATTTTGTCTTGACATAATAACCTCACAATTACAACAAATGGTACTGAGAAATATTATTACAAAATAGCAGGTAATTCTAATTTGTGATTACATTTCAGACACCCATTTTCTGGGAATAGAAAATGTTTTAACAGCACACCTTACTTCCTACATGGAAAAAGACCTGCAAGATAATAGTACTGAAGATGGAAGCTCATCAGGAAGACAGAATGTCAAAAATGCTACATATTTAATAATGAAGTTCAGATTTGACTGCATGACAAATTCTGACAAGTGCACTGTTGAGCTATTGAGTGAATAGAAGGAAAGTAACTTGCAGAATATATTTTTAGTTTCTATTCAGAGGCTTACTACACTCTAATACTGTTTAGTTCCTGGTATCACACCAAGAGATAAGCAACATTCAACAATTTTGTAGGTTTACATACATGTCAAACCTTACACTATCTCTATAAATATAGCAAAAGCATGTGGAACAACATTTGTATATTTCATTACTAATTACCAATATTGGAAGTAAACAGAAACTGAAATGAGTCTGGCAAATGATGCCTTTTGCACTGTATCACATCTGGAAAACAGACATCTATTAACATTGCTTGAAATATTTTCATAAAATCTGTATTCTTGAGCTACATAGACAAATCGAGAGAATAAAGACAAGTATCAAATTGAATTCACAAGAGTTTAATTATCAATGTACTCATGAAATAACTTTTATGATACACTGTGCTATTATTGGCACAAAAATTTTACTTGTTTGTCAATCAAATGTACAATACATTTGCCTGTTATTTGGCAGAACATTTGCGTAAAGGAAAGATATATTTCAAATGCATTCATTTCTTTAACCAAATTTTGAAAAAACAATATTGGATGAATTGCAGTAATGACTGAAGAGGTAAATACAAGTTTCTATACTTTACAGCAAGTAACTTCACTGCTCAGACATTACACAACTGCTAAGAGGAAGCATGAAGCTTCCGGAACAGGGACTGTACATGGGAGAACACTTCGAGTTTGTGATCAATGTGCATTTGAAAATATCAACACTGCATTATACTTTTAACTCTTACATAATATAAATTTGTCTTATACATCAATAAATGAAGTCCCACACCAAACATTTTGCTAATTTCAATAATCATTTAATGTACCAATACAAATTTGAAATTATATTTTTTCTTTATTTTAAATCTTACTGTCTATAAGGTATTAAAGTAAACCTTGGGTACATTTCATAATGATAAAGATTGGATTATCATATTATTTTGTGTCTATTTTTAACTGAATATATGTTTGTTGAAAAAGAATATTAACCACACAGGTACCACACATAATAAACACTAGTTCTAATACTTAAAAAAGACTAAAATATATATCATTCATTACTAAATATTCCATTCATTTCTACCGAAGACCAAGGAAAACTCACTAATTCGATTGATTTAACAATATGTAACAATAAATTTCATTCACAAAAGTATTCACACATAAAAAATTCAAATGCACATAGATCATGAAACAAGCACAGACCCTGAGAATGCTACGGTTATCACAATATTATCTCACAGAAAGAGACTGCTGACTTCACTGGTGGTGAGAATGGAGCAGACAGAAGGATTTCATGTAGGTCAACATCATACAGAAAAATTCACACACACACCTATTTTTCCTATCTATACCTGAAACTTTTATTGGGGAATTTCATCCATACGGATTCACTATTGGAGCAGATCAGTTGTACACATGCCTCTCTCATTAAAAGCATTTTTCTTCAAAATACTTTCAACTTTCTAAAAACGCAAAGTTGATTAGTTCAAAGTAATTAACTGAAATATTGCAATTTTTAATTATTTTTTCCCCCAAATTTAAATTTCCTTGGTTATAATTTCCATATTTACTCATATTTAAGATCTTCTCTTATTTTCTTGAATGTCAAAAATAAGATGCAAATTTATTTCCATTCTGAACCCGTGAACAAAAATAGTTTTTCCTTTAGCATCCATGACTGGTAATATTACAAAAACAATATGCAAAATTTTATGCAGAACTGCATTCCATGATCTTACTGATAATCTCACTCAATCTAGCATGTTTTTAAAAATATATCACCTTTCCAACAAGTGAAAAAAACCATCAAGTTGAAGACACACAAAATACTAAAGGCTCCCAAATTAAAACTAGACTATGTAATTCTTGTAATCAGCCTCTACAAAGCTTTACATAAATAAATTAATGACTTGATGGGATTTTTCAAGGATCTTAAATTATTATCAATTATTTCAATTTCTCAATAACAACTACTTTTTAGACAGGAATGCAGAAAGAAAATGCTTACCTTCAATTTTAGACCCTAAAAGTATTCCTAGTACAGAAATCTGTCTTATACTTTAGTAAATATGGTACCTCAGGGCTATAAGAACACATTCTAGAGTGGGTGAATTCTCTTCTCATAATGGACAAACTCTAGCAGAGCCCAACCTAAAGATTATTATCATTAAACATACACTCTTAATAACACTCACTCGGTTTCATGTATGCATTATAATATTAAGTGTATTAACATATTTCTTTGCAAATAAAAGAATCAAGCAATCATTAGATATAATCTCAATCTTTATAGAATGCTGTTTCTCACTCAAATTATCATTGATTTACATAAAAAACACACACACACTGCTCAGCTGGGTATAAGATTACAATACAAATTTGTAAATCAATAAAAAAATTGACAAGCACTACAGAACTAATCACTGAAATGCATTTTGACACATTTTCATATAAGACAATTACACAGATGTAGTACTAAAAAACACAACATAAAAAGTAGAACTTAAATACTGTGCAATACCAAAAATTGCCACATTTTTAATTCCTTAACCTAAACACTTCAGTGATGCTTTTACGTGAACAGATTGATTCTACAATTTTTTCTTCCAATTTAATAACTCAAAATCCCTTTGCATATTTCATATGAGATAAACATAAATCTAAAGATTGTAATGAAAGATTCTGTATGAAATGCATTTGCCTTCAGAAAAATATATGTTATCTCCTATATCTTTTCAGAGAATTTTTTTCCAATGCTCAAACATCAACATTCTCTATATAAAACACACAACCTTGTAAACTCTCCCTTCGAATTCTAAATATGAATTTGACTAGGGCTCTGCTGTTGCATTTTCATAAGTTTAATGCAAACAGATACTCAATAAAATGAAGATTCCACCTGACTCTGATTTCTTTATCTCATCAATGAATTTTAAGTTACAATGGATGTAAGGAGGTGTAGCAATTTTAATGACATATCACATATCATTGAGCATTAAAAATTTAAAACAAAATGTAATCTTGAATTGGAGTAATATCTATAATTTTCAATTTCTAAACTCCATCTGCATGAAAATGACATTAAGAGGCACTTCAGGTATTTGCCAGATTTTTAGAAAAATGAATAAAGAAGGTAAAAAATGAATTTAAGTAATCAAGACATATTAATGTTTACTTTAAAGGGAAGACTAAATACATAACTCTGAAGCTTCTCTGCAATTTTTTATACTGTTTCTTTAAGTGAATAGGTACAAAGTCACCTACATCTCCATCAAAAAGATGGTCATCTTAAAAAAGTAAATACAAATACAAGAATTGATAATGAAGTTGAATTAGACATGATTCTTCTAAAGAAATCAAAGCCAGGTGTATGTCTGGATAGCTACCAACCAGGTAATAGCATGAAGGCAGACTTCCCATTGTATATTCATAAATTGATTACTATTTTCTTCGTTACATTTCAGATTGTGACCACTTTTGAAAAATAAATTTGCTCAGTCTCCTTAACTCATTTTGTCAATAATGGCAAGCAACAGGTACCTGATGTTCATATTGTTAAGTTAATATATATTTTATCAAGAGAAGTGAAACTGTTAGTTGAATCATTTCAATATAATCACTATTAAAATTAAAAATGATATCAATATTGTCTTTCAAACATCTATAATTCAATAATATACTGATTTCAATGTCTAAATATTACGTTAAACAAGAAGGTAAGGATAACAAATAATATACCAAATGAACTTTTTGCAATTAACTCCAGTAACAAATTTTTAAAGCAATTATCATAATTGGAACACTCTTCAATTTTATTTATCCAATAACAATGTGATATTCTTTTGAACATCCATTTACAACTCCTCTGCAAAAATGTGGTCCTGTTGTCTTGCTTTAAACAGTAATCTATGTTTGGAGGAAAGGGTTAAGATCATGAGTACCTAAAGTTATTTTCACTGATGTAGAGACACAAAAAGCAATGGCTCACGTCAACCTCACAAAAGCAAGCACATTCAAACATAGTATACAGGCAGTAGTGAGTTCGCCCGCAATTCATTATTCACTCTTATTTTAATTAAAAGGCAGTAAGAGCAAGAAACTGTAATAATCGGGAAAATAAATTTCCTATTTTTATAGGCTTTTTATTGCATCTTCATGCTCATTGCTGTGGGCTTCTTACTGTGGGGAGATGATTCAATTATTGTCAACAGTTATAAGACATTCATAAAATAAATTTTTAAAATGACAAGGAATGTGGAACAATTTTACAACAATTTTAGTTTTCTTCACATTTCAACTACATATTCTGAAATTATTATTGAAAATTGGATTATTATTGGATGGGCTGAAATATTCATAAACATTTGAGATTTAATTAAAATAATAATTAATTATAATAAAATAAAACATATTTCAATGGAGCTAATTACTATCATTCATCTTATGAATCACAAACAACTACTGCCTGTCTTATGAAACTACATGCAAGGCATAATAAGTGTCTTGTTATCTAATTTAAATAAGGCAAAGTGACATTGACCTTAAAAGTCACCTTTCCAAAAATAGCTTTTTCTTACTTCTAAAAGACCTACAAGTAAAATTGTACATACTATGAAATTAAATAATTTTCACAACTCCACTCCTCTCTTTAATGGAAACAAACAGATCCCAGTCAGAGAGGAGGGGTCAAATATTCATGAGAAGAATTAACAGTCTCATCCAGATTTTTCACACAACTCTCTGTGTCAAATCCAATGTCATGGATGATGAAAAATGTGACTTGTAGTGGTAAAGAAATGTTTAACACTATATGTACTCTTGCAAATGTGATTTTGTGATTATAGAAATATTACATTTGACATAAGCATATGGTATAATACTCGACTAGGGACACAATTATAGAAATGTTTAAACACAAATCACTCATGTACTGAGCAAAGATTAAAAACAATTAATCTTATTTTTATAGCAAAATCACATCTGCATAAAGTCCTTTTGCCCTTATAGGACAAATTGTGTCTCACAACTGAAGCATCTTTGGCTTTTCTTGCAGATGCAGTACTGGAAGAACATCAGCCAATGTCTATATGAGGTATAAGATGAATGCATGGTGAAATAGAATTGTCACACCACTTTTCAAAATGAGTCAATCTCTTGGGTAGCCGATGAGGTGATGACAGGCATCTACACTGCTGAATCTTTTCCAACAAAAGTACTGCGAGTGACTGCAGTAGTTTTACCATCAAAACCCACAGACGTATCTCTCTTCACACTGTTGAAAGATAAAATATTAAAATAAATTAGAGCAACATAGGAAGCTTATAAAATTTTTATGGCTTTAAGTGCTATAATAAAAACAAAATTTACTATTTGTCATATTTTTCTTTTTTTCTTTTTCACTGTTCCAATAATTTCAGAAAAGTGTATTTTCATTCCCATTTGAAAATATTACAAATTATTATGATTATGAGTCTTAAAATATTACTGATCTACAGTTGATAAATTAGTATAAAGAGAATAGTTACAAAAGAAAGACTGACATGTTTAAATATTTTGTTTTGTGAAACTAGAAAGCAAGGAAAAGAATCATGAACTGTAATTTTTTCCAAAGTATCATGTGTATTAAACAAAATATTCATTAAATTATAAAAACTATTCATTAAATTATAAAAACCTTCTCTTGAAAAATTTCTTAAGTTGTTCAGACATTCAACCATGCACCAGACAATAAATTTCAAATTTAATTAAATCAGTACTTTTTTAAATATTTATTGCATTTTTTTGTAAATATCAATCATTTTAAACAAATGAGAACCAATTTTGTATCAATACACATGGTAAACAAAAGTATATACATCTTATTTACAATAATAATTTACATATAACTGAAATGGTTTATAAAGGCATTCCAACTATTCTAAAAAAAAAAAAAAAGTCATGAATAGACTCGTGCAGCTAACGTAAACCAAGATGCTTTTAAAATATCAAAACATGACATAATATGTTGAGGATGAAAATAGCATTCAAGAAGACCGTGATCTGATAAGGCATACTGATTCAAAGAAAGGAAGTTTTCATATTCTATCAAATATTAACTCAATGTTCTATATACATCATGCATTACAGTACCTACCATCCAAATGGTATGATCCATAATGGTAAGTCACACTGTTGTATTTTGTATTAAATATGATATTTCAATGGATGATGCTATGTTGGAATGGAAGAAAACTGTTTCAACAAGTTAAACTCATACTTAAAAGAATTTTTTTTTTTTTTTTTTTTTTTTTTAAATTCCTTTAGGGTTAAAAATATCTTTGTAAGGCAAATAATGCAGTGCTCATAAAAAACTATGTTTTTCGCAATTTCTGAATTTAATGCTATTGGCCAAGAGCAATGTACTGACAGGAACAGGCATTCTTCTCCTTCAGATTTTGCTCAGTGTCATAAATTGGGCCTAAGAGTCATCCATAAATTATGTTAAAAAAACGGGCGGGGGGGGGGGGGGGGGGGGGGGGGGGGGGGGGGGGGGGGGGGGGGAAGATTTGTTACATTACATAAGGGTAGGGTGGTGTTAGTTTAGTGTCATGTAATGCTAATATTTACTTTTTATTATTTTTCAACATTTTCAGAAATAATTCCTTTTATTCAGTCTGATATTAAAACATAAAAGCATTAACAATTTAAAAAATATAAATAGTTAAAATTTTTTAACATTAAAATTGTTACAATAAATATAAATATGTTTTTGTTAATGGTAAGTTAATTGAATGTTAGGTTACAAAGAAAATATTCAAAATTGATCTTTATTCTAGAATTCAATTAAATTGGCACAGTAAACTCTCGTCCATGCGCATATATTATATATTATTAAAAGGTGTGTGCACAACTTGTTATAAATTTTCTTGCCTATGCGTTGTTCCTTCACTTAAAAATTGTTCCAATCTTATTTCTAGATGCAGCCATCTTTGCCAACTAATTCTAATTTTAAAGATCATTAATTTTAAAATATAACGCAAATAAAATGAATACTAACTGTTATCACTATTATTTAATTTCAGGGGGGTTCGAGTGCTTGTTACAGGTATGTTACACAGGGGAGAAGCGGTTTTGAAAAGACTAATTTGCACGACATAATTTATGGATGGCCTCATAAGTTCTTTAAAATACAGTAAATGGAATGATGTATAGGACTATTTTACTTTCTCTTCAAAGGAAAGTGTAGGAATTTTAGATTTTCTGCTCTCAAAGGTTCTATATCTGACCCTCTGAAAAACTCGTTGAGTACATTATCGAACCACAGCATGTGATTCTAAAGTCACATGTTTACATAGCATGATGTTTTATATCCCTTTCAAAGGAAGGTGAGTGAATTAAGGTATTTCTGCTCTCAAGATTTTAATGTTGTACATGTACATGGGCTGGACTGCTTTATTTCCCTTTCGAAGGAAAGTGTGAGAATTTCAAATTTTCTTCTCTCAAAGGTTCTACGTCTTTGAGCCTCTCAAATACTTGTTGAATACAGCATCTGATCACAGCATGTGAACTCAAGCCGAGATGTTTTCCACGAGTGGCAGGTCTAGCCTTCACTTACCTCGGAGCGTAATTTGGAGTTAAAGGCCTCATTTCATCTCGAAGTGGCTCCTTAGCATGACTACAAGGAGAAAGAGCCTTCAGTGAATATCTACAGTGCAAGCCAATAGAAAGAACAAGGACTTCACCAAGCTCACAGAAGGTGCATAATGGAGCAAATTTTAAAAATAACAATGTAATAATTTAGGGTAGCGTTTCTCATCTATCGGTTCATCAAACTTTCATAAATGTACAGGATTCTGAATGATTCTCCAAAAACGTTATTTTTTGCTTCCATAACATCCACAAAGAAAAAGAAAAGTTATGAATGAAGAAGAAATATTTGTAAAATGGATTCTTTATTGAAGTGGATGAAAAAAAATTGACACCTGTTCATGAATTAATAAGCATATTTAAATACTTTTTTATTTTTTATTTTATTTTAATTTAGATCACAATGCAATTTCACATAAGCTTAAATACTTTTATTAAATAGATTTCAAATAATATAAAACGTGAACGAGGGTTAAAATTAATTCAAAAAATTAATATCTTTTACAGGGGAAGGGGTAATTTAATAAGTTATGGATTGATAAAGATAGAGAAACACCCCATCAGGAACAGGGAAGAAAGAAACACTATAGTACAGCACTTGCCAACATTCAGTCCAAAAATGCTTCCTAAATTTCATCAGGTTTTTTAAAATGACACAAGGTGATATAAATTCAAAATGCTTAAGTATAAAACTTCATTATTCTGTTAGGTATAAAATACTTCCACAGGAAGTGAACATTGAAAATGTGCGTACATTGTTAATCTAATACTGTGATTTGGTGATGTCTATTTTATCACATTTCTGCTTTTATATCACCACTGCATTTCTTCCTACTCTTAATAACAAAAACTGGAAATTAATATTTTAGAACTTGAAAGATATGTATCTTGTAAGAAAGATAACAAAAACAAATTCAAAGGTCACAAAATAGAATTGAATTATGACATATTCCACATATTCACATTTCAAGGTACAAATTTGAGGAAATTACATTCTTAGCAAGTGAAATGTGAATATCAGGAAATATTTTTTCTTGAAGACACAGTGAAGGAAGGAATTACAGAATTGATAATTGCACACATGTAATTCAAGACTATAACTCAGAATAAGAAGAAGAAAAAGTCACAAAATTTTCTCTACAACTTGCTTGACAAACTCATTTTTATACAAAGCAGGCTGTAATAAAAAACACAAGGCATAACAATAAAAATCTAAGAAAAATGTAATGCAAAATACACTAATTTTGAGAGAAATGCAGTATTCATCTGGCAACAAGTCACTACTCTAAAGAACTTGCTTCAAGTGTTTTGCCATTAATCTCCTTCCTAATTTAATTTATTTATCATTAAATAAATAAAAAATAGCTAACTCTCTGCCTAGAAGAAAAATCTCTTTAGATCTACAAGTTAGAAGCAGTGTACAATTTAAATTTACATTTATACAAGATTATTATCAATACCAGAAGAAATGTGAATTATACATTGCTTCTAACTTATGCTCTGATGAAATAAAGCATGTGTAGATAAAATGTGTGCAGAAAGCAAAAATATAATATATAATGATCTAAATATACTATCGATACAATTAAAGACTTTGGGATGAATCAGCGACTGGTTGTTGAATTAAAGACACCAACGAGCATGGCTGGTAACATTTGAAAACTGGACATTTACATTCCCAATTAATTCAAACTGTATTTGTATCAGTAAACAAACTACAGATTTGATTTTGTACTACTGGTGAAGAGAGCTGAAGAAATGAAAAGTCCATGACATTATTGCTAAGATTTATTGTACTGATCTAACTTTATATTATTAAGAAGACTATTAAGCAACAATTAACTCATACTAATCTCTTTAAAACTTGATGGCAATCCCAAATATAATGGCAAAACACATTGATAAGCATTCCACTACAAATGCCAGATTAAAAACGTTCATGTCATCACATCAGGCTGTTGCGTAAACTACTGTCTACGGAAACAGCTTTATCTACTCTGACATGATGCATGTTCATGCAGCTTACATAGGCGTCTTCTCTGGTAACTTCTCTGCTACAAAGACAGCTCCTGCATCTCTGATGCTGTGCAAGCAGATTGGTATTCTGGCATTACATATTGTTATCATTTCGAACATTTAACAGGGTGTCGACCTTCCAAAATTTTTGGACATTTCCAGGCATGCAACAAAAATTCTATCTCTGATACAGCAAAGTGTGTTGATACAAATGATATATTTCTTATTATCAATTTTTAAGGCAAAGTATCCTCAATTGAATAATACAACCATTATATTCATAATTAATATTGCACAACTGTAAATAAAACAAGTTTAATTGACACGATGATCACATAACTTTTTGTACTATTTTGTGCAAAATCTTTGTTTCTTTAAATCCCCCCTTCCAACTATTTTTGAAAAAAATTGGAGCTCTAGAAATATTCAATCATGGCTCAGAATTCTAATAATTATGTTAATTTTCAAATTTCATTCTGCCAACTTCATGTGACAAAAAAGACTTCTGCTTTGTGCTACATTTGTATTTGTTCAATGCCAAGCATGAGTAAAAACATCATACATTATTTCATTTAACTATGAAAAAATAATGCCTCAAAATTCAGTATATGAAACACAAATGCACAATTTTATAATAACTTCAGATTTATTTTCAAATGTACAACAATAATTTGATTTTTCTTTGCCAAAACTCAAAATTCTTGGACTTTTCAGGTCCCTGACTTTTGTTCAAATTCCCAGACTTTTGTAAGTTGTCTAGATCTGTCGACACCCTGTAAATAAAGGGTCATGGGATTCTTCATAATACATACTACCTGCATCATGTCACAGCATGTATTAAGATGGGAGTGAGAAAGAGAGGGATCGGCATTTCTTTTGCAATTTGAAACAATTTGCTTCAAAAATCATCTCTATTTAACTTCTAAAATTCTCTACATACCTAACTAAAAACATTTTCTTTTTAGATAAATTGGAGTATAAAATTTACAGCTGCTCTCTCTAAAATATTTTATTTCATTTCCTCTGTTGACCAACCTCCGTCCCGTATTTTCTTCATCCATTTCTCCAAATATTACTTGCATTTATGTACCTACTACTTCATTTAGTCCTCCCTCTCCTTTCATTGTTTTTTTTCCATTTTCTTTCCAAATCATTCATTCCTTTCTTTGACTTATAGCTTTATTTTTTACTCAGTGATACTTCACTCTTTCTTCCCCAGTTGTTTTATCTTTCATCAATTACTCAGTATTTTCTTAGGAACCCTGACCTCTCTTTCTTTTATAAGTCAATCTATGTTCCATCATATTGAAGATTGCAACTAGGATTGCATCATCCATCACAGTTAAGAGTTGCCACCTTCTGGAACCCTGTGACCCTGAGATTTTGAATTGGGAGAGGGTGTCACAAAAATTGTCATAATGAATTTTTATTTTTAAATTATACTGATAAATATATTTACTAATGATAAAATTATATAAATTTTCAATATAATTTGATATTATTTAATTTTCATTTAAGCTTATTTTTCAATAGCTTTCACCCAAATAGGTTATAATTTAAAACAATGTTGTTTACGTTTCTGATTCAAATCAAATTAATACAAATTAAAAATATAAAATAATATTTTACACATATTAGACATGTATAAAACTGATTTTATATTCATAGTAATCTTTAATGTATTGACATTATTTTTGGCACAGCTTGAATTAGATCTGGAATTATTAATATTATTCAATGCAGAATGTACTGAAGTACTGTTGCACTAGTTTTAAATGATCACAAATATTGATGAAACATTTTACTGTACAAAAGAATTAGGTGACAGGTATTCTCTCCTTTCCTTCCTCATTTACCAAATTTCTCTGCCCCCCTCCCTCTCTTTTTTATGTTACTTTTCCCCTCTCTCTACAACCTTCATTTCCTTCTCAATTCATGTCTCATTTTCCACCCGTTTTCTTCTCCACTGATCTTTCCTCCCTTGCTCTCTCATTCTCGCGGGGTCTCTCTCTCTCTCTCTCTCTCTCTCTCTCTCTCTCTCTCTCTCTCTCTCTCTCTCTCTCTCACCCCCACACACTAATTTCTCACCCATTTCATCTCTCATTTTCCTCTTCTGCCTCATTTACATAATTTTTCCCACACTCTCTCCTTACATTCTATTTTTTTTAGAATATACAACCTATACAACCATCATTTTCCTCTCAATGCTTGTCTCATTTTTCAGCCGTTTTCTTGTGCATTTATCTCCTTTCCCTTCCTCCCACCTTACTCTCGCACTATCATGGTTTCTCCTTCCCACCCTCTCTCTCTGTCTCCCACCCCCTCCATCACTCTTTCCCCACCCCAACTCTGTCCCCCTTATTTTCGATCTCCCCTCCCTCATTCTGCCTGTCTTACACTCTCCCGCGTTTCTTGAGGCCCCTTCTCACGTGAGCACTGCCGCGCGCTTCCGATATGCGGCAAGGAACTTCTCTCAGGGCCACCGCCGCCCGCCGTGGAAGGAGAGTTCAATACGGGTAGGTTTCGCCGACCGTCCGGCGACGACGAACAAAGAAATGCAGCAGGTAAAGCCCCAAGACCTCCATTTAAACCAATGCTTTACTACCAGGCACGGCGTTCGGAAGCGCGCTGCTGTGTCTACGTGTAAAGGGGCCCTTCCTTTCTCTCCCCTCCCTCACTCCCTCTCCACCCTTCCCTCACTCTCCTCCCATTCCCCGATCCTTACTCCCACTCTCTTCACCTCCCTTCCCCCACTCTCTCCTCCTTCCTTTATCATTCCCTCTCTCCTCCTCCCTTCCTCTGTCTCTCTCTCCAACTCCTATCTCTTCCTCACTTTCTCCTCCCTTCCCCTCTCTCCGATCCTCACTCCCACTCTTTCCACTTACCTCTCGCCCTTCCCCTATCATGTACCTCTCTCCACCTCCTATCACTCCCCCTCTATCCACCTCCTATCTTTCCCCGTTCCTACCCTATCCTTCTCCCCTCTCCCCGTCTCTACCTTCCTCCATCACTCCATCTCACTTCCCCTCCCTCCACCTCCTATCTCTCCCTCACCGTTCCTCACTCCCACTCTCTCACTCCATCTTCTCACTTCCCCTCTCTCCACCTTCCTCTATTCTACCTTTCTCCACCTCCTACCTCTCCCTTTCCGTTTCCTCACTCCCACTCTCTCACCTTCCTTAACTCACTCCATCTTTCACTTCCTCTAGCCACTCTCCCTTCTCCCCCCTATCTCTCCCTCTCCGTTCCTCACTCCCCCTCCTATCTCCCCTCTCCGTTCCTCACTCCCCCTCCAACTATCTCTCTCTCTTCGTTCCATCACTCCCACTCTCTCCACTCCAATCTTCTCACTTCCCCTCTCTTTCCACCTTTCCTCGTATCACTGACTCTTTTTCTCTCAGCCTCCTACCTCTCCTTTCCGTCTCTGCATCCACTCTCTCCACCGTCTCCATTTCTCACTCCTATCTCTTTCACGTTCCTCTATCCTCTCCCGCTTCTCTCACCTCCTATCTTCCCTCTCAGTTCGCTCACTCTCCCCCTATCCTCCCTCGCCGTTCCTCACTCCCACTCTCTCCACTCCATCTTCTCACTTCCCCTCTCTCACCTTCCCTCTATCACTCTACCTTTCCACCTCCTTACCTCTCCCTTCCGTTCCTCACTCCCACTCTTCACCTTCCTTTCTCACTCCATCTTTTCACTTCTCTATCACTCTCCCTTCTCCCCCTCCTATCTCTCCCCTTCCGTTTCCTCCACTTCCCCCTCCTATCTCTCCCTCTCCGTTCCTCACTCCCCCTCCTATCTCTCCCTCTCCGTTCCTCACTCCCACTCTCTCACTCCATCTTCTCACCTCCTCTCTCTTCACCTTCCTCTATCACTCCCCATCTCTCAACGTTTCCCTATCACTCCCTCTCTCTCCCTCTCCGTTCCTCTGTCTCCCTCTCTCTCTCTCTCCGCGGGGGCGCAGCGCTTGCGCGCGGGCGGGCGGTCACACGCACCTGGCTCCGATGCGCAGGCCGGCGTGGGCGTCGGGCGCGTCGGGGGCGTCCTTGCGGTGGCGCGCGCGCTCGCACAGCGCCGCGATCACGCCCGCGCGCCGGCACGCGAAGCAGCCCACGTCCAGCAGCAACAGCGCCGCCAGCAGCGCGCTCACCACCGCCGCCACCAGCGCCGCCGACGACAGCGCCGCCGCCGGCGACGACGACGACTCGCCCGCCGCCGCCTCCCCGGGCGACGCCGGCCCGCGCGACGCGCCTGCGCAACCCCCGCCCGCCGCTCAGCCGCGCCGCTCGTGCACGCAACCGCAAAGCAAAGGACAGACACGGAAGGAAACGAAAAAGACCGAAAAGAAATAGGAAAAGATAGGTCCATCGATCGATTGATAGTCATTCCGGGCGCGTCAACTGCTTAGATCGTAAGTGTAGTGCGTGTTTCTTATTGCACAAAGTGTCGGTGATCTTCCCCAGCTGGATGGTGAGATCCGATTGTAAGGGTAGTGCGTGTTTCTTATTGCAGGAAGTGGCGGTGATCTCCAGCTGGATGGTGAGATCCGGCGCCGACCTAAATGTAAAATCGTAAGTGTAGTGCGTGTTTCTTGTTGCAGAAAGTGGCGATGATCTTCCCCAGCTGGATGGTGAGATCCGATCGTAAGTGTAGTGCGTGTTTCTTATTGCAGGAAATGGCGGTGATCTTCCCCAGCTGGATGGTGAGATCCGATTGTAAGTGTAGTGCGTGTTTCTTATTGCAGGAAGTGGCGGTGATCTTCCCCCACTGGATGGTGAGATCCGATCCTACATGTCGGCCAGCGGGGGTTTTCTCCCACCAGAGGGGGGCAAGCTCTAAGCTCCCGTCATGTGTGGTCGTGTATGTGTGTGCAAGTAAGGGGGTGAAGATATGGCAAGGTTTGCGGTCATTGATCGGTCTGCGGTGGAAAATTAATAAAAGAAGAAAGGTATGGAAAGAAATAAAGAAAATCAGAAAGAAAATTATAAAGAAGAAAATGAAACAGCTGGACTGAAAGTTACAAAAAAGAAAAAAAGCAGAAAGGAAGTATGAACAATAATAAGTAGTTAAAAATAATAATTTTATTCTAAAAAAAGTTTTCGAAATATATAATCTTAGGTAAAGAAGAAGAAATATTAGTGTTTTTCTACATTACCAAGGAATTATATAATTGGAAATTATTTTAATGAAAGACAAGAGAAGAAAACAAAAGAGAATGGAAGGTAAATTAAAGTTTACATCCTTAAACGATGATCAACAATAACGGAAATCCTGTCAAGATTGAATAATAAAAATTATCTTTAAAAATCATCAGTGAAAACGAGTCAATATATTACACCTAACAAGGTAATGGTACAAAGAGGATTTAAAAAACAAACTAAACCCTTATAAAATTTCTTAAAACAAGAAGAAAAGAAAACAATGCATCATCAAGAACAAGATGTAAGTATTATTGTTTTCAAGAAAATAACTATGAAATTCAATGACTTTGTCATTCAAATAAGAAAATAGGGAAATACATTAAAAGTCCTCAAATAGTAAGATAATGTCTTGTCATAAATTAATATACAAAACCCAGAATCATAATGCAAAAAGTAAAACTTGTTAATGTCTTATGCTTGTGATGTATTACATACAACAAAACTACAGTTGCCATAAGATAATAACTGATGTATGCAAGTTGACTTTCAAGACACTAATAAATTCATAGCATTTTAGTTACATTCAAGAGAAATCAGTAAAAAATACCAAAAGAAAGAAGAAAACAGTACTAATATTTGTTCATATTTAACATTAACAAGAAAAATATTAAGGATATATAATTTAGAAATGTTCATAAAGTATTTTGACCTTATTTTCAATTTTTTTCATGAAAACATGAATTTACGAAAAACAAATCAAGGAGAAAGGAAACAACATACACTAAAACTGAAAAATGTGGAATGATATGATTTGTCTTTTAAATATTTCAACGAGTCGTTTTAAGGGCTTAAGCCGAGTCAAAAGGAAAATTTTCCAAACTTGAGGTTAAAAAGTAACGAGTCAATGCTTTAAGCACTTTTCATTGTATTTATTTTAACGTTTACTAATATAAAATAGTAAAAATAAATAATGCCAATTAATGAGACAGTAGTAGGAAAAGAAAAACAAAGAAAGGATGGTCAAACAAGTACAGAAATCACATAATAAAGAATAGAATGATAAAAATGAAAAGTAAAGTAAAAGGAAGTAAAGATGTTGAAGTTATATTGAACATCTCTTTTCTTATAAATTAAAAATCTGAAGATGGTTTATAAAGATATTACAGTCTGGTTATATTATAGAAAATATTTCACACGAACAGTGTAAGATTTGTGTAGTGACATGCAAGTGATAAAAAATAAATTAATTTCTAGATTTAAAACATCAGTGAAATACCACACACCACCTGTGAACAATTAAAGCAATGTGTCATTATGGGGAACTGGACATTTCTACAGTCCGCCAGATACAAGTGACTGGTGGAACTCCAGTTATGTTCTTATAGTATAAGAGACTTTACACAAAAATAGAAGATTGTCCAATTTACTTCCACAAAACTCAACTATCAATTTTTTTATTCTCACGCTCTGATTATCTGATGCATTAAAAGATGTACCAATTAGTATATATTTTATGGTAATTTTTGTAAATAAAGAAAAATACATTTTAAAAATCTTTTTCTGTGAACTTTTGGTAAAGTCGATCTTTAAATCTAAATTTTCGTATATGTATACAAAGTGTTCAATGATTAGCGACCATACCATCAATATTACATAGGCTACCAGTCAAAATTACTCTGATGCATGTGTTGAAGCGGTTGTAATTTTCGTTCAGATTCGTAGCGTTATTGGGTGCTTTGTTTAAATCCTGCATGGGAGTCAACAGCTCCAAATCACGAGGGATTGCGGAACGATTAGACGAGGACTGACTAGCTATACTAGATTATTGTAAATCTCCTTGAAAAAGTTTGAATGTCTCCGACAAAGTAATTTCTAGCTAGTACCACAGTATACGTAAATACGTAACCTATAATAACGCAGCTGATCACCTCTTTTTCTTTGCTAGTTAGGAATGCGCACGCATAAAGCTGGCGATCCTGGTGGAGACGAAGTAAAAGAACGGATAGCTGAAGTCAACGCCATCTTGACTTAACACACCCGTGAAGTCAAAAACGCCGTTCTCCTTTCCGGAGGGCGTTGCTGAAATACACCGAATTGTTCGTAAAGTTGCATTTTTAAGAACTGATGACGCATTAAAAAAAATGCGTTGTCTCTTGATTGAGGTAAAGAACTACTCAAAATAAAATATCAGCCTCACATTTAGTGAAAACACAAATGCTTTACTTCATGCAAACACGTGTATGAGGGAATTGAATATGGAAATAGCCGAATGAATGCTAAGCAATAAGATTTGTTTTTGTATTAAAAAGTAAGGAGTTGCATCCTTGTGAAAAATGCAAAATCTCTTTGGGTGATGTCTAGATGAAGACATGACAAAAAATGTATTGCTTTAAAAAGGTTAAAACTTATAAGCGTGTTCTGCCAGTTTTAATCTATCTATAAGTGTGAAGTAGTTTTAATGACAGAATTTGTAAAACTAATTGCTAAGCAAAATATTGATAGTAATCAAACTCACAGAAATCAATTTTGTGAGTTAATGAAGATAGTTCTGAAATTTGTTGTGCGAATAAGAATTTACTATTTGTTGAAGTACCAACAGGGAATTACTTCAAAAAGGAAAAAGCAATACGAAATATTTAAATTCCATTTTTTCGGACGTTAATATTTTATCAGTAAAAAAAGAAGATATTTTAGATGAAGTTTTAAAAATAATTGGTACTTTTGTGAAATAAAATATGCGCAATCAGCATCAGCCTTATTTTTATTTGCACGTAAGAAACAAATTTTCTTGTTTTAATAAGCCCTTCTGCATGCATTGAATTTCGTCTTTAATTAGTGTAATTTTGGTACTGAATTAGATCAAAAGTTTCTAGAAATTTGTAACAAAAAAATATTGCTCTTTTTCCTCTAGAATCATGATTTTATTCAATTTCAACAGACACCATTAATTAAATAGGTAGTTAAAAATGTCTACTTCACCTGTTATATATTTAGTTATGCTCAAGAGGAAATTGAAATATAGAACCATTTACTTTTTGGTCAGATTTAGCAGAGCGAAGATGTATTTCAAATGATGTATGGAATGAAATCAGCGTACTTTTCCTTTGTCACCGCACAGAACACTAGTCACTTATCAACACGTCATAGGGCATACAGAACTGCGCTATTGTATGATTTGTATACTGTGGTAGTGGTTACCTTCTTGAACTTTAGATTATATTTATTTAGTCAAACATACAAAAAACTGTATGTGACGTATGAGGGAGAAGATCATTGACGTATGGGGGAGAAGAACTTCCTCAATGCATTTCGAATTATACATTGAAACTATAAATAAATGTTACAAGCAGAATTTTATTCAATGTATAGGACCCGTTGCGTTTGTCAGTTATTAAATAATGTATTTCAAACACTAACAAGATATCGTCGGTAGACAAGTCCATGTTTGATATTTTAGTTACATCGCGAAATCATATTTTTCCATTTTTTTAATAAGTGTAAACAATAAGTTTGTACGTATTAAATGATCGATTATTTCGTTTATCATTTCATTAATACGAGTGAGCCACAGCTCAGAGAAAATTTGAAGGGAAAAATATTCGAAACCTGATTTTTTTTAGCAAACAAATTGAGTAACCAAATTTAACAACTTAATCTTGATTTACCTCGAAACACTGTTTTTGGCCCTTGTATACCGACAATACATTTCGTGTATGTCTTTATATAATGAAATGCATAAATTTACAATGTATTTCATTATAGTGTATACGTAGTGAACTAAGTCTATTGCACGTCTGTAAGCCAAACTAGATATAACACATATTCTTTAAAAAGTTCTTAAAAATCTATTTGGTTCGGGAGCAACTTGTGCACGCTGTACGCGACCATGTGAATGACTGGTGCACGAGCGTTGCTGGTCTATTCTCAAAAT
>BOPP01000154.1:90948-110695 GCA_017312745.1 Gryllus bimaculatus
ACAGTTTTATCTCGCAACAGCACACTCTTCAGAACGATACACGAAACTGGTCAGGTTTTGTTGGTTGTGACAAAATGCTAATTTATTGTATTTTCCCACATCCAAAAATAGATATGAAAAATTAATATGCCAGATTAAATGATTTAAAGAAACACTTGACATTTTAAATAGATTAATAAAAATTAGTTTTCTTTTGTCCAAAACTTAAGAGGATCGTATAAAAGATGTATCAAGTCCCAGAATTGATTTAAAAATACACAACCTATGCACCGCAACCAGCAAAACAATTTCAGGAATATTGAAAAAAGCTTACTAAAAACATTCGTTGCCAATTTACGACGTAAACTAATCAGATTTATCCACAAATATTTGATATATGAAATTTAATTTGGATTCTCTCAGTAATGTTTGAGTAAGTAATAACCTTGCACCTCGGTGAATGTTTTTCTGTAATTATAATTTATGAACATATGTCGTCTACACGAACAAAAATAAAATAATTAAACTTTACTTTTTAAATATTAGATATATCTTCTTACGTTACACAAGAAGACACTGCACAGTCTGGCCTTTTAATTCATTTTTATTAGGCTCAGAAAATAAAAAAGGCATAGGCAAATGGAATGACCGAAATGTAAATATGGCTCTTCAATATAAAAATCTATCAATACAATTTGCATACAAATATTTTTACCTATATGAGACTTACCATTGCAACAATTTTCCATCAATTTCTCATAGGACGAAACAAAACCAGCATCAACCAACGATTACATTTTGTCATGCAAACTCACTCTCGCTCAGACAACTATTCAGGCGGTTACAGACAGTTGAAGAAGGTCGGGGCGCGTGAAGGGGGGGCAGTGGCGTCTAGAGAGACCTAGAGGGGGTTACTAGAGGCGTGAGTGGGGGAGCCTAAACACATGAGAGGGGCGGCGAGGGGACTAGTCTACTGCAATCTGCGGTAATTACCTACATCAGCGTCAACAGACGAGATCGCCGCGCCGGACGCCATCTTGCCCGCCGCCATCTTGCGCCATGAAGCCTTGACGCGGTAGTAGTTTCAGGTGTCTTTCGGGACTTGAGCAAGGCCGGGAGAAAGGGTTCATTTCCTTGAGGAGAGAGCTGAAGGGAAGAAGGGGCACGCTGCTATTCTGTGAGATTCAGAGCTCCAGCATTCATTTTCACATTCTCGCCTCACTTTCGTGAGAAAAAAACTTATTGTCGGTAACGAAAAGGGAATCAATCTTGTTCATATATATAGTAAATTACTTCCTCTAACACACCGTGTAGCCACAATCCATTTTTTGAGGGTACTTGATACCAAAAAATCGATTGACGGTAAAAGGTAGGTTCGACCGTCTTCTGTCAACGCTAGCGCCAAAACCGTTAAGCGGATTTTGTCCAAAATTGAAATTCCTCGATCAATTTAAAGGAACTCGAGGCCTCTGAGTTTGAAACGGATATTTTGATTTTTGTGGGTACTTTACATGAAGCTTCAAAATTTTCTCAAAAATGGCTTCAAATTGTTTGGTTAAACTTTGCCCTCGAATATCGTGTATTCCACGGATGCTTGGGGTAATTGAAAGAATAGCGCAGGTCCCCTATTACCTGAATTTTCGAAAATTGCAAATTTAGAAACAACGCGAGAAAGTATGTACTGTTGTAACACTACTAGATTTTAGAAACAAACTGGTCATACGACAAGCATGAATATGGTAGACGTCGTGCTAGAAAGAGGTGAACATTTTCTAAGTTTTGAAAACATCAAATGTTTAATATAAGGAGAGATGTGTATGATTAATAGTACGCTAGTGTTCTTAACAATGCGCTAATATTCTAATTGCAGGCCATGGACAAGCATTTTTTTTCGTAACGGCGATGGCCGCAGATGTATGACTTTATACGCGCACGATTTCTTGAAACTCCATCCTTACTCCTTTGCCAACTTAGTTGTATTATGAATAAAAAAAATAGCAACGAGCATTACTGACGACATTTTGTACCAAGGAATTTTCCCTCCAGAAAAATAGAAACAATGAATGGGTGAAATAAAATTTCCCACAATAAAATGCACTAGGGAAGATTTCTTTCCGATCCATACGTATTTCCACCAAATTTCTGCACTAACCGCCAATTTTAAACAGAAACTATTTGAATCGGCACACGACCATCGGATTTGATGTTAGCACTGCCATAGAAATAAACAATCCCCCACTCTTCTAGCAAAATTAGAGCTGAGGATAATGTGTGCAGATATTTGCAACATTAAGTGGAAAATTCCTTACAAAATGTTGACGTGAAAGCTCATTGAGAGTGTATTTTGTAATTGATTACTGTAAACGTAATGGGTAGTTGGGGTACCGCAGCAATGAGTAACAAGAGAATTTGCGATGAAAATAATACAAATTACTCATCATATTCCTTATCTCTTCAGGTAGATTTTTTTCCGCAGCCCTTACTTTTGGATAGCTCTCCTAAGCGAACTATAACTCGCGCAACTTTTCTTGAACGATGACCTTGCTTCCCCCTCTTTGACACAATAAACAGATGAAGGCAAAAGCTCGCAGCAAGCACTGATGACAACATTTCAAACACATCTTTCCTGGCATGAAACAGAAACAATATTCCTTTGAAGATGAGAACTTCTATCGGTTATTTTCTCCAAAAATTTAAAGAAAAGGCCAAACCAGGTAAATATCTATTACAGGAGAACACCTGAGAAAGCTATTAACGCAAATTATTGAAAACGTTGCGAAGGCATGACTGATTCTCCAGAGATTGGCATTGCTTTATACAAGTCTAAGTCTCTTTATTCAATCTAGTGGCCAATTTCGTAACTAATACCTCCACTCTACCCGCATTTCTTCAATCCATCATTCAAGAAAAGTTGCGCAAAGTAATATCACGATTAACATCGAAAATCCGAAACTCTTGCTGAGGGGGAAATTCGACATTTTGAATTTGGGCGATCAAACAAATGGTCCAAAGTGTGGAGTGTGCCAGTTCGTTTGAAGGAACCATGAGGACAAAACGAGGTTCACTCTCGGATTACTAAAAACGCCGTGGCTAAGATTTTTTTAAAGCTCGCACTTTATGTAAGCTGGAACTCAAAACAAGGTCGTCCCAAGTACTCATGCCAGCCATTTTATAATCAAGGTCACATGGGACAGTCAAGGAGAAAAGCATGGTTGCCGAGAAATACAAACTTGTCAGCTCTTTGGAGCAAGCCCATGATAACCAGGTCGGACGTTTTTGGTGATTTTCAGCAAAATATACCAAATGTTGTTATTCAGAATATATTGTCCTTAAGGACTTTTTGAAGGTACCTGACTTATCTCTGCATAAAACACAAGGCTTTAATGAAGACTTCACCCCATATTTGTTTCTGTTAAAGATGCGAACAGAGTTGCCTTTAACTTGGGTACCTGTTTTAAAATTAAAATTAGAATATTTAAAAAAATTATAAATTTCGTTGTTGGGAAGTTTAGAAACAAAAATCAATGTAATGACGAGTTATTAACATAAATTATTTCCTTCACTTCGGTTACAATTTTGAAGAACTCATATGATCAGAAAACAGTTAACTGTTAATATTTATCTGCAAAGAACGGGTTCCTACATCAATATATCAGACTTCAATGAAGATATGTTTCTTCTCACAAGCAAATATTAAAATAGGAAATAAATGTATATAATAAATTTATTGTTTATACCTTCTTATGTATTTCTATTAATAATTTTATTAATTGCTATTCTTTCCTTTCAAGAAAATTCTTATTGATTTTTAGCAACACATCTGGTATTTTGCTTCTTTCACCAATTGCCCACTCAAAGAACGATGCCACCCATTCATCATACCCAAAAACTATAACTCTGGTGTTGAAAACGTCGTATATTTTTAAAATTCTGTACACATTGGAGTTATTCTCTATAAGTATATAGTTTGATGCAACCACTCCGAAACACAAACATCTTACTCTCACAAAATTTTGGCCTCTATTCTCAGTACACACTTATATTAAGTAATAATTATAACAATGCATTTTCATTATTAAAATTCTGCATATGTCAATGAGAAGACAGTCATCTGTCAAGGCTGCATATGATATAAGAAAGCCTAGACAAATGTCTTTTACACAGAAACAAACTTAACAGAATTAAATTATTCTATAGACAACTCCTTGCAACGTCAATATTAACAGGCAGAGCGAGGGCGTGCCTTCTAGAAAACAGTATAGCTGTATATAAGCTCAGAATATTTATAAGTTTGTTATATCTTGATTCTACAGAACATACACAGATCCTTTTGGTGAAATAATGATATCACACATTTTTTGTATTTAGTACATTGCAAATCAAATAATACTGAACAACTTTTTCAATCTTAGCAGACAACATCAATTATCCACAAATATATAACAAGATAAATTAATTCTGCATGTTCACAACTCCCATTCCGTTTGTTCCCAAGATTCTTTTTTGAACTTCTTTCTTTCCTCAGAAAAAATGCTGGTTGAATATATATAGGCAGAAAGATAATACTCAAGTTCGTAAAAACTTTTACTTATTTATAAGAATTGCAATGCATGTACTATGAAGTAACAATTTATCATGGCATTAATTTGCCAATGGTAGCAAAGTCAAATTAATATCCTGTACATGAAAACTAGGTTCTTTTAATAACTTCAGTTATATTTTTAATTTGTGTAGTTATAATTATACTGATTCTGTGAAATAAGTTTTAAAAATGAGGTACAGTAAAAAATGTTTACATTTATGTTTCAATTCTTCAAAAACCCACACAAACAATTATGTGTTTTCTCAAACACAGTTTTTAATCATATCATAAAACTCTGAATAAAGACTATTTCATTTTCTTTCTTTTTGAATAGTGCAAAACAACATAAATCATCACTCATGAGCTAAACTAAGTGTGTCTACACTCTTCACCTCATCCTGATTAGTATTTTAACTTTCAATGATGCAGTCTCTCTGGAGAAAAAGGTTTTAAACAACTTTGAGAATAAACGAAATGGCTTTCAGGAACATCGTTCGAACTTTATACAAGAGAACAGCTTACAATGAGCTAAAAAGAACATACAGCAGAACTGATGGCCCTCACTCAACCAAAACAGATCATGTTGTTGGCCAAGGGCTTTTTTTTTTTTTTGAGTTTGGTTATTGTCTTCTACTGTTTTTTCGCCACCATGCGCAGATTCTGAGGAGGACAATGGAAATGTGTAGTATGAGGTCAAAACAGCCCCTGGATGGGTTCAGAAGACCATGAGCATCTTTCTCAGAAATTCTCCAATAGGAATAAAACATAATACGGAAAGGATTGTTACTTTTCATACGAAATTCAAACGTGAGGTTTCAACAAATCCTGGAACTGTTCTCTAGCCTATAGTAATGTAAAATAGTCATGTTATAAATAAAATATTTTCAATTGGTTACGAGATGTTCTAATTGAGAATTCAGTCTGTACACCTTTTGACCTATCCATTTTTGCATTGGGTCAATGGCCTTGCAATTTTTCACTTTCTTAACATTTTCATTGGTCTAATCATGGTCCTACAGTCAAATATAAAAAAGTTCTGTTTTATATTTATTAATATTATCATTATTTCTTTTCAACAAATGAATATTAGTGTAGAACTGTCTTTGAGAATTCACCAAGAATGTACAATTTTTAGAGGCAAAATCAAGATTCCAATGGATTCAATTGAAGACCAAACCAATATGCCTTTTTAAGTGTTATATAATTTACAATAAATATAAAAAACAATTGAAATTCCATACTAAAGTGGAGGCCATACTTGCTGAAGGTTAATATGTTATGCAATTTTACTTACACCACGAATAGATATTTGATTTGTAGAAAGTTCTGACTTTGTAACTCCTCAAATTGGAAAGTATCTTCTATAAAGATTTATATCAGAGCAAATAATCAAGCCCTGCTTATTTACTTTTGGAATGGAAGACAGACAAACACTACAAGTTTTGTACAGAGCTGAAGTTTTTTTGAAGGGGAAGACTTCAGTACTCGTGGCAAAATATCACAAACGCAGATGAATTGACTTGTAGACAAAGCAAGATTCCGAACTTTCGCTCTCTATAATAAACTACAGTTCTGAATGACTTGTACCATGTCACAAACAAAACAAAACATAATTAAGTTTTCATGTCTTTTTTTTTTAATTTCAGTGTTTTTTTCTCTTTTTCATTTGGCTCGCCCAAAAATAGAAGTCAAATAAATGTATTCTACACATCACACAAGTATGAATTAATTGGAATGTTAGTTTTGAAAGTTCATTTCACTCAGTCAAAAGTTCATCAATGGTTGGTTGACACTATAATATACTTGATGCAGCCAAAACACAAATGACATGTTTTATCTGAGAGGATTCTGCTCAGGCCAGGGAAGAAGGGCTGAAAGGATCTACTGGCAAGCAAAAGCCCTAAGCTGCACTACGGAAGCATTTCGCAGGTTGAAGGAACAGCCGTTCAATTGCAAATCCAACTTCAGCTCACTATCCAAGGGACACGAGTAAGTACTTGCTGATTGAAAGCAGAAATATATCCCACAGTAAATTATATACTTAATTTTGATATCAGAGAATTTGCCCCAATGTTTAATTCCATACTAGTCATAGAAATATAGTGAGAAAAATTAAAAGAACTGCATTTCAGTTTCTCTCATCCAAACATTGATTTCAAGATAATTTTCGTTTTAATATTTTGTCCACAAGAAATTATTGATGCATTTTGATGGCTACATGGCATATTGATATTATGGTTACATTGCTATTAGGGGCACAACAACAGAAAATATTTAATGTGTGAATTAACTCAATTAGAATTTCTTCCGCCTTTAAACAGGAACTGTAAATACGATTGCAGATATGCTTAAAATAAAGAGTTTTGTGGAGAATAACGATTGAGTAATATAATTTTTATCACTCTAGCCATTAATTTAACCTGAGAATCCTAGTTCTCCAAACCATAAATCATTTCATTCAATCTGTAAAGTTAAAATAGCCATGCCATTTATTAAGAAAGAAAAAGGATTTTTAATCAGTGTTCTCTATGACTGACAGAAACTAAACAACAGACAGTAAGCTGAGATGTAATTCACAAAATTTTATAATATGGCATCGTTAATTATCTAAAACGTTTCTGACGTATGAAACAATTAAACGTGACATTGCAAGATATTATTCATTTGGTTTTCCACATCAACTTGATAGCACCCTTTTGCACTGAGTTTTTATGTCACCATAATGGCAAACAAAACATGATGCATGGTGATTTCTTTTAATTTTTCTACTTTAAGTTAATTACTCATCTTTCAGAAATCTTGTGATGCAACAAACATTTTACCATCAATGTAGAAAACGTATGGGAATATTTTTCTTATTTTAGTTGATAATTATCTCTTCTTATCCAAATCATCACGTTATAGCTAACACTAGACTCTCATTTCAAAAGTGGATAGTGTAGAGAATATTTGTAAATGTTGAATCAAGATGAAAATTTTAATGAAATCAAATGACGGGGTTAGAAGTGTCCAGAAAATTCAAACATCTAGCAATTCTGTTTCATACGAAATACATGAACGTTCTAGATACACGACTTTCCCGAGAACAGGGAAAGGGTCCGGTAACTAAAAAAACGAGGCACTATGACCTCAACGTGTGCAGAAAAGTTCCTGTGAGTGGGACACACATTCCAATCCTCTCAGTTAGCTGCTCACGTGGCAAAGTCCTTAGCTGGGTCAGAGCCCAGCAAAAATATCATTGACATTTCTCTCTCACACACAACTGTGTTCATATACACGATGCACCGAATTAAGCAGTTAAAGCACAAACATATTCACCCAATATGAAAGTTCTAATACCACAAGACAATTACATTTTAAGCATCATAACTGCATTCAACTCTTTCGCAATCAAGTCCAATTTTGCAGATGATTCGAAAAATTAACAAGCGTCAGAGTTCTCTCTTTGTTTTTTGAAGAACAAATCAATAGTTGCTTTTATTAAACCATCAAGTTGTTTCTTGTTTACTCCAAAATAAAAATCATCTTAAATGCCATTCCTGTTTATTTAATACGAGATAATGGGAAAACGCCAAGACACACTTTGGATTGTATTATGGTAAAATCTCCTCAAAGGACAAACTGCCTGTACTTTAACTGCAGGATACGAGGTAAAGGCTGGGACCACAATTATGACAGGAAACAGGACGCTAGCAGAAAAAAAAATCAGAAAGAAACCAGAATAAGACTGGCTGGTCCGCAGCACTGTGACAAAAAAAAAATACTTGCTAAATTTGTGACACTTCCGCAGCACACACATGAACACAGAACACAAGAAGAAAACACAAGCATGTGTCTTCTCTCGAAGACCTTATACATTCCCCAATGGTCCATAGTGCAGCATGAAATTTGCCGAAATACACACACAAGTCGCAGCATGCTAAATTGACACCTTCACGCAACTCAATGCGCTTAGGACAGATAATAAAAAAATAATAATAATAATAACTGAAAGAAATCACATATGCACACGCACGCACACACAAAGTAGTCTATGGTTCGATAGCACGATGCCAGTCGCAGACACACGGTGTACAACGGCGGCACGGGAAGGGCATCTGCCACAAATTTAGCACAGTAGGGCCAGCATCCTGGTTTTGGGATATTAGGTTACGGGAACTGGATATAAGGTTACCAACTGTGCGGCTATTCCAGGACCGTACTGCTTTTCAGTAGGTTTAATTTGTGTGTCCGGCAGGAATCGTATTTTTTTTTCCAAAACGCCCGACAGTTTCTGAACTGCTGGAGCTAGTTTCTCAATACATTTAACTTAAATTCGATATATTGAACTCAATGTATACGAAGATGTCGATTATCAATTCCTTTCATTATTGCCATCGCAATGATTAACAATTAATTTCCGCCTGGAACCGAAACTAAGTTGTATTTTCTGGATCAAAAATTGTAAATTTTAAGTTGCAAACACGACAAAAATTACAGTAAATTTAAGATAATAACGTTTGTATAGTATGCTGAATAGTGTTTCGCATTATTTTACATAAAATTCTGCATTCTTCAAGGCAATGTCCTGCATTTGAACATTTTCGGTTGGCAACCCTAATTGGAAAGGGGGAAAAATGTCTGCTGCACACAGTGATAAAATGTCTTGGTGCAAGAAAATGACCTCTTTCATTTCTTATGTGTTTTAAAATTTCTGTCAAGCCCTTTGGTTCAAAATGATTTAGGTAGTACGACAAGTTTTTTATGAAGTAGCAAATCAGCCAAATTTAAATATTAATTTTCTTTCAAACATAACGTGTCTCAGAACTACAGGATCTGTTGACAGAAAATTTGTAGTTTTTGGCAAATTATATTTCTAATATGAAACATTTGCCCTTCATGACCTATTTGAGCCCAAAGTACAAAACATAATTTTAATCTCACAATAAATCTGATAATTCCTCATATTATGTATGGATAGTACTTCCGAGTGCTTTTGATGCCAACTATCCCGAAATAGAGTAAGTTCACAATACCCTTCCTCTATTTTTCTGAAAATATACAACAAATTGTAATTTGGATCCGCTTAATCCTGGACAACATTCATAGCTTACCCATCACATGGCACTCCCCCCCAGAAAAAGACTCCCAGACCTTTAAGATAGCATGTCTTACTTCTCACACCAAACAACAGACACTGTATTTATTCATCATCAGGATGAGAGTCCTTGATGTTCACTGATTCGCAGGCAGTAACCACGAGATTGCAGCAGCGAAAACAGATTTTTTTGTTTGTTGTTGTTTTCTTAAAATGGAAAGAGGTCAAACGGGGACAATTTGTATTCCTAAAGGGTCGCTTCTTTAGTGTGGGTTGGTTGGCAATGCTGGCAACAGCAGAAGCAGCAGCGTTCCCAGAATGGCGACAGGCACCGTTGCGGGCAGCATACAGCACGGCGCAGAGCTGGACGTTGCCAGAGTCCCTTCGTAGAGACCTTTAGTGTGGTCTGAGCCACAAGCAGGACAGAGAACACAGCATGTAAGACACACACGGTGGATGCGACACACAATGGAGGAAGCTAGGGATAACAGTTGAGGAAGTACCGTCTATTTCTGCAGATAAAACGAAGTCACTTGTACGTTTTCGTCAAGGTTTTATAGTTTTAGCGTATACATCTGTCTTATGAGACGATCACTAAACTATCAACGGCTTGCGAATTTTGTTTAGATCAGCGACCATCATGTCTTACAACTGGCAGCACTGGTTTCAGGCAACCACAGGCACTGATAGGGTATTCGGGCATTGTATGGGGTGTTGTTTGAGATATCTAATGCTGTGGATGGCACTGAGGACGATGTTATGGGATAGTGATGAAGAAAAAATTGACTCGCTGAGTAAAGAATACGGCCCATATGGCGAACATCCCAACAACTTAAGTGAGGATGTACTTCAGGAAATATTTCCTTAGATGATAAAATGTAAGAATTTTCATTTTTTTTTTGTATCAGTCCAATACGATGCGCATTTTTTAGGGTCATTTTTGTGATTCATCCATCGTCTCATCTGCCGAAATATACGGTAAGTGAATGAATGTGTGGCTGTTGATTTCAGGCGTACCAACTACTCATGTAAGTAGTCCTAAATGCGGATGCTGTAATAACGAAAGAAGTTGCGGTGTAATTTTAGATCCGGCTCCGACCAACACGCCGGATGCGGTTTTCCCCTTCCGGTATCTCCCTCAGAACGCTCCAATGGGAACGAGTTCTGAGCTGGTGTGGTAGGGGCGGTACATGTAGGCGTGTCGTCATTGTGTGAGGAGAGAGAAGAAGTTGGGGAAGGGGATAGAAAAGTTGCGCGCGGTCCCTGGTCTGCTGGTTATGGAACTGCTCCGGCGTTAGCCAGGCATTGACCGGCGAAACTACAGTAAACTACTCATCTGAGCACCCGGCCGCTCAAATTCTCCTTCCGACAATGATTGAACTATCTCGCTAGTGTCGATAATCCACCACCACCGTCGGGACTTAAACCCAAGGACCTCCCGGTCAGCAATGCTACATAGACAACGATGTTGTCGCTGAGTTATAAATAAATAAATAAATAAATGTCTTTATTGATGGCGAGGCTCAAGCCATTTAGCCTGCTCTTCCGCCCGACCATAAGTTATTTCCAGTTCCGGTCTGTTTAGGTCATCAATTTAGGATAGGAGCGGAATTTCCTATCTTATGGATCAAAGCGACAAAATTGAGATTTTTCCAAAGTTCGTCAACAAGGGTACGGACAAGCCGAAGATGCCTCGATGCTCGCGGAGAAGGTCGATGGATCGATTGAAACCGCCTCAATTTAAAACAAAAAAAGAGTTCAATACGAATGAGGACGGCAGAATTCTGGCGACCTGCA
The DNA here is from genome assembly GCA_017312745.1 of Gryllus bimaculatus. Classification (NCBI taxonomy): domain Eukaryota; kingdom Metazoa; phylum Arthropoda; class Insecta; order Orthoptera; family Gryllidae; genus Gryllus; species Gryllus bimaculatus. The sequence goes on from BOPP01000154.1 coordinate 102,384, forward strand.
AGGAGGTCTAGCAAGGCGAAAACAAAATATTTTTAATTAATCCGCTTGTAATTGTTTGCTGTTTACTTACGTTTTGTGAACTACCGGAGATTCAAGAAAGGACAGTAACTAGCCTATGACCGACGAGATCTCCAGATGTGGTATTTTTTTACGTCGTTTTGTGACTTACCGGATAGTCAAGAAATGATGCTAACAAGTCCATATCCGGTCCATGAGGTGTCGCCCTGTGACGGTTTTGGGAGGAAACGTGGAAATACAGAGTATACAGAAATATAATATCAGTGCGCGCATAATAACAGCGTTTTAGATACATATATTGAACGAAATTACGAACACAGAGAGGACAATTTTAATAAACGAGTTTGAACTTGTTTCATTGGAGGCCAGAATTTTGGGCGTGGGCGAATATAATTATTCTTTCCCGATCTGTGAAAGTGGTCCCTTCTTAGAGTAAAACAAGATTACAGAGGTGTTACTCTAAGAAGGGACCAGTTTGACAGATCGGAAAACAAATGAACGTCATGGAGGGCGAAGAGATAGTGAAGAAGCCATTTACAAATGAGCTACTGCAAACGAACGCACTGACAAAATGAGTGCGTGGGTGTAACCTGCAGTTACATTGTCAGCAATAGCAGCAAAAGCGGTCCCTTCTTAGAGAAACTTTTCTCTAACATTAATCATATAGAGAAACAGGAAAAATGTCAAAAAGTTGATCAGATCGCTCTGGATAAAATGTTGTTTAATACCGGTGGCTAAAATTCATTAAGTGCTCATTAGTAATTATTATACTCTAGTGCTACCGCATACAAACAAGTCTCGCTGGAGGCAACAACCTTTACATAAAGGACCATCGTAATTACGGTGATTACAACGACCTTGACATCAAGGACCAAGGCTGCAAGTACACATCGACCTGAATCGCGTAGTGTGAGGCATCTTCGGTAGACCGTACCCTAACAGACGTATTACAAGGTTGTGTTTATTAAATGTTTATTGAATCCATGATGTATATTTTGTAGAATCATTTAATTCTAATTTACGCGCACGACTTGATATCTTTGCCAAATCATTTTTTTTTTTCGTTTTGATTTTTTAGGGTGGAGCACGATTTCTGGAAACTTCCCGTCGATCCGCCACAGTCCGCAAGAATGACGAAATGTTGGATTGGCAAAAGGAGCGGATATAGACGTAGGATTACTCAAAGGAGAAACATAGCGCTCTTTAAAGTATACAGGATTAAAATAAATAATTGTAAGTGTTTGTACAAATGCTTCTAAAAACACAAATTTTCTAAATTCATTCGTTTTCTAAATTAATATTTTTAAAATATGTTTATAACATTTAAGTTTGTCCAAGCTTCTTTTAAATATTATTTATGTCCTATTCAAGTTCACAAATTTTTCAGGATGATTGGAGAAATTATATCAACATAACTTTTTTGGAGTTGTCATAAATGTATATCATAATTACTATAATTAAGATTTTTTCAATGAAATGTGTAATAAAACTAGAAATTAATAATAATTTAATGTTTAAAAAAATAAATTTTGAGTTTTAAGAGAAAGAATTACTTAGAAAGGATTTATAAATTTATTTATTTACGGAGAGTGAAATACATATCTGGGAATACGGGAATGAATGCGTTTTATGTTATAATTTTGTCCAAAATCGAAATGTTGAAAACCTGAAAAAATTGCTAATAAGTTGAAAAATTTAGAAGATTGAATAATTATAAATGTCGCAATTCTTAATCTATTTGTATCTGTTTATTGCAGTTGAATCATTCACCTATTAGAATTCTCCGTAAAAATGTATTTTGAAAAAGCTTTTTCTCCACAAAAGTTATCCGATTTATCTATTGAAGCTAGAAGGTTTGATAACACTACATTTACGAACATAACTAATAAAAAGTAGATAACCTATGATAAAATTTAAATTATTTATTTGAATTATTGAAAAATGCTTGTTCTGTAATTTTATGACACAGCTCACTCTTAAATATTTTTGAAAACGTACACGATATAAGCATTGTGTCATGGTTTATCGTAATATGTGACAATTTTCAACATAAGATAACTTCAACAAGTGCAGAAATGATGTAATTGTTCAATTCTTCACCCATTTCTACATTCACGCGTACGTTTCTTTTCTTATCATTGTTTTATTTCAAACGGAGTTTTGGGGGGTAAGGACATGATCTCGAGGCTTTCTCAATTTAGACGCTGGTTGATCAGTATTTGTATAATGGCTGTCTATTGTCAATTTTATTTACGCATTTGGCAACAAGAAAATTGCCTCCGAATTGGTTATTGAAAGATAAGATACCATAACTTTTAATTACAAACTTCTCTTCAGAAATATTATAACTTTTCGTCAATAAACAAGTGATGAGAAATTTCATTTAACGAACACATGTGACCTTTGCCCCTAGTTAGTAGGCAATCCTTCGTGTATTGGTCTTTAGCAGGTTCACAAAAATCCCTTTGCGTCAAAACGTGACCAGCCAAACTCTACTGTTTGGAGGGTTGCCTACCAGCCAGAGGCAAATGTCACATGTAACAACGATTCTGAAGCATAAGTTATCGAAATATGTCACAGACGAACCTCCATATATCGAATCTGACGGTTCCTTTGTTAAAATTCTATGCAAAGAAACCTATACATGATACATCATGGAATTTTTGCAAACTCATTTTCAAACGTTTTTTAAACACACATAACATCCAGAATGCCAAAAACTCTGTATATCCCAATAGTTGAGCATACTCAGTGGCTTTTTCTTTTATAAGAGATTCGGAAACTGGTTAGTTTTTATCCCTTCACTAAAATAGCTTCTTGCACACCTTCGTATCGACTCAATTTGTTGCTTTTCTGATCCCCCTCCTACAGCTTCAACATTTTTGAATTTTTTCCCTAAGTTTTTCATTATAGTCGAAAGTATACTGAAATAAAGTAAAACTTGCTCAATGCGGAACCTCAAGGGACAAGTAGTTTTTCGTCAAAGGACCAGTATCATTTTCCGTATTAGACAAGATTCCGCTTTATGCAATGTAATACAGTAGAACTTATGTTTGACAGTACCACGATCCATGTTAACATTAGACACATTTTCACATTACGCACGTTCCGCATGGAGCAAGTTTTCTGAAGCTGGTATTCCACACTTCTGCGCCAGTTTTTTTTTTTTTTTTTTTTCAATACCACCGTCCACGTCTTTGATCAAGTTCACTTTTTCTGCAGCATTAACCGATTTTCATTTCGACATTTCGAACACTTCTTAAGCGCGTTGACTGCGAACTGAATCTACGCTGAACTGATGAATAACAACGTGGGGCAGAGCTATTAGACGAAGGGCCACGCAATTGACCTTCATTTCGCTTTGGAATCCGTATTCCCACGCAGAGGAAAAGCAGGAGTGAGATACCTTCGCGAGAAAGTTGGGAACTGGTCGTAGAAAAAGCGTTGGTTGTTTTATAAACAATTCAATTACACGAATGTTCAAAGGATGTTACTTTTTCCGCCATCTTAATACTCTCCTTTCTATCTTAATTTTTTACACTGTACATGCTATAAATTATGTACACGACGTATTATTATAGACAATACATACCACAATTATGTAATAAAATATAGTACACTTTTATTGCATACAAAAAGTAGTAAAGTCAGAAAATGAGTTTGATATATAGACACATTTTTAAACAGAATTTTCAAAGGACAGAAAAAGATTTAAAGAGAATTTTGATACATAAGTGTTCGATATGTGGAGGTCCGACGATATATATTACATACACTCATTTCATTAGGTAATTTACGGGGGAAATGAAATATTTTTGCAATTAATAGGAGATAGAGAGAAATCTGATAAACGAATTTAAACTTGTGACATTTCACACTGGTGTGTGTCAGAGACAGATCTCTTTGGCATGTTCTTGCAAACACTGGACATGATGAATTGCCTATCAACCAGGGGCAAATGTCACGTGAGTAACTTCTTATATTAGATTCCCTCCACAAATGTAAATGCAAAAGTTATCATCTTCTCACCTTAGATGTCCTCGAAATTTGGAACATTCATTCTGACATGTTGAGTATAGTGATACTTTCCCAATATAAAATCATTCACACCAGTCTTTTGTCTGGTAAGACAAAAAGTTAAAACAATTCTTGTATTCGTTTTTAAGGCGAAAAACTCAATAAAACCCAACCCATGAATGATAATGTGGAAGACATGAAAGAAAGGGATGTTCATATCCAAATTCCTAAACATGTACACCGAAGAAATAGAGGAATTAGGAGGCTTTAGTAAACGCAGTTTTTCGAATGTTTCATTCTTTATGGATCTGGAAAGAAGATGATAAAGAAAGGAAGTCAGGAAAGAATAGAGGCATTTCAAATGTGAGAATGGAAAATAATGATGAAACTGGCAAAGCAATGAATGAGGTGTTGAAAAAAGAAGATCATTTTAATAATTTATCGGTTTTCTTCATTTCTTCAACTAGTTAATTTTCTGAACTTCACAATCAGGCAAAATGAAGAGCATTGCTGTATAATGTCGACACAAATTCAAAGAGCTTAAGATAATTATTCACATTTTCCTGGAAACGTCAAATACATGGCAACAGAAAGTAAAATGAACGTAGAAGATAGTTATGCTAACGAGTGACATAGTAAATCAGAATATGAACACTTAAATGTTTTTACATTTATTGAAAGAAAATTTATTCGATAGTTAATTGGGGCTTTTCGTTCCTGCTTGGTTGTATTAAGATAATATAAATATATAATATTATAAAAATATAATAACGTCATGTTTGATGCAAAAAATTAAATTTTCTTTGATATTGCTCTATGCTGATAAGTTATTAAGGTTTGATGTAGAAATTTAAATAAATCGTACGTTTCTAGAAATCTGCTGTTGCATAGACGACTCGAATGACATACCAGCTGACTATACCCAAATATTCAATGACTTTAAATAACATCACATAGGCTGGCTGATACGCTGCCATCTTAGCAGCAAATTGTACATTAGACCACACTTTTTAACAGTCAAGGGCTAGTGAGCACAGATTGGGCTTAATAGAAACTTTCTTTCTAAGTTTTCTCATGACCAGAAATAAGTAATTTAAAAACAATATCGCAATCTGACTCTTGGCTATCAAACTACCTTCTGAGTATTTAAAAGTTCACAGAGCAAGAAAATACTGAGCACTACCAAACCCAGGTGTCTCTGTTGCTAATAAGTTTTATTTACAAACTTTTCTTTAAAAGCTACACCCAACAGGTTCGATTTGCAGATCAAGTCCTTAAAAAACAACTTAAATATTTAGTGTAGAAAAAGGTCAATATGGAGTTCAGTTTTTAATGTATTTTCAGTAATGTGCAATAAGAAAAATGTAATTAATGGAAATGCCAGTTCTTCTCAAGACATTGATGCCAGACGAAAATGTTAAAACATGTATTGCACATATTGATATGCAAGTTGTTACACAAATTTTAATTTAGATGGTCAAATGAGAAATAGAGCAAGTACTCTATTTACCTATCATCAGTAAATTAGAAAAAGATTTTTATTTTAGGAAGAATTAGTAAGATTTTTTGAGCCATTATACAAGTACTGCACCATGCAGTATTTAATGTCTGAAGTTAGGGATGTTGGGGCAATTTTCATTCATTTAAATTACTTTTTTATTAATTCCTGTCCAGTGAATTTTATTCTGTTGACATTTAATTATAAATCAATAAATGAAGGGTTTACAGCAAGGACATCACGTCTAGTCAATGCTGCAATATCAAATCTCAACAATTTTTAATTTATTTTAAATGTTTATATTTCTCTGATGTAATCTCAAAAACCAAGCTATTTAACCTGTTTTATTTCTAGTCATTTCAAACAATCGTGCTCTGCAATGCAAAACGCATTATTACAAAGAATTTACTGTTCATATGTAATGTGATTTACCAGCAGGCCCTACTTATCTTCAATAAATTTGGATGCTCTAATATTTGATATAAGTATTCTGATATGTTTCTTATGTACTGATGTCAAATAAAAGAGCTCTTATTACAAGAATACCATTCTAATTAACTGTGTAATATTCGTATTGAAGGTCTTATCAATTTATGACTTTTTCCATTATTGAATTGAAATTGATTTCACTTTATTGAATTGAAAATTGAAACATTAAAGGGAATTAGTTCAAATAAATATTTCAAAATAAATCCCTTCTTCTTAGAACTTCTTCTAGCAATATGCATTTCAATAATGACATACATACATTGTACACAACACTTACCAAACAACGAAAATCTAAAGAAAGGGATAATACTCCTTCTCTTACGTGGTACTGTCATGAATACAGCATGATTATCTTACATACTACTTCATTGTTAGATAAAACAGCAACAGTAATGAACAGTAATTCATCTCTAACTCAAATAGCAACCTCTATACGATCAGTACCGTGCTTAGTGCATACAATTATTTCCAAATACATCACAGATTGATTGTTCTTTGTACACATCCCACAGGGTTTTTTTTCTTTCTTTCTTTCTTTCTTTCTTTCTTTCTTTCTTTCTTTCTTTCTTTCTTTCTTTTCTTGTTGGACATGAGAATAGGGATTGGATCTGAAGCAAGGAACTCAACACCGGAGGAGAAGGTCCAAACAAAGATACACAACTTTGCATGCTACTGACAACACTTACGTTCTGTAAAAAAGCTATCACTTCACGATTAGGTGCAAATACATCATGCTTACAGTAATCCACAGACAATTACATACCAACAGCTATATTGTGTCAAGATAGACTACTCGAATACAGTTATCATCAAATTCCACATGATGTGCATTCCTGTGAAATCATTTCAATATACCAAATGCTGCAATTCTAACCCAAAGTCACAAAGCTCAGCCCCCAAAGAGCCAAATTTGCTTCAAGCCACCAATTCTGAAGTGCCCCATAAAAAACAAAGTTATTTACAATAAATTACTTCTCCACTGCCACACCACAACACTCCAAAGCTAAAGCATTAAAAGTTACATTAGTTACAAAGAAATGACAAAAAATTGTGTTTCTAATTTTAAATTAAAATACTTCCTAAATCTAATTCCAAAGTTTTACTTTAGAATGATTTTTAAATCACTGTTCCTGCCATTGAACCTTAGCAATGTAATCATGATAACTCAAAAGATTGTCAAAATCCAGGCAGATAGCTGAAGACTGTAGGGGTTTCGAGGCAAATATTTAATTCTATAAATTTGAATAAGAATTGTTTTCTGAGATCTTATAATTAACAGTCAAATTCTGTTCTGGCACTTTAAGTCACAACATTTCCTATGAATATTATAATGACAGTGTATGTGGTGTGGCACAAAAGTTAATTTATGATTATTCAGAAAATAATTGTCATCAACCCTTAAATACCCTCGTACAAATACAGAAGAAAAAAAATCACAAAAATTCCAAAAAACTATTTACGTAATCCTTATAAAAGAAAAAAAAATCCCTAGATTCACCTTCTGCCAGTTAAATTTGTAACACAGAAAACAATTAATAACAATACAATTTTCCTTGAAAACTGTGAAACTAAATGTCCATAATTTCTTATCCTAAAAACAAGAACATTTATCTTAAACAGTAGTAGTAAAAGAGAAACCTTAGCAAAATTATTGCAACAATGATTTCTGATGGTTGCCACAAAAAGTATTCAGAAAAAAATACCTCTCTGAATGAAAAATCTGATGAATTTGATTTAATTGTTAAGGAGTGATTAATTGGGAGAAAATGGAATATCATGACAGTACTCTATGTTGTCTTTTTTCTTTTCTCCTTTTTTTGGAAGTGGCACAAGGTCTGTGAAAATGTTTGACACTTTTGGTAGATTGTATTAATAATGTTAAGTGTCTACTGAGCTACTTCTTAATTAAGCTTTTACAATGTTCAGAATTGTAAAACACTCGTAAAATTAGGTATGCGGCATAATTGATTTGAAAAAGAAATTTATTTGCTTCAGTAAACAACTCAATTTTGATTGAGTTTCAAGTCCATTGAATGTTAAATCTGCTGACATAAGCTCAGACCACTCAGAACAAAAAAATAGTTTGAATTCCTAAACCACACTTCTTTCAAATGAAAAGTAGGTGCCTCTGCTTACATTTAATCTCACTACTATAAGTAAATTGCTAGGAGGAAAAATATGTATACATATTACCATATATATAGACCACTCAAATTTTGCCACACTCTTTTCACCAGTTAGCAGAGAAAGGAGGTATTTCTTGGGCGAGAACCTTAGCAATGTAATTATA
>BOPP01000154.1:110712-132463 GCA_017312745.1 Gryllus bimaculatus
TATATATTTTATGTGGACCATTAGCCATTATCAGCTACCTTCCCAATGAAGGAAACAGAACACAAAAATATTGACCAAACTTTAACTACTTGAAATAGTTCCAAATGCTCATGAAGAGGCTTTTATAATTATCTTAATATTCGTTCTTTAATATTTAATATTCTAATATGGGATTCATTACTTCTTGTTCCTGTTGCAAACTGTAAAAAAGTATCCTGTGAAAAAACTGTTTTTAAACCATCTTTTGTTCAACATTTCTGTTCACATTACAACTTTTGTTCAAAATTTAAAAAATTCTGCTCAATAAAGTGAAGATCGTAATGCCAGCCTAGATAAAAAAAACTAAAATTAATTACAGATTGGAAACATTTATGTGTATCAGGTAAAGAAACAGATGGCATTTACAAATAGATCAGTTGTACAGTACATTTAAAGACATATATATACAAGATGAGTCATTTCAAGTGGTAAAAACACTATTATATTCTGCACATTGAGATGAACAAATGTTTTTGATGTCATTATGCACAGAAATGCCTTTTTATTACATGATAATTTCTTAATGGATTGTTTTCCTCTAGGATGTCTGAAAGATAATCCCAATGATGGCCTAAATCGATTGACATATGGGTGATTCATAAATACCAAAGGGGGGAGGGGATTTGACATTATGCTGCATAACATAGTGGTAGCGGGATGCATTATTTTTCTTTACAGAAATAATTCCAAGCAAAAAATATTAAAATTACGGTGTACGATGAAGACTATGTACCTGTAATCGCAGTAGGATCCATGAAAAGATGATTCCACAACAGTATATAATACAAAATATTTACAAATTGTTTATATAATTTCTTTATAGTTATTATGAAAAGCATAATTATTTGGAAAATGTTAAGCTCGCATTTTAAGTATGTTTCAGGGAGGAGTGGGATATCCACTGTTGTCCAAATTTGCATTATGTCATTTTTATAGTAGATGTAAAGATTAATTATATAATAAAACATTTATTAAATCAAAACATAAAAGTTTTAATACTGTAAATATTTTAAATCCCTTGTATTCCCCTTTTTAAAATGACAATTAGGGAATTATAAAATATTTTTCACCGATGTTCCTTTAAAAACAGCTGAGGCCATTAGCAACCATTATTATTTTATAAATAACTAACATTTTAAAGATTATAAAAAATGGTAATAATTAATTACAATAATTTAGCTCAACAATTTAAATTAATTTGTCAAATTCAGTAAAATATGGAATTTGTTGCACATTTGTAGAAGCTCTCCAGGTAAATTGCTCAACATAAAACCACTAGTATTTGTTAATAGTAATTACATAGTTTTAATTTAATTCTCTTTGTATATTTGATTAATTTGTTCTATAACATACATGAAAGAATAAATAAAACAAGTGCTTTTGGCATTTGACATGAGAAGTAAATCTCCATGACCAATCATGAATCAGTCTTATGTCAAGTCAAGTCAGTCATTGCCTTATATCCCTATTGGCTAAGAGCTCAGTGTCACCCTTAAATTTGAGGTTTCAAAGCACTACAGCAAAGAAATTCTATGAAACATTTTCTTTAAAGCACTTTATCAACACTTTTTCATATAACTTTCTATGTACAATGATGGGCAATAAATAGTTACTTTTGTTATGAACTTGCCCAGCATTCATCAATTTAACTAACATAATTAAGAAATTATACAAAACAGACACCACGCTAAGCCAGTTGATGGTATTAAGAAAAAACATAATGGTAGAGTTTTAATATGAAATGCCTCACCTTGTAGAAGAATCGACATACGCCTACTCAAAAGATACATTCAAGGAGAAAGAAACAGAAGTGCTCCTTTAAAGCTTTATCAGTAGATGTTGATCAGTAGATAAAAGCCCAAACTATAGCAATGTTACAAATTACTTTCAATTCAACTGCTTCTTATGTTGGTAAAGAGAGGTGAATGCCATCTGCTTTCATACTCCCAACGCTTGTCTCTAGGACTCTCCAAAAGGGGGACTAAGGATAAAAATTAAAATTAATCTTTGTGTGTACTCACCAGGTGCAGTTTTCAGCAGCAACACGCTGGGTTTGGATGTGCCGATGCTGTTTGTTGCATGTAAGTGCACCATGTACTGGGTTCCAGGTTGCAATGGTTGAAGGCGATACGATGTCGTATGTGGGTGCGCAATTAGTGTCTTCATCTGGCAGTTTCCTGATTTATCTTGTTCCCAATGGTCATCGCTATTCTTGCGTGCCTTGAAATTGAAGCAAACCTTGTGAATTGTTTTAAGATTTTAAAAACAAAGGGCTTAACATGTACATAATGAGGTGGGTGTAATTATTAAAGAAAAATACTTTAAATAATACCTATAATACTTTTTTATACAAACCTAAAAAGTAGGTAATACAAAATGAGAATCCATGAATAATTGGTATCAGTAACAAAAATGAGAATCCATAAGTAGATGAAAAATGAAGATGGCTAAAGCACAGCAATGAGTATTTTAATTCCTTGATCTAATGCATTTTTCAAAACTATTAATATGATTATTTGTTTCTTTGGATACGATTCTTAAATCAAGCAGATTTTCAATTTCTTGGGATGAACTGAGAAAACTTACAGACAGAGGCGAGAGATGTTTTAACTCATGGTGCTAAAACAGCCCCTACTTTCTCCCCTGTATTTTCAAGCAAAATTACGTGAAAAGAACTGAATGACCTATTTCAAAAACCATCTTTAAGGAACAAATTACATTAAGGGAAAAAATCTGTACCTTCAATATTTTAGTTGAAGGAAAACTGAAAAATTTTTGAACTTTTGAAATTTTCGAAAAATCAGAGATTTTAACGTACATGAGACCTGACCCATTCTCTTAAAGGTCCTTTACACTATTCAACACCAAAGTTTAATAAAAAATGATGAAGCAATTCTTTTGAAAATTCGGAGAAAGGTCCAGGGCCTTCATGTAAATAACCCCCAAAATTGAAATTTCAATTTTTAATTCAAGGGGCCACAACAACGGGCAGATCAACAGGGGAATATCAATTTTGGAGAAAAACGTCTGAATAGTTCTAGGGCTCCCTAGGGAGAAAGTAAAAAGTGATTATAACAGTAGGAAAAAGAAAAGCAGTTTTTCACAAAAACTGAATAATGCTGTAATGGCATTATTAGGTGATGATACATGAAAATATTCTCTTAAAACAGGGTCCAATACACAAATTTATTTTATTTTATTTAAATTTATGGAAGAATGGGAAATTCAAATATTCTGATGAGTTTTTGTTTGCAAGAAAATACAATAAGTGCATTCTGTGGACAAAAGTTTATCCCATGCCCTCAAGATCCTATAAAAAATTATGTTGCTTACCGTGCACCATGTAACATAATAACTTGTAATTGGTTCTCCATTGTCTGCAGGAATGTTCCATCGTAGTTCGAAGTGCGTTGGATAGGCTGACATCACAGGTGTGTCCACTGGTGCTTCAGGATGTTCGGACATCATAGGTCTGTCCAGAAGTGGAGGTGGTTCAGGAGGAGACCTCTTGGGCATTACTATGCTTTGTGTAGCACCCCAGGGTCCTGTTCCGACATCGTTTTGTGCAGAGAACTGAAATTCATACTGAGTTTGGGGAACTAATTCTTCCAAAGTGTAGTCAGAATCTGAAAGAAGAAAAAAACAATTCTATTTGAGTAAACAGTACATGTGAAAGGTTTTATATCTCCAGACAAGCTAAGATATCTGCAGGCCCAGCTAAAATTGTCTTTTAGGTAAACGTATAACATAGAATAAAACAGAATTTACTTTCATTAACATATTTATAAAGAGTATGTGAATGAAAGAGTAAGGGTAATTTTAATTTCACACATCCAAAATTAAGATCTTGCAATCCCCCCTTCAATCCATTACAGTCCATAGAACTACACAATGTGTATAGAAAGAAACAAGAATTGTACAGTGAATCATGTCCGGAATAGAAAAACTTTGTCCTTTTGGCTCATAAAAATGCACACCCCTGCATCACTACTCAGAGTCCAGAATAGAGAAGGAATTAGGACACTTCACAGGGGTTGGACTAACCCCGGTGAAGCACGCAGACACACTTCGTTGAAACAAATTTTACATGAGCTTGTCTGGGCATCGAATCTGGACCTCCTTGGTGAATGGCAAGTGACTTCGCTCTGAGACACAAGACCCCAACATATTAAAAATAATTGTTTTCCACCCTCTTTAAAGTATATAATTTATCTTCCTGTGCTTTTTCATTTTACTTATGAAATTGGATTTTGAAGACAGTGCTAAGTTTTAGGCATGGTATGTTGTTTCAAAACGTTTGATGAAGAGATGTGCACCCAGTGCCCATGCTACGTATGGGCAGACCGGACAATCGTCCAGCACCCCATTTGTTTAAATAAAATAATTCATATAGTTTCTTGAGACACTTTCACATTTTTTATTTTTTCGTGTGTGTCGGGTTGTGTTGTGTGGGGGGGGAGGGAGGGAGAGAGAGTATGTTTCAGCATTGTCCTGATCCCCAAATTGTCTAAATGTGGCACTGTGCGTGATCTGGGCTGTCCGGGTGATGCCGCGCCAAAGGCTGTGTTGCCAACGTTTCGACCATCAGGGCTGGTATGTACCCCTTGGCAACGTTAGCAACACAGCATTCGATGCGGCGTCACCCGGACAGCCCAGATTACGCACATGACTCTGGCCGCGGAAGCCTACGACTTTAAATGTGGCACTGTTAGTACCCGAAACTGAACTATAACAATCAATGTCATTTTTAATATTATTTCATATAACAGCTTCAAATAATACAGTACAGGTCTGCTGCTGGCACACAGGCTTAGGGTAAGTGTACTCCAGTACATGAACACTAAGGCTGTGGCATTGGAATTGCTTGTCAGGCAGGATCACATTGTCACATGCTCCTTATACAGACCACTCCAGTTATAGTGAATAAAATTGAATTGAATTAATGCCTTATTTTAAGTGGCGAGACTCAGGCCATGAGACCTGCTCTTCCATCTGACCACTCAAATTTCGCTACGCTCTTTTCACCAACGAGCAGAGAAAGGAGGTATTTCTTGGGCGAGAAACAGGGGATTTGAATTTAGCTCAGAGGCAACGTCATTTAGGCTTGAGGACAAAGTACAAAGGATTTTTTCGCCCTTAAAAATCCATAGCTTCGATAGGATTTGAACCTGCCAATTTGGGTACAACAGTCTGCTATGCTAACCGTTACACTATCGCCGCGCGCGCAAACACCGTCGCTTATAATGAACTTCTAAGGACTAACATTTTTGGTTCACTACATCCGATGATGTCAACATTAAATACAATTTCTCCACAATGATTAATTTTATTAATATAAGGAAACAGTGAAATACAGTAACAGGACCAACTGAAAATTTCTATACCTTTATTTGACCATAAAAAGTAATTATTTTCAATTGTCTGCTTTGTATAGTTTTCATTGGTAATTTTTTCCAGATCCTTCTCAAATTCAAGTGTTCTCCATACTTAATTCTGCGTCATCCATTTTCTCTAAGTATAGCAGTCTTGGCACCCTCCGAAGCCTGTTGAAACATCATCCCACTCCTTGAAGAGCTTTTTACTCACATCGTAACTTAGGAGATCCCTTCAATAGTGGCAAGGCAGCAGCGGCATTGGCACGTGACTAATGGAACTGATCGCTGAACAAAACTTTCTGCTACCTCAGGAAAGACTTCTTGAATTATGACCTTTCGTAGACAATATTTTTTTTCCAATCTGCCGAGGGTTTGAATTTGTGGCACTGAAGCGATGCAATATTTTTCCAGAACATATTTACTATGTAGACAGTGTTTACTAAAACCGAATCTCATGCTTATTTGTAATGTAAGTGAAATGGGACTAGTAACTAAGTTCCACTAATTCTGAGAGTTTACTACAACCAGAGTCAACTGTATTATGCTGGACACAATATTTTAAAAAATGCATTTTCTGTAGGTCTATTTTGCTAGTTCATCATTTAATTTCATTTTGTTTGTTTAGTTTGTTTTGTTCCTCATATTACAATACATTACTCACTTCTTAAGTGTAACTCAGAGAGGAGTAATGGGGAAGATTTAGCTATATATAATTATTTAACTTAATCACAATATAATTATTTAACTTAATCACAGACAAGTGACAGTACAAGTGGCATTGAATAGTAGTTTATGAAACTATTAATAATGTTAAATTTTATTGTATCAATGTGTGTTTCGAAAATGAGTAATGGTAGGAGTGAGTTTGCAATTGTGTACAAAAACAACATTATAAAAGAGTTACATATGCAATTTTTTTGTAGAACAGCTTTAAATTTATAAGAGAATTAAAGGTAATTTTGGGAAACAACTGTATTGTGTCGTCGTGGTTATTTGACATTGTGTGAAAAAAATGTAGTCAGCTGTTCCATTTACCAATACCTGCCCACAATTTCCTTGCTGTGATTAGCTAAATGTGTCATGATGCAATTATTTGTGCCATAAATAGCAAATACTTGAAAATCATAGCTGTAAGACGTCCTTTTATGAATCACATTTTGTAAATGTTATTCATAATGTTGGATTACAAAAAAATATGTTTATATTCTTTTGGAAAATTAAAGAATTCTGACTTGTTATTACCTGCAGGCCATGAGTGGTGTCTCCACTGATCTCCCAATTCATTAGGTTTACGATATCGTACATTATAAACACGGGTTGGAATTCCACCACCGTTGCTTGGTCCCATAATTTTAAACTTTATGGTAGTAGCTGCAAAAGACAAACAAGATAAAAATATAGTTAAATTGTCACTAAAATAATTGATTGGTTGATTGATAAGTGGTTCTAGGCACATCAACAGCTAAGGTAACTCTCGTAAGTGTAATGTGTTTTTTTTCTAATCAGGAGGAGGTCTTCCCTTGATCTGGTTGGTGAGATTTGGTGCGAACCAATAGTCGGTTTGCGGACAATTCCCCAACCACGTATCTCCCACCAGCGAGCGCTACCTCAGCTGGAACAAGCTCTGAGCTTCTGACTGGTCTACTGGCGTGTGTGGTTGTGGTGTGCATGCAAGAGAAAGTGTATATAAGTAGGGGGTACAGATTAGGACAAAGAACAGGAAGAAAAGATCACCCTAGGTCCATGGCCCGTTTGTTAGGGTACTACTCCAGCGTTTGCCTGGTGTTTATCGAAGAAACCACAGTAAAGTACTGATCAGAGCCACCAGCTGTTAGTATTCTCCTCCAGATACCGACTGAACTCTACCTATCTTGCTAGTGTAGAATCTCTTGTCACTATTGGGATTCGAACCTAGGATCTCCTGGTCAGAGGCACTGCAATGGACATCAGTTTAAACCCTGTGCCACCACTTCACCATTAAAATAGAATATACAAAAATTCAGCATGAACAATAAAGCAAAAATTTTATTTTCACAAAGTGATCAAAAATAAATTTCTGATTTTTGTCCCATTACCCCTCATTAAAATTATAAGCCTGGCTGAATCCAGGTTTTGTAAACTATAATGTATAATTTCTCAATACTGCATTTTGTGACAACAGGAAATTCACACCTGTTGTATTTAACAATCTTTTGTCATGAATTGAACCTGAATTCTAGAAGTTGGCGGCTTCGATCGGTAGTTTTCTGTATTTTTTTCTGATCAACTCTAAGCGAATGCCAGAGCAGTACCCGAACAAATGGGCCACTGACCATGTGCATCTTCGCTTCCTCTTTCTTGTCCTATCCTCGCCCCTTACTTACATCTACAGTCACATGCACTACCACACTTGTTAGGAGCTTAGAGTTTGAACCAACTGAAGTGGTGCTCTGTTGGTGGGAGATATGTAGTCGGGAGAAAATCCCTTCAAGCTGGCATTAGTTAGTGTCAGATATCGCCATCCAGAAGATCACTGCCACCTCCTCACGATAAAAACAAGCTCTTCACTTACGAGACAAACAACCTTAGCAGTTGTCTTGTCTGGAAAGACTAATCAATCAATGAAAAAATTGATAAAAGAAATATTTTACCTGTCACTACATCAAATACAGCTTGCATTATATCCCCTGGTTTTTCAGCTTTGTGAAGAGTAATTTCATGTGATTCTGTCCCGAGCTTATTCTTTGCTTCACATCTGTATGCTCCGTACCTCCCTTGGAAGCTGGAAGGAATCTGCAATAAAAACATGATTGGTTCAAACCACTTTCCCATCAGCAGACATTTATTATTTTGTTAAAACTGCAGAGAAATAAACCAGAAATGTTCCTGGGAACAAAGTCGTACATAAAACTAGAGAAAGGTACGTTTATTGAGCTATAACATTATTTTCTTTCCCTTATAATCATGGTTGCGTTGTTGCAATGCCTTATTCATTCTGGATGTAAATAAATCAATAAAGTAGTAATAGAAAATATTCATTTAATTTTTCACTGTACTCCCGGGACACCTCTGGCAGCAGACTTTCAAAACATTTCTGAGTCGGATGTGTATGGGAGCTCTCTGAAGATCTCAGCAGGCAAGCGCTAGCTCCTAGGGAAGGTCAAAGTTGGCCTCGGGTGAGAGTAACGTAAGTAGATGACCAATAAGTGAAGTTTGTGCACTGACTGTCCCACTCTCAGAAGACGAAGTAATGTATAATTTTAACAATGACATTTAATGTATTATATCCCATTTGGATTGTATAATTCTAAAGAACCTGTAACAAGTATTGTGCTTCAGCTTCTGGGTCGGTAACCCCCCACCTCAGTCAAGTTTTCGTTCAGTTTCCCTGATCGTCGAGCAAATGCTGAAATAGACTCTTGTTTTGCTTCTTGACATAAATGCAACTTCAAATTAACTTCTCCCCATTGCACGCCACACACAGTTTTAACAGTTTTTGACGTAAATAAGTAAATAAATAGACCCTTTCGCTCGCCGTAATATCATACGAGATTCTTTCAATGCGGCATGGCACAAGCAGCTTATTGAAACTGATCGCTTTTCCGCGCGGCGCAGCTGGTGTCGTCCACGTAGAACACCGCGCTTTCACCTCAGAATTTAAAGAAACATCAAGCTTGAAACCGAAGCAACCAGTCGCGGGTTGCCGCTGCCAGTTGTAGCCCACACAGGACACGGCCTTCGTCACCGCAGTGAAATTGAATCAATGCAATCATGAATCAGCAACAATGATACAAGTAAGGTCCCCATTGCGCTACCTCCACCGCAGGAATACTTCGATAATTGAATTGAATTGATGTCTTATTTAACGTGGCGAGACTCGGGCCATCAGGCCCGCTGTTCCGTCTGACCACGCAAATTTCGCTACGCTCCTTTCATCAAATAGCAGAGAAAGGAGGTACTTCTTGGGCGAGAAACAGGCGATTTTGAATTTAGCTCAGAGGCGTCATTTAGGCTTGAGGATCTTTTACATGCAAGTAAATCTACTAACATGGGACAGCCGGCTTTACTTCCCCTCCGAAGGAAGGCGTACGAAGGATTTTGTCGCCCTTAAAAATCCACGGATTCGATCGGGTTTGAACCCGCCAACTTGGGTACAACAGTCCAGTACGCTAACCGTTAACATCGCCGCCGCTATTTTGATAATGACCTTCGGCCGACGACATTTTTTCCAAGCTGACCAGCAATGCACCGAAAAACGAAAGAACCGTTGAAGTATACCAGATCCTTGATACTGTAACGAGTTTCCTTGTTACAGTATCAAGGATCTGGTATACTTCATGGATCTCTTCATACTTCATGGATCTGGTATACTCCAACGGTTCTTTTTTTTTTTTTTTCGATGATGTAATTAGTGGGCTCTAAGGCTCTCTGTTTAAATCGAAGTATATTTCGTCTTCTACCTGGTTTTACATCTGCGATGTTAAACGAATAAGAGTGGTAGGAAAAGGCAACCCTTTTCAATATCAGATAAAATACAAAATTCAAAAGGTGTTAGGAATAAAGACAATGAAAATGTGGATATTGCTAAAAAAGTACGAAATGGATAGTGTAAAAATATTGAGTTTCATTTTGCTCACAATAATCTACTTCATACGTTTTTTTCACTAATACATTTTTCCCCTTCAGTGCCCTGAAAAACGTATATGTGAATTTTTACTGTAGATGAATTTTGAAGAAAAACATTGGACACTGTCAGCATCATTTTATAACAAAAAACTTACACTCCTATGCAATAAAACCTAGTATGAGCATTTGCAAATGAGCTACATCTGCACAAGAGATTTGATTCAACAGCATTGCTGATGAATATTTAAACCATCTGCACAATTTCCAATACATTTGTATTTATATTCAAGTTTTTTTTGGATTCAATGCTATCAATTTAATCCAGGTATATAAATTATTGTAATAAAATATTAATTGAGAAAGCACCTGTATATAAATTATTATATTAAATGTAATAGTCTCTCTAGTAAACACAGTAGCTTATCCTCCACCTCCGTGTCCTAGTTGATACTTCTTTGAAGATAAATAAATATCTTGTTTTCTAATTTTTAGTGAGGACAGTGAAACAAATGACATACAGAAAAGCCATAACGAAATAGAAAGATTGTACATACTTCAAGCCATGATTGTGGTCCTTCTCCATGCTTTTTAATCTCTGGTATTTTATCTTTGTCAAGATCACGATTGTTGTAAAACCAGCGAATCGTGGCATTGGGAATGGATTCAGCAAGGCAAGTTATGTTAGCTATCTGACCATCCCATGACCAATAGTCTGCGTAAGGAGTGTTGACAAACGATGGTTTGAATTCCACTGTTAAGTGTCCAAAAGACTCAGCTTCACCGGCCTGTAGGAAGAGATAATTATTTTAACACATTAGTCATTACATTAAATAAATAAATTAGAGAAAATAAAAAAAACATTGAATTTATGAAATTAAAATTGATTTCTTTGTTTCATTTGCAACATTTTTATTAAAACTAGTGGTGCTATAACAGCACATACTCTCTATCTCTCTTCTTTTTTTTTTTTTGTAATGGATATGTAAACTACATAAATGAAATTGAAATATGTTTTTAGATTTGAAATTACGATCTTTTTATACTTCATGTGGCTTTTTATATGACGAATAAACATATTTAATTGTTATTACAACTTTTGTCTGTTTCTTTGTAAAAGTTAACCTCAGTTACTGTAAACAGATTATGATAGAGGTTTCATTGAAAGGTGAAGTATTTTGCATTTTGAGTATAATTTAGTCTGCTTTTTAAAAAATATTATTTTCTATAGCAGAAAGAAGAATGTCTTTTCATATTTCAGTTTAAAAACATAGTTATATTTTGATCTTAAGAAGGCAGGCATCTTAAGGTTTTTGGATATAACTATTAGGTGCAAAATGCTAAAATACATCATGCCTGTCATCAGAGCATTTTAGTACCATGGTCAGGAGCTTAGCACTGTTAGTAACTGGAGTTTCCCAGATGGTCACCAATCCAGGAATTCATGGTAACTCGAATTTTGTAGCTTCTGCTACTTTAAGAAGCATAGTTAAACAATTTGGATCCTGGATTGGTGATAAATTGAACTACTCTAGCACTCCAGTGTTGGTTATATTGACAATTTTTCCATTAAAAAAAGTAGTAAAACCTTTAGATCTTAGTTAAAGAGCAAAGTGAATATGTACTTTAATAAATAGCTGGATTTATCATATGTTAAATTAGTTTTGGTTTTACGATGTGGGTTTATTTACTAATGTCACTTTGTGAATTATTAACATTTCAACTCTGCAACACATGAACGTTTTATTACAAGTAGTAACTTCAATAATTAAAATACAAATATTTCAGACACATGAAAACTACTTTCATGTGCTTCAAGCTCAGATTTTGCTACTATGAAGAAAGTATAATTTAAAGGTGCAAGTACAAATTCACTAACATCAAATAAAATATATTTCCTAGATCTACATGTTCCATAAAATGTATTATTAATTAACATCATTTAACTTACCGGATTTGTGGCAACACAAGCATACAGACCATCATCAGAGCGCATTACTTCATCCCACGACAATATTCCATCAGCACGGTCAGGGTGCTCTTTTCCAGCAGGTTTGCTACTAGTGGCTATTCTTGGATCAGCACCCTGTAAAAAATTATTGTATAATATTGCACGCTTTAATATCATCCACACACTAATTTTCCTAAAGCATCGTACAATAAGAAATGAAACAATAAGGATAGTAAAAATATAAATTAAATTTACACAACTTCAGAAAGATCAGGATGGCAAAAATAATACAATATGATTTCTAACGAAAGGTGAAAAAACAGACAAGAATGGAAAGAAAACAAGTAGAATAATGCAGAAAGAAGCAAAAGAAGAGAATACAAAGGAAAAAGGGACAGCAAAGCAATCTACAGAAAGAATACAAAAAACATGTATTTTAAAATTGTGGATACCAGAAGAGGTTGTGTGAAAGAGGGAGAAGGGATCTAGTTAAGAGATGTACAGACATCACAGGAATGTAAAGGAATAAAAAATGAATGATGATTTATGTAAGAGAATGGGAAGTGAATAGAGAAGGCAACAGAGGTGAGAAGGGGCCAATATAAAGAAAAGAAAAACGTTTGGAAAAAGAAATAAGAATAGAAAATAGTAAGAGGTTAAGAAGAAAAGAGGAGTGATAACTAATGGGAAAAAAAAGGGAAACCAAATGGTGAGGTGAGACACGATGAAAGATGAAAGAAGAACAAAGATGAGCACACAGAAAATGAGAGAACTGAGAAAAGCGGAGAAGAAGCAGAAGATGGAAAAAGAGATGAAAAAGAAAGAAGAGGAAATAAGATGTAAGAGAGTACATTTAATTCAATAAAAATGGGAAGAAGAGAGATGGGAGCATAAGAGAAGGGAAGGAGAGAGAGAGAGAGAGAAAGAGAGAGAGAGAGAAAGAGAGAGACAGAGAAAGAGAGAGAGAGAAAGAGAGAGACAGAGAAAGAGAGAGAGAGAAAGAGAGAGAGAGAAAGAGAGAGAGAAAGAGAGAGAGGGAGAAAGAGAGGAGATAGAAAGAGGAGAGAGAGGGAGAAAGAGAGAGAGAGGAGAAGATAGATAGAAAGAGAAGAGGGAGAAAAGAGAGATAGAAAGAGAGAGGGAGAAAGAGAGATAGAAGAGAGAGGGAGAAAGCAGAAGAAAGGCGAGAAAGAGAGAAGGTGAGAAAGAGAGGGATGAGAAAGCAGAGGAAACGAGATATGAGGAAAGAGAAAGAGAGACAGGCTGAGAGGACAGTGCGAAGCCTCACCTGGCGCGCCCGCCGGGGCGAGCGCGTCGTGCTGTCGCCGTGGCGGCGCCACGCCACCGTGGCAGGGGCCGGCCCGTGGCGTGGCCACAGCAGCTCTGCCTTGGCGCCCTCGCCTGTGCGGTGTCGTTGCGCACCACCTTGGCGCGCGGCGGCACCTGCACCGCCAGCCGCACCTGCTGGCGCGCCTCGCCGCTCGGGTTGCTCGCCACGCACCAGTACAGGCCCTCGTCGTCCGCCTGCACCGGCGACACGTGCAGCGCGCCCGTGATGCCGTCCACCTGAGAGGACAAAGCCCAATTTATTTCATTATTGGTCGACTTTTTCGATTATCGACTTTTTCGACTATCGACTTTTTCGACAATCGACTTTTTCGACAATCGACTTTTTCGATTATCGACTTTTTCGATTATCGACTTTTTTGATCATCAACTTTTTCGATTATCAACTTATTCGTTTGCCGACTTATTCGTTTGCCGACTTTTTCGATTATCGACTTATTTGTTTGCCGACTTTTTCGATTATCGACTTATTCGTTTGCCGACTTTTTCGATTATCGACTTATTCGTTTGCCGACTTATTCATTTGCCGACTTACTCGTTTGTCCACACCTAATAAATTGAAAAAAATGTACACAGCTTTTAGAGTCACTCAGCAACATTATATCTAAGCTCCAACCCAACTCCACATTCTACGCAGGGGTTGATCCCGCACCACTACGGACTCGGGGGCGCACTTTAAAGTTGTGTACATTTCATTTTAAAATTATTTTGATGCAGATCATATTATCGAGTATTACATATTCATATTAATGTCTTCATGCTTTTTTTTAATTTCAATTTTACATTAGCACTGATGGTGGAATTAAAAGATTCAACAAACAGTTGAATTGTGTAAATTCCGACCAATTCGGTGAACTACATTCCCATTATTATTATTATTATTATTATTATTATTATTATTATTATTATTATTATTATTATTATACCATTATATTATTTATGTGCAATTTATATTACGTTATTTATGTAATGAGATACCACCGTATTATACCCAACTGCATTTAAATAAATCTATCTTGATTAAATTGAAGTGCACTCACGTTGAAGCGGCCGCCCTGCTTGGCCAAGTCTTGCCCCGTGCGCTGGTAGATCCAGGTGTAGGTGGGCGGCGGGCGCGCGTCGGCGTGGCACTCGACGGTGCCGTCGCGGTTCGCCTGCACCGTGGCCGCCCGCTCCTCCTCGCCGAACGACGGCGGCACTTGCACCTGCAACCGCCCACGCAACCCGACACGCTTACATACAAGCGCAGTAAGCAGGAAAAAAACATAAAAGAGACAGGGAAAAAATGGGTTGATGTCTCCGGGCACGCCAACGTTAGTCCTGACCGTTACCTTCATTTCGAGCGTCGCTTTTTCTCTCGGTCCTTAGTGTCAAAAAGTTCTGTATATACCTAGTTTTGGTTTTAAACACTAATTACCTGGAACCTCCCACACAATCCCACGCCCTCCACACACTTAGATATAAGCGCAGAGGAAAGTAATAAAAAACATACAAAGGAGAGAGAAAAAGACCAAGATAGAAGCGAAAAAAAGATGGGTTGGTGTCTCCGAGTACCTCAACGTTAGTCCTGACAGTTACTTTCACCACGATCGTCGCTTTTTTCTCTCGTTTCTCACGGTGCTTGGAGTAAAAAAGTTCTGTATATCCCTTGCTTTGGTCTTAAACACTAATTACCTGTAACCGCCCACGAAAACCCACGCTCACCACACACTTGGGCAAGAAAAAAAAACATATAAAGAAGAAAGGAAAAGACGAAGTGAAAAAAGATGGGTAGATGTCTCCGGGCACGTCAACGTTAGTCCTGACAGTTATCTTCATCTCGATCGTAGCTTTTTTCTCTCGTTTCTCACGGTCCTTGGAATAAAAAAGTTCTGTATATCCCTTGATGTGTAGGAGGTAGGGTCTCAATTTTATGTCTGATCTATTTATCAAGCTTTCAAATGAGCCTTCAACAGCCTCTGTTAATGATCTTGGAGTCTCACAATGGGTACCAAACTTTAAATGTTTATATATTACGATGACACATGACATTTGATTTCGTAAAAACGTATAATGTAATTTAACAAAGGATGATAGTAAAGCACATAGTGGAAGCAGAACATTATTTTTAAACTACATCCTCGCCCAATTTCTAAATTCTGAGGAAAATTCTAGGAACGCCCCCAAACAATGAGTAAAAAATTTATGTAGTACTCTTGGATCGCTCCATCTATTAATTAAGCGCGTTAAATATATATCACTTTATTAACGGGAAATTTACGTTGGCAATTTGTAACGACTAAACCTAATCTAACCAGCGATACAAGGCCGCTTTCATTATTTTACGAACAAGCCTCCAATAATGTTGCTCCCGTGTTTCATAATATAATACATTATTGACAACGTAGGAGGGGAAAGCAAAAATTTCCCGATGTTAGCTAATGAACTGTTATCAAAGGCAAGCTGAATAAAAGAAGATAATCATCAAATACTTGTGGCATGTATTCAATATGAAATTTACAGAGAAAACTATAGTACCATTGAGGAATGGCTTTAAACAACGCAATTAAATAGCTAAAGGAAGGTGTAGTTATTTTTGGAAAGGGGGAGCTTTTATTTAATTATGATTACTTCTAAAATAAAAGACGAAACTAATACATTTTCAGAGCGTTTAAACTATGTTAATCGGTGGCAACGAGGTGTACATATTTTTCTGAGGAGATTTCGGAATTTTTTCGTTAACACAAACCTTTAAGGAAAATATGTAAAGCCATCTTGTACCGTACTCTTATACTTTTGAAGCACTTGAAAAACAGACATGCCATTTCCGTTAATCATGATCCTTGTAATACACAGAAAAAATTAAATTGAGCAAAAGAGCATTTATCGCCAAGAGTAGATATAAAGTGCTAACTGCCTCGTTTGATTTTAAATATTTTTAAATAAATTTGTTGACCAATTCGAATTTTGGGTAATTTTTTCGTGATCTCAGAGAAATTTTAATTAATAAGAACGTTATAATAGCTTTACAAAAAACTCGATTTAAGGATCGATTCAAAATCATTTAACCAATATGATTGCAGGTAATAACAAATAATCATCAAATACTTATTATTTTCAATGAGATACTCAACTTCGTACAAGGTTACTTCTCTAAAATAAAAATCCAACCTTCGGCTCTCACCAAAATAGGTAAGCCTCAATAAAAAATGACCTAGAAAGTAAAAATAGCCCACTGAAGCATTCACATTGACGCCGCTGTGATTGATAGATGGAAACCACGGATTATGTTTCCCGTTAAAGGACTGTCAAAACTCTCGTCGTAAATAAAACGTTCAGAATATACGCGTTTACTGACACATTTCGGGCCCGTATCATCCCCGACGAGATCGAGGCGACGCGACAGCTGAAGAAGACAAACGACGCCGAAGAGGCTCGTCTTCTGTTGTCGACTTCCCGCCGACCGTCTAGATCGCGCCACTAACTCGTCTCGAATCAAATAGTTTATACGGGGATTATCATTCATGGCGGCGTCTGAAAGGCTCTGTGCATCGTTTGTTACTTCTTTCGCTGATTGGGAAGATGCAACGCGACAATCTACACGGGAGATGGCGAGAAACTGTTTTATGCCCTCCGACTGACAAGATGGCGTCGCTAACTCGCCTCGTATAGCGTACCTAAGAAGGTTCTTATTTACGGCGTCATTGGTAAGATCATATTATGGTGTTAGGCGGCGTCTGTAGAGAAGAAGAAGGTAAAGGTAGTTGAGTGTCAAGTGCAGAGAGCGTGCGGACCTCAAGCTTCATGGCGCACGTATGCAGTTAGCCCGTTGCCAATTCGATGGCGCGGCAGGTGTAGAGAGCGGGATCGGAATGGAGAGGCAGTTCAGGAAACATCACACAGAGAGCGTAATTGAGAGCGCGTGCACCTGCAACTTGATGGCGCGCGTCTGCAGCTCGCCCGTGGCCACGACGATGCCGCGTCAAGTGTATAGATCGGGAAACGAAGGTGAAGGTAATTGAGTGTTACTAACAGAGAGTGCTAGCACCTGCAACTTGATGGCGCGCGTCTGCAGCTCGCCCGTGGCCACGGCGATGACGCGTCCAGTGTATAGACCGGGATACGAAGGTCAAGGTAGTTGTGTGTTAATTGAAGAGAGCGTAATAGAGAGCGCACCTGCAGCTTGATGGCGCGCGTTTGCAGCTCTCCCGTCGCCACGACGATGGCGCGGCAGGTGTAGACGCCGTCGTCCTCGGGCGAGGCGCTCTCGATGGCCAGCCCGTCCGTCTCGGGCCGGTAGCGCTCGGCGAGCGGCGCGCCGTCCTTCTGCCAGTCCACCGTGGCCGGCGGGTCCGCCTCCACCTGGCACTTCACCTTGTAGGGGCTGCCCTGGCGCGCCACCTGCTCCTGCGGCGCGTCCACCCACCGGATCGCCCCTGCAACGCGCGGAGCGGATCAGTGGGGGGTCTAGGGTAGGCAGGGTAGAAAAATATGGAGGGGGAATCTGGATGTGGAGGGAGGGGAAGTGAGAGGGTAGAGGGAGGGGGAGTGAGAGGACACAGGGAGGGGGAGTGAGAGAGCGGAGGGAGGGGAAGTGAGAGGGTAGAGGTAAGGGAAGTGAGAGGGCAGAGGGACGGGAAGTGAGAGGGTAGAGGGAGGGGAAGTGAGAGGGTAGAGGGAGGGGAAGTGAGAGGGTAGAGGGAGGAGAAGTGAGGTGGATACATAGAGAGCAAGCGGAAGGAAAGATATAGGATGAGGGGGCAGAGGGGGATAAATAGGGAGCAAGAGGATGGGGCTTTTAAGATTGAGACGGCATAGAGTGGATAGTGTTAGAATGCGAAGGGGAAGATTCACAGAGAAAGAGAAGAGGGGGATAGATAGGTAGTAGGCGGAAGGGAAGATTTAGAGTGAGAGAGCAGAGGGGGATAGGTAAGTACGATGCGAAGGCGAAGATTTACTGAGAAGGCATAGGGGGATAGAGTTAGCTTGCGGAGGGGAAGATTTACAGAAAGAGAGGGAAGAGTGAGGATAGAGAAGTAGCATGCGGAAGGGAAGATTTAAAGTGAAGAGGGAAGAGCAGCGACAGGTAGAATGCGGAAGGGTAGAGAGAGAGAGAGAGAGAGAGAGAGAGTAATGAAGAGATGAGAGAGCGAAGAAAGGAAAGAGGATAGAATAATAGAAAAGTGGAGACTGATGGGATGGGGGGGGCAGAGAGAGAGAGAAAGGAGAGAAAGGCAAGTGTGCAGACGAATATGGGATCGGAGAGGTAAAGATCTAGGAGAAAGCAAGAGTGAAAGAGTGATGGGGCGAAGAGAGAAGGAGAAAAGTGAAGAGGGAAGGGGTAAAAGACAATGAAAGAGGCAGAAGGCAGAGAAAGAAATGGATAAATGGATAGCGAAGTTTGACAAGGGAATATGTAAGAGAAAGGAATACGAAAGTGGTGGGAAACGGAAGAGAGTGGAAGGAACAAGTTGGAGCCGGGACAACGGTACAAAAAGAGAGAAGGAAATGGAGGGAACGGTGAAAAGGGGGAGACGGGAAGTGACAGAGAGAGCGAGGGAAAAGTAAGTCACAGGAGTAAGAGTGAAAGACTGTGAGCAGAAAGACCAAATAGAGAGGGAGGGAGAAAGAAGTCAATACAGGTTTAGGGGAAGGTGAAAAGGAGAGTCCGAGACGGGAAGACAAGGAAGGGGGAGTGAGAAAGGGACAGTAAGGTGAAGACACGCGAGGTAGATGAGGGGAGAAGAATGAAAGGAATGCAGACTAGAGAGGAGAGAGAAAAGGGAGGGAAAGCCAGATGAGGGACAGGGAGGAGAGATGCAAGAGAGAGGGGAAGTCAGGCGACCCAGACTGAGAGACGGAACATAGAAGTTAGAGGGGGTGAAAGAGGAGGGGGGGGAGTTCCAGGAAGAGCATACAAGAATTGGGTAGATTGATAGAAAAAAAATATTAGCGCGGCCCTGGAGAAAATAGCGTCTCCGCGCGAGCACACACACACACACACACACACACACACACACACACACACACACAGTTACTTACTGATGACGCGTATCTCGACGGTGCGCTTGAGGTCCTGTCCGCCGGCGTACTGGCCCTCGCACGTGTACACGCCCTCGTCGTTGCGCGTCAGCGACACGAAGATGAGCGACAGCGACCCGTCCGAGCTGAAGCGCTCGGCGTACACGGGCGGCTTCGACACGGCGGACACGCTCGGCCGCGACACCTGCGCGCACACGCACACGCACACCGGCCATCGCACGGGGACGTCGGCTCAACGCGCAACAGAGCGCTCATTCACTAGTCTTTAAGAAAACTAGCCATTCGGGAACTCAGCCAGCGGATGAGAAATGGGTGGAACATGCAACAGGGCGCTAACTGGCCAGTCTTTAAGAAAACTAGGTAGAACATGCAACAGGGCGTTAAGTGACCAGTCTTTAAGAAAACTAGGTGGAACATGCAACAGGGCGTTAACTGACCAGTCTTTAAGAAAACTACCCATTCAGAATCTCAGCCAGAGAATGAGAAATGGGTGCAACATGGAACAGGGCGTTAACTGGCCAGTCTTTAAGAAAACTATTCATTCAGATGAGAAATGAGTGAATGAGAAATTGGTTGAACATGCAATAGAGCCCTAATTAACAAGTATTTAAGAAAACTATTCATTCAGGAACTCTGACAATGAAAAATTGGTTGAACATGCCATAGAGCCCATTTAAGAAAACTATTCATTCAGGAACTCAGCCAGCGAATTGGCTTTGTTCGACTGTGAAGCTGTGTGGTTAACGCAAGGCTTTGAATGTAAATGACCGTGAAGTTGCGTGGTTAACGCACAGTTGTGATGCTGTTTGGCTGTGAAGCTGCATGATTAACGGACAGCTATGATCGAGTATAACTGTAAAGCTGCGTGGTTAACGTATAACTGTGACGGTGAATGACAGTGAAGCTGCGTGGTTAATGGACAGCTGTGATGGTGTTTGACCGTGAAGCTCCGTGGTTGACGGACAGCTGAGGTGTTTAACAGCGTGATTATAGCAAAGCTGTGACGGTGAATAACCGTGAAGCTACGTGGTTAACGGACAGCTGTGACGGTGAATAACCGTGAAGTACGTAGTTAACGATAAGCTGTGACGGTGAATAACCGTGAAGCTGCGTGGTTAATGGACAGTTGTAATGGTGTTCGACAGTGAGGCTGTGGTCAACGCACGGCTGTGATGGCGTTTGACTGTAAAGCTACGTGATTAACGGACAGCTGTGACGGTGTTTGACCGTGAAGCAGCATGGTTAACGGACAGCTGTAATGATGTTTGACCGTGAAGCTGCGTGTTTAACGAACAGGTGTGACGATGTTTGACCGTGAAGCCACATGGCTAACGGACAGCTGCGACGGCGCGTCACCGCGAAGCCGCCCGGTCCATCCACAGAGGCCTGTGGGTGCTCACCTCGTTGCCGTTGGGCGCGCGCCAGCGCAGGCCGGTGACGAGGTTGGCGCCCGTGCCCTCGGGCCGGCAGGTGAGCAGCGCGTTGCGGCCCTCGGGCTTCACCTGCGACGGGTTGCGCGGCAGGATGACGAGCGACGGCGCGTCCGCCACCACCTCCGCCGCCCGCGCCCCCGCCGCCGCGCTCCACGCCACCCCTGCACACACACACACAAACACAAACGGTGTAAAAAAAGAAGAAACCGCAGTTAATACTAGAAAAAAGTTATTTATATCACGAGCATTTAACAACGAAGTCGAAAGGTTAATTGCGCGGTGAAGAGACAGTGAAGCCAAACTTAGAACTTTACACAGATGGGAGGACATACCTGGGTGGGGAAAAACCCTTCTAGTCGATGAGTAGGTCGGCGCGACCGTTTAGCGGGGGATGATCACCGTCATCAAGTGCGATAAAAACGTGCACTACCCTTTCGGGACTAACCCCCTTAGCAATCGACGCACCGTCCGGAATTACTAACCAATCA
The DNA here is from genome assembly GCA_017312745.1 of Gryllus bimaculatus. NCBI lineage: Eukaryota > Metazoa > Arthropoda > Insecta > Orthoptera > Gryllidae > Gryllus > Gryllus bimaculatus. The sequence continues at coordinate 131,969 of BOPP01000154.1, forward strand.
ATGATAAAAAATAGTTATTTATGTCACGAGTCATCGAAATGAGTCTTTAAGAACGAAGCCGGAAGATTAATTGCGAGGTGGAGCGAAAGTGAAGCCGAACTTAGAACTTTTCCCAGATGGGGCAGCGTCCTGCAGGGGGACATACCTGGTTGGCGAAAAACCCTTGTAGTCGATGAGTATCTCACCATTTAGCGATCACCATCACCAACCGCGATGAAAACGTGCACTACACTTTCGGAACTAACCCCCCCAGCAGTTGACGTACCGTCCGAAATTACTAATCAATCAATCCATCAATGTTAAAAAATAGGCTCTCATATGCCGGTGTTTAATACATTGATACTACAAAAGGAAGGCCGCTTTGAAAACATGACGTGGTGGCTGTCGCATGCCTGGTGCCAGTGGGACGGTCGTGTGGGAGACCAAGGAAGAGACGGCCGTCCGTGGGAGGACGAAGACGTCACGTCCTGTGCGGCCGACGCCTCGCCGGCCCTG
>BOPP01000154.1:141068-165884 GCA_017312745.1 Gryllus bimaculatus
CTATGTGGCCTGAGGCGAAGGCCTTTTGAGCATTACAGAATCCTGACATCCTTTCGCGTTCTTATCTTTCGAAATTCGGTATTCACCCCAAATGGTCTTCTCCATCGCATCAAAGCCGCGAAAAGAGACACAAGGTAGGCTCAGGGAAAAACCCTGAAGGGGGAAAACCTGCCGTCAGAAGCGAGTAATCTAATCTATCGACGTTTTATTTTAGCTATTTATTTTCTGCGCGGGTGTCCGCCCGTCTCCTCCAGTGCATGGCTCCTCCCCGCACCTGGAATCACAATCGGCGCCACAGAAAGATCGTTCCGCACCAACGCCTCTGCCCTTACATTTTCGATCACCCCTCCCTTCACCCCCTAATTGTGCTTATTACTATGCCCGTTTAATTTTAATTTATTATATTGACCTGTTACTTCCAATTTGACTAGCGACGTATATTTATTTCTTTTACTGTTTACTAACTTAAACATAAATTACTGATTAACTTACTATTGTTAGCTTATTGACTTATTTATTTCCTCAGTCCTAGGCTCTCGCTCCAGCTAACCGGTGCGTTTCCTCACTCCCTAAAAATGCTATATATAGTCCTGCGGCTGGAGGTCAAAACTTCCTGTGATTTCAGCAATGGTGATTGTTAAGACGCAAATGCCACCATGCCAGCTTACATCCAGCCTGCGCAGACCGCCCGCCAGGACTGGGTCTGTAAGCCCCTGATGACCTCACTCACTGTTGTGGTAGTGTAGTGCACCTAGTGGTGTTAAGTCAAGAGGTGAAGATAGACAAGGAGTAGGAAGGAAATATCGCGCGCGCGTCAGTGACCCGTTACGCTATACTTCGGCATTTAGCCTGGTGTTGATCCGAAGAAACCTAAGAAACACTACCGCTCAGAGAAAGCAGTCGCTGGAATTTTCTCCTCTAAAACCGACCTAGCTATGTAGCTATATTCAAAAATCTTTCTCTCAGTCCGGATTCGAACCCTGGACCTTCCGGTCCAGAAGCACTTGCCGTAACGTCAATTCGATCCTCAGTCATTCCTAAGTCTCTCCTCAAGCAAGCAATTACCTCAGTCTGGCTGTCAAGTGTAAAAACGCCTTGAAATTTTCTACCAAAACCGCAATTGCCCTTCCATTACACCGTTATTCACCGGATGTGTTATTGATATCATATTGAATAAAGACCGAAAAAAAATGATTGAAAAAGCGGAACCAACCAGATGCTTTATAAGGACAATATTCCTTTCAACTTAAATACAAGAGAACTTATAAAAGGCATCTGGTTGGTTCCGCTTTCAATCATTTCTTTTTCGGTCTTTATCAATATGAGTCCAAATGCAACCATCCGGTGACATAACTTTGTTATGGAAGGCAATTGCGGTTTTTAGAAAAGTTCAAGCGTTTACACTTGACAACGCCCACTGACTTGCATTGTCTTTTTCCCGTTTTGTAAAGAAAGGAACGATGAACTGAAGAAAACATGAATTCGGTGTAAATCAAACAAGAGCAGCACCCTGGCACGGAAGCACACAAGATCCACGGTACGGAAAGAAAGGTTTTTGTGTTTTGTCTGTGCGTCCCCCGTTGTCTCTCGCCATCCCTTTCATTTTTTCTTGTCTTCCATGTTTAAACGTGGCCACGTAAACGCCCCCCCCATTTAGCGGTTCCCTAAATGAAATTAATTTACTTCGACTTAATTAAAAAAATAGAACAATGGCAGCCGCATTGGAAAAGAACCGTTGTTCCTTCTCCGATCTCGTCTCGTCCCCTCTCGTATTGATTTGTCTGCAAATTCCGCCCCCAAAAGCATAGGCACCAAACACTCGGGAGCTGTTGTGCTGTTTGCAAACCACGAGCTGTACGAATTCGCCTTTGTGTGGGGACGGGCGAAAATGCGCTGGAGTTTTTGCCTAATGTGTTAGGTATTGTCTGCATAGGTGCATTTTTCCCTAATTATATACTAGTGGTAGGGGGCGGATCTGCCTGGTTGAGTTGCGAAAATTTAAACATCGTGTATGAAACTCGATGTGGAAATTTTCATGAAATCGTTTTACTGTCAAAGCTTATCATGGACACTTAATGGAAGTTTGCTGATGCTGTGAGTTGTCTGTATTCGTTGTTTGAAAATGAATTAGTTGTCCTTATAAATTGGCAATCTGGTTGGTTCCGCTTTTCAATCATTTTTTCGTCTTTACAATCTAGGATGACAATAGTCGTCACAGAAATCTTTAGTGACCGTTCGCCAGGTCTTGAATGTCGAGTGGGAACTTATTGAATTGTGTAAAAAAGCGCAGTTGTTTTCACTATCACGGTCTGTTTTCGGTAGACATTCCACTCATATACCCTCGCAGAAGCGCTTCGTAAAACTTACGATCTCAATAAGTTCTTCAGTTGTATCAAAGTTCAGTCACTGTCATGAAAAACTGAGAATTTTAACGCCGGCTGCTCTGATCGTGCATTTTCCGAGATTTCTCCGATCAACACCAGCGAATGCCGGAGCAGTAGCCTAAGAAGAGAGGCCTTTTAACACGCGGGCGATCTTTCCTTTCTCTTCATTGTCGCTACGATACACCTCTTACATTACACCACATGTACATGCAAGTCCACCTACCAAAGAGAAAATGTCAGGAGTTTTAGGCTTGTCCCAGCTTGGGGCAGTGACCCGTAGTGGGATATACCTTGGTCGGGAAAAACCCCGCAAGCCAACGTGTAGGTCATCGTGTATTCTACCGTCCAGCTGTGTGAAGATCGACCGGCCACCTTACCTTAAAAAACATGCACTGCACATACGGGGCTAATTGACCTTAGCAGTTGACGCCGCGAATAATCAATTCAATTAAATCCACAAGCACAAATCCATCTGCGTGGCAGACGAAGACAGCCTCGGTGGGCTCTGAGTCTCGCCACGTAACATAAGGCATATTCAATCAATAGTTACAATCTTAGGGGTAGTCTGTTGTAGGTCTGCCTCGCGTCATCAGCTACCGTCCGTCAGAAAGCAGTTAGGAAGCCCAGGGGGCGTTGGTGTCGGCGACGTGACTGTTCCGCGTGCGCTCTCAATTAGGGCTCGGGGGCGAAGGAGGGGAGGATAAAAGGGGAATCGGGGGAGTGGCAGCGAATCGCTTCCGCGTCAGGTCGCAGGTCTTTTGCCCTCTAACGGAACATCTCGTCCCGCTGCTTCTTTGTCTCTGGGCACAGCGGGGCTCCCACGGCAACAGTGGGCGAATACGAGGGCGCCTCCGCCAAAACACATAAAAAAAGTGCTTGGATTTTAGATGATGGTACCCCGGGGTCGATATCGACTCGCTTGAGGACGATAATTAATATTTAAAGGGGTCAATAAAAGTAATGGTCTGTGAGGGTATGTAACCATTTATGAAGATCCAAATGCTATTTGATTACAACAATATTAATTTATAATTGTTGTTCCACCCACCATTGTGTCCATTGTACCATCCAATTGTTGTCCAGATAGTGGTCGGGTAGGGGAAACTTTCGCTCAAAAACCATACAAAGAAGTGCTGGATTGATAAGTTTCCCAAGGGGTCGATATCGACCCTTTTGAAGGGCGACTAATATTTAACAGGTCAATAAAAATTAAGATCTCTGGGTATAATCCGAGATGATTTCAGTTAATGAAGACGCAAAATCATGTTTGCTAGATAACATTTTAAAAGGGTCAATGAAAATTAAGATCTATGGGGTATGACAATGAGGACTGATCAATTAATGAAGATAACCGAATCTATGTTTATTACAAACAATGTTAGGTTTATAATTGTCGCCTACAGAAAGTGGTCGAATACGAGGAAACCGCCGCCAAAAGCCACAAAAGGAAGTGTTTAGGGAGAAGATTTAGACGAGTGGTCAGCTAACGTGGGTCGATGTTCGACCCTTGGGGTCGATATCATTTTAAATGTGGTCAATTGGAAACAATATCTGGGTGATATGTACCGAAGGACTGGATTGATTTAATGAATGATTCAAATCATGTTTGATTAGAAAAATATTGAAGTTATAATTGTTCACCACCCACAGAAAGTGGCCGGATAGGTGGAAACCTTTGCCAAAATCAGAAAAAAGAAGTACTTGGATTTAGATGAGAAGGTTCCAACAGAGTCGGATATGACCCCTTTGAGGACGATAATAGTTTTAAAAGGGTCAAGAAACTTAAGGTCTCCGGGGGTAATATGTCCGCATGTAAACAGGCAACTGATTGGTTCAAAAAGATCAATTCTGATTGCTTACAAAAAATATTAACTTTTTGAGGATGGAAAAGCCATTACACAGTGTCGGAGTAGGAGGAAACCTCTGCCAAACCACTAAAAATCGCAGTGCAATGAAATTTAGATTGAGGGGTTCAGCTACAGGGTCATATATCAACCCCTGGCTGATAGATAAATTTTAAACTGATGTCAATGTGAAAACTAAGGTCTAGTGCGGGTATGAACCGCGACTGATTCAATTTAATGAAAATCCAAATCCTGTTTTTCGATTACAACAAATATTAAATTATATAATTGTTTAGAGTTTGTTCTGACTTAGGGGCGGTGCCGGCTGTTGGGAGGTTCTGTCGGGGAAAAAATCCGCTAAGACGACGGTAGGTCGGTGCGGATTTCACCATCCAGCGGTGAAGATCACCGCTACCTCCTCCTATGAAGTCCTACACGTACGGGATTAATTGACCTTAGTAGTTACGGACGGAATCATCACATCACGAGCGTCTCACCAAGCCACTGTTCACCAGACCGACACCACACAACCAGCCACACCATACGACCACGGCACCAAGCCTGACACCAAACACAACGCATCACCACCTACGACCACGGTCACCCAAGCCTGACACCAACACAAACCATCAACCACTACGACACGGTCCACCAAGCCCTGGCACTCAACACAACTATCACCACTGACGACCACGTCGTCCAAGCCTGACACCAACACAACATCACCATACGACAAGGTCACCAAGCCTTGACACCAAACACAACCATCACCACTAGGACCACGGTCACCGAAGCCTGATAACCAACACAACTATCCACCAATCCGACCACGGTCCCAAGCCTGACACCACATAACGATCACCACTACGACCACGGTTCACCAAGCTGACACCAACACAACCATCACCAACTACGACACGGTCACCAAAGACTGACACCAAACAACAACCATCACACACGACCACGGTACCAAGCCTGACACCTCACAACTATCCCACTATCGACCACGGTCACCAAGCTGAACACCAACACAACCATCACCACTACGCCCACGGTCACCAAAGCCGACACCAACACAACCATCACACTACGACACGGTCACCAAGCCTGAAACCAACACAACTATCACCACTAGACCACGGTCACAAGCTGAACCAACACAACTATCACCACTCGACACGGTCACCAAGCCTGACACAACACAACCATCACCACTACGCCACGGTCACAACCTGAACCAACACACTATCACGGCACTAGCGAACGCACGGTCACCAAGTCAATGACACAACACAACCATCACACTTAGGACCATGTCACCAAGCCTGAACCCAAACACAACCGTTCACCACTACGACCACGGTCACCAAGACTTGACACCAACCACAACATCACCACTAGCGACCACGGTCACAAGCCTGACGACCAGACACAAACCATTCACCACTACGACCACGGTCACCAGAGACTGACACAACACAACGCATCACCACTAACGACCACGGGTCACCAAGCCTGACACAACACAACTATCACACTACGACCAGTGTCACCACGCCTGAACCAACACACCATCACCACTACGACACGGTCACCAAAGCCTGACAACCAAACACAACTGATCACCACTACGACCACGGCACCAAGCCTGAAACCAACACAACTATCACCACTAGACACGGTCCCAAAGCCCTGGACACAACACAACCATCAGCCACTAACGACCCAGCGGTCACCAAGCCTGACACCAACACAACCATCACCACAAACGACGACCCTGTCGGCAACACCATGACCACCAACGACGAACCATCCATTTCACCATTCGCATTAACACTTTTTTTTGATCTCCTCATTCATTCCTATCCCGATTTTCCTTATCACACAACCAGAGACTGTACCTCACTATCCGTTCCTTTACCGAATCCCTCGCTCCACCCTCACCTCCCCACCCAACACCTGCTACTGCCTCCCCTTTCTTTTCGTCTTCTCTTACCACCCGTCTATTCCCCGTGTCCCCGCGTCGGGCGACGTCCTCGCCCCTTCTGCATTATTCATTCGCTTCACTTCATCCCTTATGGAACTGAAGACGTTCCGCGCGTTCGTCCGTCCCTCGCGTTGCCTTGTTGCGGGAGGTCGGAGTCGCCTGGCTGCATGCACCCGCGCAACACCGCTCTCGGTCCGGGACGTGAGGGGATGCTTTGATCGTAAGAGAAGCGGAGGGGGGCGGGGGGGATGGCGCTAGGCGCGAGCGCCTGAATAGCGATGTTTTCGCGTCTTCATTAAACGGCCACGCACGCTCAAACGTGCCTCTGCACTGCTGCCTGTTCGGAGGGGAATGCCGTCAAGGAAACCGGGAAAATAATACCCCCCCCCCCCCTCGCTTCCCTCTTACGATCAAAGCATCCCCTCCGTCCCGGACCGAGAGCGGTGTTGCGCGGGTTGCATGCCGCCAGGCGACTCCGACCTCCCGCAACAAGGCAACGCCGAGGGGACGGACCGACGCGCGGACACTCTTCATTTCCATAAGGGAATGAATGAAGCCGAATGAATAATGCAAGAAGGGGCGAGGGACGTCGCCGACGCGGGACACGGGGGAATAGACGGGGTGGGGGTAAGAGAAGACGAAACAGAAAAGGGGGAGGAGCAGTACGCAGGTGTTGGTGGGGAGGTGAGGGTGGAGGCGATGGGATTGGTGACGGTAGTGAAGGTGACGGTCTCTGGGTGTGTGTAGGAAGGTCGGGGATGGTGATGGGGTCGGTAATGAGAATGGTGATGGTGTTCGTCGTGTGGTGGTCATGGTGTTGCCGACAAGGGTCGTCGTTGTGGTGATGGTTGTGTTGGTGTCAGGCTTGGTGACCGCTGGGTCGTTAGTGGCTGATGGTTGTGTTGTGTCCAGGGCTTTGGGACCGTGTCTAGTGGTGATAGTTGTGTTGGTTTCAGGCTTGGTGCCGTGGTCGTAGTGGTGATCAGTTGTGTTTGGTTGTCAGGCTTTGGTGACCGTGTCGTAGTGGTGATGGTGTGTTGGTTCAGGCGTGGTGACACTGGTCGTAGTGTGATAGTTGTGTTGTGTCAGGCTTGGTGACCCGTGGTCGTTAGTGGTGATGCGTTGTGTTGTGTCAGTCTCTGGTGACCGTGGTCGTAGTGGTGAATGGTTTGTGTCTGGTCGTCAGGCTTGTGACCGTGGTCGCTAGTGGTGATGTTGTGGTTGGTGTCAAGTCTTGGTGACCGTGGTCGTAGTGGTGAACGGTTGTGTTTGGGTTCAGGCTTGGTGACATGGTCCTAAGTGTGATGGTTGTGTTGTGTCATTGACTTGGTGACCGTGCGTTCGCTAGTGCCGTGATAGTGTGTTGGTTCAGGTTGTGACCGTGGCGTAGTGGTGATGGTTGTGTTGTGTCAGGCTTGGTGACCGTGTCGAGTGGTGATAGTTGTGTTGGTTCAGCTTGTGACCGTGGTCTAGTGGTGATAGTTGTGTTGGTTTCAGGCTTGGTGACCGTGTCGTAGTGTGATGGTTGTGTTGGTGTCGGCTTTGGTGACCGTGGGCGTAGTGGTGATGGTTGTGTTGGTGTTCAGCTTGGTGACCGTGGTCGATAGTGGGATAGTTGTGAGGTGTCAGGCTTGGTACCGTGGTCGTGTGTGATGGTTGTTGTTTGGTGTCAGTCTTTGGTGACCGTGTCGTAGTTGGTGATGGTTGTGTTGGTGTCAGCTTGGTGAACCGTGGTCGTAGTGGTGATCGTTATGTGGTGTCAGGCTTGGGACCGTGGTCGGATTGGTGGATAGTTGTGTTGGTTATCAGGCTTCGGTGACCGTGGTCCTAGTGGTGATGGTTGTGTTTGGTGTCAAGGCTTGGTGACCTTGTCGTATGGTGATGTTGTGTTGGTGTCAGGCTTGGACGACGTGGTCGTCAGTGGTGATAGTTGTGTTGAGTGCCAGGGCTTGGTGGACCGTGTCGTAGTGGTTGATGGTTTGTGTTGGTGTCAGGCTTGGGTGACCGTGGTCGTAGGTGGTGATGCGTTGTGTTTGGTGTCAGGCTTGGTGCCGTGGTCGTAGTGGTGATGGTTGTGTTGGTGTCGGTCTTGGTGACAGTGGGCTTGGTGACTACGCTCGTGATTGATGATTCCCGTCCCGTCAACTACTAAGGTCATTAATCCCGTACGTGTAGACTTCTATAGAGGGAGGTGGCGGTGATCTTCCACCGCTGGATGGTGAAATCCGGCACCGACCTACCGTCGTCTAGCGGATTTTTCCCCGACCAGGAACCTCCCAACAGCCGGGCACCGCCCTAAGCCAGAACAAACTCTAACAATTATAAATTTAATATTGTTGTATGAAAACAGGATTTGGATTTTCATTAAATGAATCAGTCGCCGGTTCATACCCGCATAGACCTTAGTTTTCATTGACATCATTTAAAATGTTATCTATCGCCAAGGGGTTGATATTGACCCTGTTGTGAACCACTCATCTAAATTCATGCACTTCATTTTAGTGGTTTTGGCAGAGGTTTCCTCCTACTCGACCACTGTGTAATGGCTTTCCATCCTCAACAAAGTTAATATTTTTTGTAAGCAATCAGAATTGGATCTTTTTGAACCAATCAGTTGCCTGTTTACATGCGACTATTACCCCCGGAGACCTTAAGTTTCATTGACCCCTTTTAAAATATTATCGTCCTCAAAGGGGTCAATATCGACTCTGTTGGGAACCTCTCATCTAAATCCAAGTACTTCTTTTTTCTGATTTTGGCAAAGGTTTCCACCTATCCGGCCACTTTCTGTGGGTGGTGAACAATTATAAACTTAATATTGTTGTAATCAAACATGATTTGAATCTTCATTAAATCAATCAGTCCTCGGTACATATCACCCCAGATATTAGTTTCCATTGACCACATTTAAAATGATATCGACCTCCAAGGGGTCGACATCGACCCCGTTGTGAACCACTCGTCTAAATCCTTCCTAAACACTTCCTTTTTGTGGCTTTGGCGGCGGTTTCCTCGTATTCGACCACTTTCTGTAGGCGGACAATTATAAACCTAACATTGTTGTAATCAAACATGATTCGGATCTTCATTAATTGAATCAGTCCTCAGTTCATACCCCATAGATCTTAATTTTCATTGACCCCTTTTAAAATGTTATCTAGCAAACATGATTTGGATCTTCATTAACTGAATCAATCCTCGGTTCATACCCCAGAGATCTTAATTTTTATTGACCCCTTTTAAAATATTATCGCCCTCAAAGGGGTCGATATCGACCCCGTTGGGAAAAACTTATCTAAATCCAAGCACTTCTTTTTATGGTTTTGGCGAAAGTTTCCTCCTACCCGACCACTTTGGACAACAATTGGATGGGCTACAATGGACAACAATGGTGGGTGGACAACAATTATAAACTTAATATTGTTGTAATCAAATAGCATTTGGATCTTCATTAAATGGTTCATACCCCCACAGACCTTACTTTTATTGACCCCTTTTAAAATATTATCGTCCTCAAAGGGGTCGATATCGACCCCGTTGGGTACCAATCATCTAAATCCAAGCACTTTTTTTATGTGATTTTGGCGGAGGCGCCCTCGTATTCGCCCACTGTGCCGTGGGGAGCGCCGCTGTGCCGGGAGACAAAGAGCAGCGGGCGAGATGTTTCCGATTAGAGGCAAAAGACCGGCGACCTGACGCGGAGCGATTCGCTGCCACTCCCCCATTACCCCTTTTATCTCCCCTCCTTCCGCCCCCGAGCCCTAATTGAGACGCACGCGGAACAGTCACGTCGCCGACACAACGCCCCCTGGGCTTCTCTAACTGCTTTCTGCACGGACGGTAGCTGGATGACGCGAGGCAGACCTGCAACAGACTACCCCTAAAGATGTGAAACTATTGAATTGAATTAATGCCTTATTTTACGTGGCGAGACTCAGGCCACGAGGCCTGGTCTTCCGTCTGACCACGCAGATGGATTATTGGGCTTTTGGGATAATTGATTGATTATTCTGCGGGCGTCAACTGCTAAGGTCATTAGCCCCGTATGTGCAGTGCATGTTTTTTAAGGGAGGTGGCGGTGATCTTCACCAGCTGGACGGTGAGATACAGCGATGACCTACACGTTGGCTTGCGGGGTTTTTCCCGAACCAAGGTATCTCCCACTAACGGGTCACTGCCCCAGCTGGGACAAGCTCTAAACTCCTGACATTTTCTCTGTGGTAGTGACTTGCATGTACATGTGTGTGTATGTAAGAGGTTATGGTAGGACAATGAAGAGAAAGGAAAGATCGCGCGTGGTTAAAGGCCTCTTTCTTAGGCTACTGCTCCGGCATTCGCCTGGTGTTGATCGGAGAAATCTCGGAAAACTGCCGATCAGAGCAGCCGGCCGTTAAAATTCTCATCCTGACAGTGACTGAACTATTGAGACAACTGAAGAACTTATGAGTCGTAAGGTATTATCGAACGCTTCTGCGAGGGTATATTGAGTGGATGTCATACCGAAAACAGACCGTGATAGTGAAAAACAACTGCGCTTTTTACACAATTCAATAAATTTCCCACTCGACATCAAGACTCCTGCGACGTCACTAAAGGATTTTTGTGACGACTTTGTCAATCCTAGATTGATAAAGACCGAAAAAAATGATTGAAAAGCGGAACCAACCAGATGCCATTTATAAGGACAATATTCATTTCAAAACAACAATACAGACAACTCACAGCATCAGCAAACTCATTAAGTGTCCATGATAAGCTTTGACAGTAAAACGATTTCATGAAAAATTTCCACATCGAGTTCATACACGATGTTTAAATTTTCGCAACTCAACCAGCAGATCCGCCCCCTACCCACTAGTATATAATTTAGGAAAATGCACCTATGCAGACAATAACCTAACACATTAGAGCAATAAACATCCCAGCGCATTTCGCCCGTCCCCACACAAAGGCGAATTCGTACAGCTCGGTGGTTTGCAAACAGCACAACAGCTAGTGTTTGGTGCCTTGTTTTGGGGGGCGGAATTTGCAAGCAAATCAATACGAGAGGGGACGAGACGAGATCGCGAGAAGGAACAACGGGTCTTTTCAATGCGGTGCCATTGTTCTTTTTTTAATTAAGTCGAGTAAATTAATTCATTTAATGGAAACCGCTAAATGGGTTTCGTGGCCACGTTTAAAACATGAAAGACCAAGAAAAATGAAAGGGATGGGCGAGGAGAACAAACGGGGGACGCACAGACAAAACACAAAACCCTTTCTTTCCGTACCGTGGATCTTGTGTGCTTCCGTGCCAGGGTGTGCTCTTTTTGATTACACCGAATTTCATGTTTTCTCAGTCACTCGTCCTTTCTTTACAAAACGGGAAAAGCAATGCAAGTCAGTGTCGTTGTCAAGTGTAAAAACGCCTTGAATTTTCTAAAAACCGCAATTGCCTTCCATTAACACAGTTTATTCACCGGATGTGTTGCATTTGGACATCATATTGATAAAGACCGAAAAAAAAATGATTGAAAAGCGGAACCAACCAGATGCCTTTTATAAGTTCTCTGTATTGTAATTTTGAAATGAATATTGTCCTTATAAAAGGCATCTGGTTGGTTCCGCTTTTCAATCATTTTTTTTCGGTCTTTATCAATATGATATCCAAATGCAACACATCCGGTGAATAAACGGTGTTAATGGAAGGCAATTGCGGTTTTTAGAAAATTCAAGGCGTTTTTACACTTGACAGCCAGACTGAGTTGGATTGCTTCTTCAGGACGAGACTGGAATGATGAGGATCAATTGACGTTACGGCAGTGCTTCTGACCGGAAGGTCCCAGGGTTCGAATCCTGACTGAGAGAAAGATTTTCGAATATAGCTACATAGCTAGGTCGGTTTTAGAGGAGAAATTCCAGCGACTGCTTTCTCTGAGCGGTAGTGTTCTAGGTTTCTTCGATCAACACCAGGCTAATGCCGAAGCTATAGCGTAACGGGTCACTGACCGCGCGCGATATTTCCTTCCTACTCCTTGTCCTATCTTCACCTCTTACTTACACACACACTTAGGTGCACTACACTACCACACACGTCGGGAGGTCATCAGGGAGCTTACAGACCCAGTTGGGGGGCGGTGCGCAGGTGGTGTAAGATGGATGGTGGCATTTGGTCTAACAATCACCATTGCTGAAATCACCAGGAAGTTTGACCTCCCACTCCCAGGAGTATATATAGCATTTTTAGGGAGTGGGAAAACAGCACCGGTTAGCTTGAGCGGAGCCTAGACTGGAGAGAAATAAATAAGTCAATAAGCTAACAATAAGTAAGTTAATCAGTAATTTTATGTTAAGTTAGTAAACAGTTAAGAAATAAATCATACGTCGTAGTCAATTGGTAAGTAACAGGTCAATATAATAAATAAAATAAAACGGGCATAGTAATAAGCACATTAGGGGGTGAAGGGAAGGGGTGATCGAAAATGTAAGGGCAGAGGCGTTGGTGCGGACGATCTTCTGTGGCGCCGTTTGATTCCAGGTGCTGAGGAGGCCATGCACTGGAAGGAGACGGCGGGACACCCGCGCCAGAAAATAAAATAGCTAAAATAAACGTCGGATAGATTAGAATGTACTCGGCTTCTGACGGCAGGTTTTTCCCCCTTCAGGGTTTTTTTCCTGAGCCGTACCTTGTGGTCTCTTTTCCGCGGCTTTGATGCGATGGAGAGACCATTTGGGGTGAATACCAGAATTCGAAAGATAAGAACGCGAAAGGATGTAGGATTTGTAATGGCTCAAAGGCCTTCGGCCTAGCCACATAGGACCAAGTAAGGTAATTTGTTTGTAATAATTACTTATTAAATAAATAAATAAATATATAGCATTTTCACCAGAAGCAAATACTATAACAGCTTACAGCCTTATAACCAAAACACATTATGAAAACAAAAATTATGATTAGGATAACAAAAAATCTTAAGATGCAAATATATGTAATGCTAAAGTGTATATTCGAAAAAGTAAACGAAAAATTAAAAATATTCCATGGTTGCAGAATCATCTAAAATACTATTTTCTCACAGAAACATTTTTTCTGATAATACACACATTTTTTACAGATATATCACACTGGGGGCGAGAGACATATCAACGAACGAATTAAACATTACAATTATTGGTTATTGTGTTATACAAAAATTAAAATTGATGTTCGTGCAGTTGACTGTCGAGTAAATACATGCTACCATACATCACATATCATGGTGCATAAATATACGCCGTTTTTGTTCCAAATGAAATGTGAGTATAGACTTCATTTGCCTGGCACAACGAACATTGATCAAAGCCCTGTAATATAGTTGTGATGATATTAATCTAATAAAACAATATTGCTCCATGCTGTGGAAATATTGCTGTAGTATGTCATGGCAATAAAATTTCTTCTTGGTTTCTAAATAAATATATGGTATGCATCCCTATATTATTTTTTTAATTAACTGACAAGAATTCGCAACACGTTAATTTAAATCAAGCATAAAAGGGAAAGAAATAGATTCACGCAAAATCCCTAACCAACAACAGAATTCAACAAAGTTGTTCTGAAACTTAATTAATAATTATGTGGTATGAATACTGTATACGCAATCTATCAATCATCAATTGCGATTAAATAAGAAAATAATATAAAATCTTTAAAATTAAACGTAAAATGAAAAAAAAAAATACAATGACCCAAGGGATATTATATTGAATACAATAAGATTTCGAAATGTAACAATATTTTTTCTTCCTCTTATAATACTCTTGTATGACTGCATATCGGGAAGTAAAATTATGATAAGTACGGAATGAATTTTCCTGTAAAAACAAGCTTTTACAGAAACAAAATACTTGTATTATTTTTTTACGTTTTCAAGATAATCCCAATGAATTAAAACCACTTTTTTATAAAGTATTTTTAATATATTTGGTATTATTACAAATGGTACCTACAACTACATTTTTTTAAACACTTCGTTACATTTTAATATATTTATAATGAAATGGAACCATTTCAGATGGCTCGTATCCGGATCCGTAAACAAACCATTTGTTCCTCACCAAGGGACCGAGACGTATGAATGACACGTCATTTGTCTCCATTAGTGGACACAGGAAGGGATTTAACCGTAAGTGACAGACGGACTAAAGGACGGACGAACGAACGAAATAGATGGATGAAAGGACGGTGGACGGACGGACAGATGGATGGATGGAGGAATGGATGGATGGATGGACAGACGGACAGATGGATGGAGGAATGGATGGATGGATGGATGAAGGATGGATGGATGCTTGGATGGGATGTTTGATGGACGACAGATGGTGGAGGAATGGATGGATGGTGGGTGGGTGGGTGGGTGGTTGGGTGGTGAGGGATGGATGGTTGATGGGATGGTTGGATGGCGGACACGGACAGATGGCATGGATGGATGGACCAGACGGACAGATGATGGAGGAATGTGGGTGGGTGGGTGGGGGGGTGGTGGGTGGGTGGGTGAGTGATGGAGATGGATGGATGGTTGGATGGACGGACGGAGGTTAGCTAAATACGCAGGTTACCCATGTATTACTACGTAATGAGTACCCCAACGTGGACATCCTGTGAAACATGAAACCACTTCCCACGCTCGCAAATGACAGTAAACCACTTCGGTTGATGGATTGAGGGCTTCCCAATCGGTCCCAGTTGTTTAGGGTCAGCAGGTTGTAGATGTTGGTAACCATTACAAAGATTGACCCCATCCCCCACGCTTCCAAACGACCCCCTAAACAATCTCTGTAATTACGTGACGCTATCCAATCGAAAACAAACGTTCTGGGACCCCCCCCCCTGCAGACCACAGGAGTGAGAACTTCACTTAACTAATTATTACGAGTTTCCGGAAGCGTCAACTGTTAAGGCTAGTGTTGCGTAGGTGTAGTGCATGTTTTATGGGGGGGGGGGGGCGGTGATCATCCTCTGTTGCATTGCGAGAAACGGCCGACCTATTCACGCCGGCTGGTGTGGTTTTCTTCAACAGGGTATCTCCCACCACCCCAGCCGGGACAAGCTCTAAGCTCTACACTGGTCCCCCGGCACTGGTAGTGTAGTGGTGTACTGTATATAAGTGTAAGTCTGTGTATGTAATGATAGGATAAGGAAGGAGAAGGGATGAGTGTGCATACGATTCGGTGCCCGTTTATTATGATACTGCTCCAACATTCGCCTGGTGTTGATCGGAGAAACCAACGGAAAAACTACCGATCAGATTCTAGCAGCCGAATGTTGGAATTCTCCTCCAGACAGCGGCTGAATTCGATTTGGCTATCTAGCTCCAGTAGAACATCCTGTCACCCTCGGAATTCGAACACTAGGACTTCCCGATCAGAAGCACTGCAGTGGCATCAATTAATTCCACGAGCCACCTACGCCAGAGACATTCACTTAAAACTTGATTCCCAAGTTTCCTCGTAACAAAACAGAACGTTGAATATGTAATGAGATTTCTGTTGATCATAGAATAGAATTGAACTCAACTTACGTCGGACGAGCATCTAGCGAAAAGCAAGATTATTCTAAATTATTATTCGGACAATCTTCTAGAACGGGGGTGTCCAACTTGACGGCCGCAAAGGCCATAAAATATAACCTTTAATATGGTTTTGGGCCAAATTTATACTACTCTGGCAATCTTGACAAATGACGTGGTTGATCTTCGCAGTTTCGAAACGGGGCTGGGGGAATAGAGCCATTCGTGTTATCAAGCCCAACCACGCGTAAAGGAGAGAAACACTTGGGATGATATTGAATTTCTGAATTTACAAGAAAAAATTCCTTAATTTTAAAACTTAATCTATTTTTACATTAAATGTGATGTTGGCCCTGACACGGCGCTGGCGCCAGGCCCACATGTTCAAGCCCAACATGGATGCACGAAAATTACCCTTTTGACTAATAACCTTTCGTCAAATAAAAGAAACCGCGGGCTGCCAGTGGACAAGCCTGTTCTATAAAACATTTCTTTGAAACAACAAAAGAACTATTTTAATGCCCATATTTTCCCCCCCATTCACGGCTGAACTTTTCGAATCCATTTTCATTTGCTACTACAACCGACATCTTACCCTCACGTACCAAACGTTTATTCATAAGCGCAAAAATGAATATGTAAACATGCGTTACTTTCCCGATGAAAATGCAACAATGCATCGTGTCACTGACAACTGAAATACTAATAGCGAAAGAAAAAACAAAAGACACGCCACATGAAGAGCGCATGAATCAACCACAGGATTCCACCAAAGAAGCGTTATTATGCAAAACGCGGCGTGCCATGCAAATACTCATTACAGGGATCAACATCACTAACTACACAGTTAAGGTTCAATCATGGTTCCGTCATTGCCCTCAATTCCCCCCAGATCGATTAGTATTTTAAATGTGATTAAGGAGACTAGTAGCGTTGCAACATACAGAGGGGTAGTACATGCAGGGGGTAGGTTACATTGCGTGTCTAATACAGGGTGTTGCGGGTGCCCTGTGAATAAAGCTGAAACATTGTGATGGTAATTATTCGCAGAATTTCAATGAACGAGTTGAAAGGAATTGTAAATCAGTTGCTTTCCGATCAGTTCGTAAAGTATTACGCTAAACACACACACACACACATGTCGGCACGCACATACGCACAAAACTATGGATCGTCAGCTGTTTAAATAAGGTTGTAAATCGGATTCAAAATCATTGATTCTTCCGTGAATACAGGAACCAAACAACTGAGAACACTCACAGACAGGAAAGTTTTATGGATTTAATACTCTCGTCTCCCAAGTTTTTCGTTATTCGATAAAAATACTTGGTAAGTCTTTATTCTCCTCTCACAACTCCAAACTTATTTCAACGGATTGATTTTACATTTTCACGATTTTAATATTCATAAAAACAAAAATATGCTTATAAAATATAATGTAAACTATTTTTATGAATGTTTTACATTTTTTGAAAGCCGATGAATAACCTCATTTACCCTCAGAGAATTGTATTCCAAAAATTAGTTTTTTCATACTTAGTCTTGACAGGCTCCCTTCCTAAATTACGAGCAAGTTGTTGGTTTTGTTATTGATATTATTATTATTATTATTATTATTATTATCATCATCATCATCATAAAAAGAACCGAAGATAAAAAGTAAAATGATTTCTTTAGAGACTCTCGTATATATTTTAAATCAAGAAACATCAATGATCACAAATAATATTTTTTCTTCCATATTAATAGTTTCCATGATCTGAATCGATTCAACAAGTGGTTGTTCACAGGGATCGCTGAAAAGTATAATTATATTGCAATTGATTATAATTCAATAATTCTGCTTGCGTAATACTGTAAGCCTATGTGCCAATAAGAGAAAACAAATCGATTTATTTGATCAGTCATTAATTGTTCTGATGGTAATCCAAAAACTACCGTTTATAACATAATTTATATCTTCAATTTTTCAATACACGGAATAGTCTTACCCGTCTTCGCCCACATAAGATTAATAAAGAAATTGAAAGACTTTCACATTGCTTCTTAAGTTACAAATTTGTTAACATCCTACCACAAGAACTACAATTGTAGTATAGGAAATATACAAAGTAACAAAAAAGATTGAGGACGTGGATTATTGTTTTACCAGCCCACACTATTTATCCCACACTTACTGCCTTTCATTAATGACACTCATTTATTATTTATAATTATAAAATGTTTTCACTATTGCGCACTGGTTTTATATGCAAGTTAACAATATGTTGTAAATTAATTGGTGTTAGCCATATTTTATACGCTGTTATTTACGTGAAATGTTTTTATCTATGTTCAATTGTACTGTAATTGTAAACTTTTCTTGGTACTTCGTAATTTATTTAGTGAGTTTAAAATGTCCACATTTTTTGTTTTTTTATGATCTAGTTTTTTTTTACATTCTAAACAGTTTAAAGTGAAAATTGTGATTTATATACAGCAGTGTTCAGATTCAGGCTATGCTCTTGTGAAATTAACTCGTGAGGAATGTTTGTGGCCATTGTGCGATGTAAAAATAACCTTTCGCATTTGTTATTATATAATTTATAATCTGTACCACATGAATCGTTGAAAAATCGAATGCTTTGGACTAATTCAATTCGATTTAACAAAAAATGAATACATACAATCTGATTCACTCAAAATCGAAACAAACGAGTTCATACACAAGCGTGGGCTGCCTAATACAAAGAGGGGGATTTCAATTTTTGGCCCCTCCAGTTCCCACAATGAGCTCCTTTTTCCATTGAACTTCTTTTATTTGCAAATGACTCACTTCATTACTAGTGTATAAATAAAACAATACAAAGAGATATAAGTAAAGTTAGAACACAGTCAATACATTAAATCAGTACTGAAGTTTTATAGTGTTGTCAGGTGTTTGTAGAGCATCTTCCTCAAATGTGTATCATTTCCCCAAATTATCGGCTTAAAAAATAGGGAAACCTTTAATGAATTAATCATATTCCAGTAAATAAAATGTTAAATTACGTAAATGTAGTACCCATTTCGAAATTATGAGGGAAGCCGGCTCTGTGCCAATGCGGCGGCTATGGTGTAACAGCGTATCGGACTGTTATACACAGTTCCCGGGTTCAAACACCGATCGAAGCAGTGGATTTTGAAGGCGAAAACATTTCTTATACGCCTTCTACCGGAGTGGAAGTAAATCCGGCTGTCCCATGTTTATGTAGATTTATGCATGTAAAAGAGATGTCCTCAAGCCTAAATGACGTAGCCTCTGAGCTGAATTCAAATCGCCTCTTTCGTCGCCTGAATGATCATTCTACTAGATGGTGAAAGGAGCGTAGCGAAATTTGCGTGGTGAGACGGAAGAGCAGACCTAATGGCCTGAGTCTCGCCACGTAAAATAAGGCTTCAATTCAATTCAAACGCCTATGACACCATTACACGTACTTTCTTCTCTCGCAAAAAAATGGCATCACTTCTCGCCACCGTCAGATAAATGTGGTTAATTCCCGAAACCGCTAATTGGGAGCGCTGGTGGGCGTCATCACAGTGACGGCTGTGTTTGCGTGGGAAGGCCTTTTACACAAAAATTAATTGCGAATTAACCTGACTGATCCCAGCCGACGTGTTGACAGTTCGCACCCAAAGTCACTCGAAAGCTCGGGCTTTTAGCTGGTCGGTTTTGAAGCCCGATACATTTTACTGCACGAGTAAATGTAGTGAGCATTAAATGATGAATTTTAGATAAATGACCAATTTTTATCTACGACAGAATAATGTTAGGCATCCGCCATATGCTATCTGGAATGGATAGGATTATTTATAGTATCTTAGGTAACATAGATACCGGCAACGTTAGACAGATATATAGATTTATTATTTCTGTGGGTAGATTTATACAACCTGGTAGCAGAACACTACAATTTATATATTACAATTAAGAATATGAATACAATGTAATTTTAAATTATTTTAAGACAATAATAATAATTATTATTATAGTAATATGATAATAATATAGGCAATAACAGCATTAACTTTACATAGTACGGTTGTCCTGCACAGATATTTTAACTAATAACTACACTACACTGCTAGTGTGTTCTGTTTTACCACCACAAGTTCCATTCCATACTCCACGAGTAATGAAAACAGCCGTAACTCGAACTTGGGATTTTCCTGTCTAAAAACTTCCGTTGCGGACGAGTACTAACACAGCAGATCGATTGTTGTATTTATGAAGAGAAATGACGCACGGCTGCGACTGCCGTTTTCTTTTCGCCTAATTCGCACGAAAGACGCGTACTCAGTACGGTTAATTGAATCATGAGCGAGCGCCTTCTAGAATTAACAATAACCCCGAGAGCGTGTTGGGAGTACTGAAGACTTTATGGACAGCTCCCTCCGGAAATGCGCCACTATACTCCTCAACTCGGCAACCGTGTTTTCAAGCTACGCAAAGTTTCTACGAAGATGGCTGACAATAAGTGGGAATGCGGACTTGCAAGGGCGGTCTCTGACTGAGCAGACACCTGAATACACTTACAATTCATGGGCAGACGTGGGTTTCCGAGCAAAACGGATTCTGGTCGACTGAAATAGCTCAGCGACAAGATCGTTGCCTACGCAGCATCGTTGACCGGGAGGTCCTAGGTTCGAGTGCGGACGGATGCGGATATTCAGCACTAGCTACAAAGCTAAGACCGATTCAGGACAGCGACTGGAGGAGGTGGAGGAAGAGGAGGAGCAGGAGGAGGAGGAGCAGGAGGAGGAGGAGAATTTGAATTGAAGCCTTATTTTACGTGGCGAGACTGGAGACATCAGGCCTGCTCTTGCGTCTGACCACGCAAATTTCGCTACGCTCCTTTCACCAACTAGCGAAGAAAGGAGGAGGTATTACTTGGGCGACGAAACAGGCGATCTGAATTTAGCTCACAGCTCTTTTACTTGCAAGTATATCAACTAACATGGGACAGCCGGTTTTACTTCCCCTTTGCAGGAAAGCGAACGAAAGATTTTTTCGTCCTTAAAAATCCACGGCTTCGATAGGGTTTAAACCAGTCAACTTGGGTTTAACAGTCCGATTCGCCAACCGTTACACCATCGCCACTTTGGACAATTGATCGGTAGTTCACGTGTCGATCAGCCAATACTTATACCTTGGGACATCAATTGGGGAAATCTAAGACCATGTCCGGGCTGGAGCGATGGCCCGCTGGAGGGAGAAACTTGGAGGGGAAAACTACAAGTCGATGTGCAAATCGATGCAGGATTTGACGATCTATCGGAGGAGTGATACCGTCACCTCACAGGTACCCACATGCGATTGGCTTCCAAAATATTGTAGAAAGTTCAAAATGTTTCGTTGTATACGAGTACAGTACGAATTAGGAAAAGACTGGTTCGAAACTACGGCCTGACACCACAAAATATAAATTTAGTCCCTTCCGTAACTTAAAGCCCGTTTCACACGGTCATATTTCATCGTTTTTCTGTACAGGAAATGAATGGACAAGGCGCGAAATATAAACTATTTGCTGTTTAAGACAAGAGCTTCTGACCGCAATTTCCACTCCCCCCCAAAAAACTAAAGAAATGACCGAAGCAGGAGAAGATGCATCACAAGAGATACCTCGAACTCCGGAGAAAGTTCGAACGCCAATTATTGAGTAAGTTGCGAAGGCATGAGTGAGATCTCCAGAGATTGGCATTGCATAATCAAATCTAGCGGCCTATTTCATTTACTAATAACCCCACTTCTCCCGCATTTCTTGATTGTGTCTATAGGTGTAATCCGTGTGGGCTATTATTCTGCATCTTCATTATTATTATTATTATTATTATTATTATTATTATTATTATTATTATTATTATTATTATTATTGGGTTTCGAATAGCGGAGCTCCGGCCGCATTGCCCTGTTAACGGCTATCACACTCCGTCCTTCCCGCGAGCAGCCTCAATCAAGATGAGCAGCGGAGCTGTCGGCGCGCACAGCCCGTGCACTAGTTCCCGCAGCGCTCGCCAGGCAGCGCCAACGCAGAATTAATATTCCGCACTCGTCCCTTTGATGTTCGCTCGCCCGCCCGCCCGCCAGCCAGCCAGCCAGCCAATGTGCCGTGGCATCGGCTGGCAAATACAAGCTATATACTAGCCCTCCCCCCTGCCTTTCGCTCCTCTTCTCGCTCGCCCAGACGGAGATTGCGGGGGCGCGCGCCCTAGACTATCGCTGATTGGTCGGCGCGGAATGCAACAATGTTTCCGGAATTTGTTCCATTATATTGTTACTGCCCCCCCTCTGGCGGTACATGGTCGGCGTGCTAGCTTTCTGCGAGGCGGCCTCGGGTTCGGTTCTTGGCAAGGGGCTAAGAAAAAAGCTGTACTTTTCTAATACAAATCGTCTCCGTGTCTATAGCTGGGTATCGAAAGAGAGAGCTAAACACGGTGATGGGATTAGGAAACTGCTCACCATGTGGCTCCCTTCCCCTCAGGCCCAACCCTGAAAACACTACTAGCTACGCAACAGTCGGATTAATCAGACCACAAAAAAAACACACACACAACAGTACGTACATTGTTACATGAGAAATGAGTATTAAGTTGGGTCACGCCAACTACTGAAATCATTAGTCAATAGCGCATTTTACATGTACAGAGGTGGTAGTGTTTCTTCAACGCAGATTGTGAGGTGTGAGATTCGTCATCGACCTGTATGTCCACTAGCGAGGTTTTCCTCTTCCAGATTTTTTATCTCAGCGCAAAACCGTCCCAGCCGATACAACTTTTAAACTCCCGATTAAAGAACAACATTCACTGTCACAGAATAGTAATACTTAGAATTACAATTCTTATTCCGAGCGTCGTTAATATTCAAGTCCACACTCAAAAATCCTTCACACTTTTCAACAGTGGTGCCAACTCTGGCAGTCTAGATTGCTAAGGCGAATGTAACTTATTAACCAATTTCTTTCCTACCCTCTCTCGGCCCTAATAAATATGAGTGATGATTTCCAGCATCTTACAAAAATGAATTATCATTAGCCTCTGTTGTACTTCTCCTTAGTAATTTTAATCTTAATGCTTCAATAACTTCATGAAAACAGCCAAAAATTGTTGAAAATTATTTTTGATTTATGAGCTCTTAAATGCCTTACGAAGTACATTTGCCTGCATGATCGAGAAAACGAACAACATGCCGACGACTGTAGGAGCTCACAAATTAAACACGAATTACTTCAATGACATTCCGAATATTGAAATTACACGTGTAAATAGGTAATTGCGCGTCAATTTATACGGAAAATATTTTTTTACAACATAAATTAAAAATTAAAATATTTAATTAAAGCGTTCGACCATATAGATGGAATGCCACCGGTCATCCAATATCACACTTGGATGGCGGCAGGTGACCTCGCGATAAAAGGGGAGAAATTTGACGCAGGTGACTGAGGGCTTCTGGAAATTTCCGTAATGAAACCTGCGCTAGGAAGCCCTACGTGAAGGACACATCTGTAGCATTAAGAAGATCAGAAAATTTAACACCGATGCCGTACAAAAATTAATCTTCAAGATTTCGGCAACGCCTTGTGGGTTTCCTAAACGAAGTCTACGCCTTTTTAATTGCATTCAATTAGCTTTCGATGTTCTCGTCCACTGTGGTAAACACTATTTTTACTGTCGCGTACTCGTAGCATAGTTTGACACTCAAAATAATCTCCAGTAGAATAAAAACAGGTAAACAGCAGAAGTTTCTAGATTTTGATTTAAATTGAATTACTGCCTTATTTTACGTGGCGAGACTCGGGCCATCAGCCCCGCTCTTCCGTCTGACCACGCAAATTTCGCTACGCTCCTTTCACCAACTAGCGGAGAAAGGAGGTATTTCTTGGGCTACGAATAGGCGATTTGAATTTAGCTCAGAGGCGTCATTTAAGCTTCAGGATCTTTACATGCAAGTAAATCTACTAACATGGAACAGCCGGCTTTACTTCCCCTCCGAAGAAAGGCGTACGAAGGATTTTTTCGCCCTTACAAATTCCACGGCTTTGACAAGATTTGAACCGGACAGCTCGGGCATAACAGCGCGATACGTTAACTGTTACACCATCGCCGCCGCATTTGCGCATTGACATCAATATATTGTCATACGGTAATAGATTATAAAATAACGCAGAATTACAGTGGATTCAAAGCGATGCAATTTGAAACAGTACAGGGATTCTAAAATCAAAAGCTTCCAGAAAGCGAACTAGCATGACAAGGAATATAGTCTTCCTGAATATTCGCTAAATGGAAAAAATATATTTTTCTCGTCCATCCCTACAGTGATGTCTATTTACTAATCCGCGCCTTCGTGTGTATTTATGAATACACAAACATTTAAGACAAACGGTTCATAAAAACAATAAAATAAGATAAAAATACACAAAGATAAAAATAAAGGAATACGTGCCCATGATGGCATACCGAAGGTGTATGGAATTCTGTTACTTCTACTACCTCTAAAAAAATTGTTTCAGTAAGGATAGAAGCATTAAGAGAAACAAATTGACCGACATTACCGAGTATGTAATGTGGTGGCATTTGTTTGTAAATTAAAATTACACAGCGAACATTTCAATTATAATTAGCAGTTTAAAAATTAACGTTTTTAATTATAGAATCCCTCAATTTAATATAAGCAATCACCCGAAAACAAAAATTACCAATTTAACAGCACACAGCATAAAATTGACGAAGTAATTAGTAATACTCGTACACGGGAAAAAAAGGTCAAACATAACACTGAGATATACTGTGTGATTGTATGTACTGGTATATAATGTATATTTGCTGTAAAAATAACAATTAAAATTAAAAACCAAATCTTATTTAGTAATTTCAATTTAGAAATTTAGTAATTTGTTAAGCAAGGCAGACGCAACTGTAGGCGTTACAGGTTTCTTCAAACTGGTACATGCTGATAATTTGTACGTTGTGTGATACATGCAAGCTATAATTCATAAATATCTCTACCTCATGACCGTAAAATCTCGCATATATATATATATATATATATATAT
>BOPP01000154.1:165895-183459 GCA_017312745.1 Gryllus bimaculatus
ATATATATATATATAAAGTTATATATTTGCATTATGCGCAATATACTCAAGAACAGAAAGAAAATATTCAACAAGAATAATATATTATGCAAATAAATTTGTACAAACCGTTGGCGAAAATATACATACATTACAAGGAGACATACTTTCACTTACTGTCAATACCCGTTTCAATAGGTAGGCAGCAGAAAGCACAACGAAATATCAGTCACCTGCAACAAAAAAAGAAACATGTCTGTGAGTAAAGTATACAGACACAGTACGCTCGTATATTGCAAATGTAAACATTTATAGTATATTGAACAGCTTTCAACTATACAGGTTGCTCCTTCTAGTTAATAGCAGCAACAGAATTACGAACGCTTACAGTGTTAACATGTTTTGTATAATATTGTATATAATGCAAATAGTATAGAATAGTTATAATTATATTTCAACTCTATTTTTTTAAAAAGAGGTAAGCTTCTGTCAACTTACATATGTAAAAAATGTAATACAAATTGTATATATTAATTTAGGCCTATAACTTCTTTCGTAATCCTTTTTTTACAATGCATTTTTTTTTAAAAAAATCAGATATCTAAAAAAGGCTATAAGATGTAGTCGAAACGTTATGAAAACTACAATGTAAAACATGTATATATAGGAAAATAATAAATAAATTAAATAATAGGAAAATATATGGGAAATAAATCAATCTGAGTGTCTGAAATTTGAAGAGGAGATGTTCGTTTTAATTTATATGACTACAGACATTCATAAAAAGAAGACAGAAAAACGTTTATGTAATTATCACATAATTTCAAAATTTGACATTATGGGGCTAGGCCGAAGACCTTTAAGCCATTACAATACAAACATCCTAATGTGTTTTAACCTTTCGAATCCTGGCATTCACTCCAAATGTTCTCTCTCCATCGCCTCAACTCCGCGGAAAAGAGGACAAATGGTACGGCTAAGGAAAAACTCAGAGGTGGGAAAACCAGCCGTCAGAAGACGAGGACATTTCTACCAAACTTTCTCGAAACTATTAATTCATTTCATGGCGAGGACGTCACAAATTCTCCTAACAGACTTTGGTCTCATTATAAATATCCAGATAATATGATTATCGGACCTAAAGCTATCAAAAATGTAGTACTGAAAACCCGTATTCCCTCTAGATTGCCCGCGGAAACGTATGCAGCGCGCACGTGGGGACGGCAGAAGCGCTCGGTACCGCTGTCTCTTTGTCTACTGTCAAGCACCAAAAAAAAAAGCATGGTAAAACGTATTCTCCCACCGTCTTAAAATGGTCTATCACCAGAAGTTGCCTCCTGTACTCAGAATAACCTGTAGTCTTCGCATTAAGAAAATTCGCAAACAGTATTAGCTACGAGAATTCGAATACGTAGTTACTATGAAAATGTGTCCACAGTATCAGAACTTTAATACGTTTTATATCACGAAAATTTGCTCAGCGAATTCGCCAAATTTGCTCACCACTCAGTAGTTGATTGACTGATGATTTCAACTGTTAGTCATTACTCCCGTAAGTGTAGTGCATGTTTTATCGCTGGAGGTGGCGGTGATCTTCTCCCGCTGGCTGGCGATATTCCCAGCCGACCCACGTCAGCTAGAGAGGTCTTCCCACATCGGGTATCTCCCACCAGCGGGGCACCGCCCCGCTCGGAACAAGCTCCACACTAGGGCCTAACCAGCAACTCTCCATCAAAGCCGGAAATAAAGCTGGAAGGTGCTATTATAAGGGGCGCTAGTGTCGCTGGGTGCAGCTGCAGGTTAGGCTCGCCAACTTTCCCACATACAAATTGGCTAATATGTGAGAAATACAAAAGGAGTCTTCTAAATGTTCAATTATCCATAATACGAACCTCTTCAGAAGAACCTCTGAAGAAAGCGCGAACATCGACGCCATCTTTTATAACATTAAACGAGTGCTTGCGTCTCGCGATCTGACGCAGCACCCACGCACATTAGAAGTATCGTTGGCAGCAGTTCGTATTTTAGTTTCTGTAAGGAAGTGCAGCAGTGCGCGCCACTGTAATGGTTTCCACCATATTATATGGAAGCTTAAAGGCCCTGCCCCACACTTCCCACTGTTGTCCAGTCATGAGTGGTAGTGAAGTGCAGAGTAGTGTGTATGTAAAGGGTGAAATTGAACAAAGAAGGGGAAGGAGAGAGATTTTTTAAGATACTGCTCCGGCATTCGCCTTGTGTTGATCGAAGAAACCACAGCAAACTACTGATCAGAGCAGTCGGCCGCAGGAAATCTCCTCCAGACAGAACGCGACCTAGCTACAGTACAAGATCAAAAGTAGGGAGCTTGCATCCCTTATTTTGAGTGGCCCTATCACGGCACAGGCCTACGTTGATGTTTTAAACACCTTCTTGCTTCCCATTGTTGAAGAGCAATTCGGGGATTGCATCTCTCAACACGATCGAGCACCAGTTCATACTGCACGGCCTGTGGCGGAGTGGTTACACGACAATATCATCCCTGTAATGGACTGGCCTGCATAGAGTTCGGACTTAAATCCTATCGAATGCCTTTGGGATGTTTTGGAACACCGACTTCGTGCCAGGCCTCACCGTCCTACATCAATACCTCTCCACAGTGCAGCACTCCGTTAAGAATGGCCAAGAAACCTTCCAGAACCTGATTGAAAGTATGCCTGCGAGAGTGGAATCTGTCATCAAGGCTAAGGGTGTGCCAACACCCTATTGAATTCCAGAATTACCACAAACTAGTAAGTCATTTTCAGCTACGTGTCCGGATACTTTTGATCCAATTGTGTATGTTATTAATATAATAAATGATAGAATTGTCACAATGTAGAAAGTCGTAGAACATACTTGGTAATTTTGCATCATTGTCAAGATGATTGAAAATCAGTGGGGATGAAAAATAAAAAAGCTAATATCTAGCTAGATTCGAAAATCCTGCCGCTTTCGCAAGTGTAACCGTAGAACCTCCCCGACAGAGGCAGTGCAGTGACGGTTAATGCCCTGAGCCACCTCTCCCGGTCCCACCCAGTGGACTTCGCATCGCGAGCACATTCAGTCCAGCTCGGCCACTGTGCCGTCCGCAAGCATTCTCTCTCTACCCCCCCCCCCTTCCACCACCGCTGGCGCATCGCGCTTGCCAATCGATGCCGCAAGCGGCGGCGATGGGCAGTGGCGGGCGGCGATGGGCAGTGGCGGGCAGCGGGGGCGGTGGAACTGCCAGTTGGCCGGCCACCATATGCCGTCGCTGCGGCTGTTTCGCCCCCGCCCTCTAGCGGCGCCGTCATCATCATTAGCGCCAAGCCAATCGGCAAATCCACGCACCGCACCTCCCCCCCCCCCTCCTCACCGCCTAGCGGCACCTCACGGTGCGCCGGCCGCGCCGCCGGAGAGCGTTAGTGTAGCGATGCGGTCGCTCAGGTGCTCCGCAAGGGCCAGAAACGGGGCATTAAGTCGCTCGGGCAATTGAATGTCCGTGCGCAACGCTCGCTGATTACCTATTTGGACAAGAAATGCCATGGATTTTTGTTACAAGAATCCGTCAGAAATATCCCCGATATTTAAATGGATTCATCAATTCTTTGAAGAAGATATTCATACTTCATATTTTATTCAAGAGAAAAGAGCATATGTGCAAAAACGATTAACTTTTAATGTAATACCGATCAATTTCGTACTCATAAATTCTTTTTCTTTTACATAATGAGCGTTTCATCGCGTGCAGTTGATTTCTTGTGTAATGAATTATTTCAAAACTTGGCTTGGCATTATTGGCGCTAAGCCAATCAACAAATCCACTCACAGC
The DNA here is from genome assembly GCA_017312745.1 of Gryllus bimaculatus. Taxonomy (NCBI): domain Eukaryota; kingdom Metazoa; phylum Arthropoda; class Insecta; order Orthoptera; family Gryllidae; genus Gryllus; species Gryllus bimaculatus. Next base: position 169,704 of record BOPP01000154.1, read on the forward strand.
AAGCCCCTACATCCTCTCCCCCGGCACCTCCCCGAGCGCCCTCCCGCTGTGGGCGGGCGTTAGTGTAGTAGCAATGTGGTATTTCAGGTGTTCCGCAAGGGCTAGAAACGGGACATTAAGTCATCCGGGCAATTGAAAATCAATGCACAATGCTCGCTAATTGTTTAAATACGAAATGCCAAGGAATCTCATTAAAAAACGACAAAAACATCCGAGTTTGTGAAATTGAACCTTTGAAACAGAAATTCACACTACAAATTTTATTTAGGAGAACATATCGTTCATAAAAAACACATTGTTCATTCCATGAACGTACTACCGATCACTATTTCATACACTTTCGTGCTCATGTACTCTATTTTACGTAATGAGCGCTTTATCGCCTTCAGTTCATTTGTTGTGAAATGATTTATTTCAAAACTTGTGCTTGACATCAGTGAAATACGTCCCGAACATCCGAATTTGTGAAAGCGACTGATCAATTTTCGAAAAGAAATTCGGACTGAGTTTTACTTAAGAGGAAAGAGCATTTCTGAGAAATCATAATGATTTCTATTTCTTTGATTTCTGTGAACGCAATAGCGATATCAACGTTTCATACAATTTTGTTCTTGTGGACTGTTGTTTCTTCAATAAATGTTCTATCGCCAGCAATGGATTTGTTTACTGATTTAGTTCTAAGCTTGTGCATGACATCATTATCTGAACCATTAGAGCCAACCCAATCGGCAAACCCAAGCATCGCACCCTCCGCCCCCCCCCAATCATCTCCTACCACAGCCCCCTCCCTCCCTCCCTCCCCCCGCGGGCGTCGTCAGTGCAGTGATGCGGTCGCTCAGGAGCTCCGCAAGGGCCAGGAAATGGGGCATTAAGTCGCTCGTGCAGGTCAATGTTTGTCCACAACGCTCGCTGATTAACTGCATTTAGAAGAAATATCTGATATATTAGCACAAGAAAAATTAAACACAAACACCTACACAACACACTCCCTCCCGCCTCCCGAATACCACCCCTGGTCATTCAAGTTAGCCACTATGACTTTTAAAAATAACCGAAACATTCTTAATATCTTATCTAAAAAGGATTCAAGAAACGAATTTTTTAAAACGAAGGGAGTGTGTTGCTAGAAAGGAAACTACGACAGCATATACCTTCATTTCTAACACCCTATTGAAATCCACTACATACGTTTTCACGCCTAAACAAGAGTTACTTCAGGTGAGGATCAATTCATTCATCAAACACTTGCTTCTGTGTGCGAACCCAAAATTTCAAAATATTAGCCCGATTTTAACTCAACGCGTATATGTAATTATTAACGGGAGACGTATGGTGTAGTTGTCAAACTGCCCGCCTTCGACCTCCGGGTACGGAGGTTCACATTTTGATCGATCCATGTGTAAACTGTGGCGAATAAAAAGGTTTTGCAGCTTCACTGAGAGGCATTGGGATATCCCGTTTAACCTGCTTCTTATTTTTCACCATTTCTTCACCGTCATTCATATCACATGTTCGTAATCACTAGAGCCCGGAGGTTCAGGCATTTATTTGACCTAAAAGAGGCATACAAAAAAGGAATTTATTGTGACTGAGAATGGGTGTAAAATCACAGGAACATTGAAACATCACCATGTAAAAGTAATTACTGCAAAAAGATTACTAATTAAAATGATTCACATTTTTATTCTAACTCTAAAATTTAGATTAGCACTTACGTGTAAGCAAATCGTATGTTTTCTTTGTAATTGTGATTGCATATGGTCATTCGGTATGACTACAAATTTATTTTACCTATGACGCTAACTCTATGAAATGATATAGGGGACTTCCTTTTGAATCTTCAAATAGCATAAGTGAAAACGGTTTTAGTACTTCGCAATTGTGTAATCGCCAGAAGGGAAGAGAGAACAAGAAGGCATTGGAAATGGAATATTATGGACAGACGGCTCTGTTCTCAAAATAGGTAATACTCAATAATGGATACTCAAAGATACGATGAGATTCCTGGTGAGCGAACATGTCTTTCAGCATTCAGCTGCCTTTCAGCAATGAAAACTATCAAAAATCTTCACTGGAAGTCTAAGCAAGTAAACAGTCCATCGTGATCATTCGACAGTTTAACCTCAACGCATCAATAAATACTCTTATACACTTCTTTAATTTTATGCAAATTCAAGAAGTTTTAATGGTCCTTTCGCTTTTAGATTTTAACACAACCTGGCACTCGAGCCTTCACGTCCACAATAAGACAGTACCCGACCATGCCTTCATGTTGTCTAGGCTTGGAGGTATGTTTCCAGCTCGTTAAAAATTTGTAGCACGAGTAGAAAAAGGAAAAGTAATGACGAACAATGCATAAAACGGCACAAACAAGGCAAAATGCCAAAAAAGGCTGCAGAATTTCAAATAGGGAAAAAAGGATAAATGAAAATCAACTAAAAATCTCCATAAGTACAATTAAGTGATTCCTATTGTTAAGTATTAAAATCGTAACAATAAAAAGGCACAAACTTCCAGGCTCTAATAACCACCTTACCATCAAACTCAATCAATCTCTTTCAAGTATTGCCAAGGAATCGTCACCAGCATTCTAAGCAAGTGAACATTCCATAGTGATCATTCGACAGTTTCACCCCAACCCATCAATAAATATACACATCTTTAATTTTACGAAAATTCAAGAAGCTTAATGGTAAGTGAATTCCTGCCTCATAATTGAAGTGTACGAAATTATTCACACCAAACAGGGACAGTAAGCCCACATTACATTGCTGCTAGTCCACTGTCATGAAAAATGTTGCTAATTACACACTTTCTGAGGCCAATTGGCGGAAAACAAAATGGCTCCGAAATCCGGTCTCCGGTTATCGGGAGAAACTCGCAGAGGCGAAAGGGAAGGAGGAGGCGGTGAGTGCACAGCCCCGGCGGAATATGGAATTCAGTTCCGCATTTTACCCTTCGACCTGCGCCTCACTGGGTCACGGCCGTCCGCGGGGGCGGAGTACGAGGGGAGGGGGAGGGGGGAAGGAGGTGGAGAGGGGGAGGGGGACGGAGAGCGGGCCGACGACCGCAGCCCGCAGCTGTACAGTGGGTCCGAACAACCAGGTCAGGAGCATAAGTTCCAAGATTCGCTGATTGGCTATTTCGGTGTTTCAACTGCTGTTGGTCGGTAGTACCCTTAGGTGTTGTGCAAACCGGGAGGTGGCGGTGTTCCGGTCGGATGGTGAGATCCGATGATTCGCCACACATCGGCTAGCGGGGTTTTCTTCAACCAGGTATCTCCCATCAGAGGAGCACCGCCCAAGAAAAGACAAGCTCCCGACTGGCTTTGTGGTATGGGTGGTATGGTGGCCTGGATGAGTGGTAATAAAATGCATGTAAGTGTGTATGTGTATGTGTGTAAGTAAAGAGAGAGGATGTCAAGTCAGTGGAAGCAAGGATCCCGGCGGTCCGTGCCTCGTTTGTTAGAACACGTCTCCGGCATTCGCCTGGTTTGATTGGAGAAACCACGGAAAACCTATCGATTAGAGCACTCGACCGCAAGAATTTTCCTTCAGACAGCGACTGAACTCGATCTAGCTAGTGTCGAAAATCTGCCTCTGTCGTGACTCCAATCCTAAAGCCCCCCGGTCTTAGATGCTGCAGTATAATTTGTTACCTAGAGCCATCTCAAGTGGTCTATACTTCCAGGACATTACATCGAAATAGATTCATATTTTTCTTTGTACGATCGTAAGTATACAAGTGATTCTACTCGCCGCTAAAGGAGGTGAAGTTACTGTTACATTAACGATCGAGCAAAAAAGGACCAGCCCCCAACTTGCCTGCCCGCTCTCACTACTTCCATTGCGCCTGCGCCTCGCCTAGGGGCACATTCATTAACTCCTCTTCACAAAAGGAAGGGTTCTTCGGAGTTAAAAATATAATACAGCGTACGAACAGTGGACTTATGATCTCTTTCATTCTCCTTTGACTTCATTTTTATAGGTGTGAGGTGAGGTGGTCCGGGGAGACTCTACAAGTAGTTAGTACAGGTTGAAGTGGTGCACCGTGAAGTAGTGCGGTGCGAAGGGACACATTGTGATGTGGTGCACTGTGAAATGGTGCTGTGTGAAGTGGTGCAGGGTGAAGTGGTGCACTGTGAAATGGTGTTGTGTAAAGTGGCGCAGTGTAGTGTGGTGCAGCGTAAAGTGGCGCAGGGCAAAGTGGTGCACGGTAGAGTGGTACAATAGAGTGGTGACGTGTAAAGTGGTGCAGGGTAAAGATGGGAAGAGAAGTAAAGCAAGGTGACGTTCATCAGAGTGAAGTAGTGCCCAAGAGAAGTGTTGCAGAGTGAAGTGGTACAGGGTAAAGTTTCACGGCATGATGTGGTACGGAGTGCGGCCGAGCGAGCTGACATGGTGGACAGTGCCGTGGCGCGTGCAGTGGGGCTGGACGCGATGGTGCAGAGCCAGATCGAGTGAGGGGGCGGGAGGAGAGGAGGGGAGGGAGGCGTGGCGGGAGGGAGTGGGGGAGAGGCTGGCGACCGTTCGGGCAGAACAGGCGTCCCGCAGGGCTCGACGCGTGAAATTGGGCAAGAGCGCATTTCGCGCCTCTTCACACAACCGCCCCCTTCCCCCGCGCCAGCTGGGGCCAGCACGCGTCGCCACTTTTATCAGCGCGCCCCGACGCCTATCGCCCACGCCCACGCCCGCGCATCGCCCCCTCCCTACGCCTCCTCAGAGTCGGTGCTTCTGGTGACGCGATAACTGCCTTTTGGGACGCACAAAAATCCACACAGAGTGGGGGGGGGGGGAACAAAACTTTTTGTCTCGCGTCGCAGCCTTTCGTCATGGGAACATTGCGGCGCCTGCTTGTTGTGTACACCAGGGTTGACGCAAACCCTTTTGCTTTAGGGCTACAAACACCCATGATAATCCCTCCCACTCCGACTTCTACTATAGTGAAAAAGTAAAATCCCTCACTTCCAATTAAATTACCATACATTACTGTATGTCATCATCATCAGCAGCAGCAGCAGCAGCAACAAGGTTTGGGCCTAGTGGCCCGTTCCGCTCTCAAGAGTCTCTTTCCATCTTGTGTGGGGTCTGCCTCTGGATCGTTTCCCCTTTGGTTTGTATTCGAGGATAGTCTTGGAAAGCCGTTCTTGTGGCATTCTGGTTAGGTGTTCGAACCAATTCTTCCTCGTTGAGTCGATCTTCTCCAGTATGCTGGAGATCTGTAGTTCACCTCTGATGTCTTCATTTCTCTTATGATCTAGTAATGTATATCCTGCTAATGGCATTACTATATGAATAAAATTATAAGTTCATAAGGCGAATGCTGGGACGGTTCAAAAATGCCACGATCACCTGCCAACCCACTACTCCACCTGCCACCTTCCATCATCCTAGGCAGGGCACCATTGTCTTTAATGTGATGGTAGGTTGCTAATAATAATAATAATAATAATAATAATAATAATAATTTTCAAACCGATGCCGTTCATAATGACTTCTAATTCACTACGTTATGATGGTCAAGTCGAATTCGAAATTATTAGTGAAATTGAATTAACGATATTGAATAGTATTGAAGAGAGAAAAAAGAGAAAGAGTGAGAGAGAGAGAGAGAGAGAGACAAAGAGTGAGAGAGAAAGAGTTAGCGAGAAAGAAAGAGAGACGGGGTAGGCAACGATAAGGTGCGGTTTGTGACTCGTTTCTGATGTCCCGACATTCGCCAGATATTGATACGAAAATTCACGTAAAACTACCGTACAGAGCTGCGGGTCGCTTAACATCTCCTCCTGTCTCCTTCAGAGAACAACTGAAGTGGATTTAATTACTTAGTCTGGAAAATTCGCCAGTCGGGATTCGAACCCTGGCACCTCCTGGTCAAAAACGCGGTATTAGTTACAGCTGTTGCGCTGAGCCATCTCTGCGGTACGTTATCCCGAGCAAATGAGCGTCCTTAAAGTCTGATATTATTGGTCTAAACAGATACGCTGATAACGCACCGTTACAATATGCATACGTTATGTACGTGGTGGATTATCACCATAAAAGGCCACGTCAGCAACCACGATGATCACACTTCGCAAACAAAAGGCCCGCACAAGCAGCAGTTGATGTTACGTAGCTCACGTGGCTTCCGGCGAATTCCGGAATTCCAAACTCTGGCCCCCTTACCTACAACGCACGACAACGCATTCCACACGCTTGCCAACATTGCGCGCCAGCTCGCGACCAATATCTTTCCCGCCCCACCTCTCCACCCCAACTGCAGGGGTGAACGCAACCCTCTGCACAGAGCCAAGCTCGTCCCTCGACCAGCAGAGCGAAACTTCACCAAAATAACGGTTAAATTTACGCACCACAATACATTTTTTTCTACACATATCACGCTCAATAATGGAATAATGGTGACCGTTTTAAATACTTCATAAGGAATCGGCTATAAATAACGTAAGGCCAAAATGGTGGGGTGAGAGGGGTGTTGCATAGAGGTAGAGGAGAAGTAAAACGGATATTTTTATTTCTTTTACATATCTACTGAAATAATTATTTTATTCAGTCTTATACAAAAAAAATTAACAAATTATTTTTTAATACAAATAAGTTACGCTGTATAAATGGTTATAATAAATACAAAAATATTTCTTCAATGATACATCGGTTGAACGTTTTAAATTACACAGGAAATATTAAAAACTGATGTACATTATATTCCAAAACCAAATTAAAACTGTCAAATTAAATCAAATCAAATTAAAACAGTACGGTATTTAATAGACTTGGTAGAAAAATAAATGTGCAGAATGAAGTGAAAAATGTAAAAACATGTAATGTGCATGAATTTCTCCAAAACCTACCAAAACATGCAAAATGGAAAAGGTATGAATTTTTAAATTAGTGTGTCATGAAAGGTATATTTACAATCTTTGAAAGCTCAACGAAGCTTAAATACAAGCATGCATTTACATGGAAATCCTTCTCTAGTCATTACATTCAAGCTCCATTCACCCGCATGGATAAAATGATGTGAGAGAAGTAAGCAAATCTTGGTTAAAAAATCGAGTAACAGCCAACGGAAAATCTTCCTTTGGGAAATGAATTACAGTAAAATGTCGAAACTGAAAGAAGGGGAAAATTTCTCGTCGCCAAATACGCCGAAGAAGTAGTTACTAGTTCTTTGAATTTCAAATGGCGAGAAATTATACAGTGATAATATGTAATGTGAAAGTTATATGCTGGTTTTTGTCATTTGCAAACTAAAAACTGAAGCGAAGAAAATTTAAGCATTACCAGAAAATTGGGTTTAATTTATTTTCCTTGTAACAGCAATGTAGAGTTATTCTGGACGATTTTACGATTATCAGTTTTAGTCGATTATATTTGAAACACATAACCTTTTTTGATAGACTGCTGATGCTGAATATTAATAGAATTAGATTTTTATATGTTAAGTGAATCATGATACTAGGCATTTTCAAAAAATTAACATGCACTAACATTCCAGCAACGAATTAAAATCAATAAAAGAACAAACTGGGTATTCTGAAGTTCATAATCCAGACACTTAGACATTTCCATTTTCGTTTTACAGCCATTTTCTTCGCGAGATTCCCATTCTCAATTTCCAGCATACTCTTGTTTCATTGTTTTTACAAGTAAAAGTTTATTTCCTTCTCTCTTCCATTTTAATGCATGTTATCTTTACATTTTATTAAGCCATTAAGGAGAACTCATTAAGGGGAACACGGCATCAAAGAGAATGGTTTCCGTATGGTAGGATCTTAGTATCCAGAGACGAAACTCCTTCCATTTACATTTCCAATCCAACCTGTTCATGAAGAGAAAACACGCTTTACCTCTTTGTATAATTGATGGACACGAGAAGAAACTAAGTTATTGAACACTATTTTAGATGAAAATCGAATACATTCCACAACAATTATTAAATCCTCAATTTTCTATTAAACTTTAATTCGTAAGCATTCTTCAAAATAAGGCGCCAGAGTCAATTATCAATTTAAAGATTCATTCCCATTACATTTGAGACATGAAAGAAGATTGGTATTATTTATTATACATATCGACATAAGTATTTATTTAGAAAGAAGAAAGTATTACTTATTATGCATATCGATATAAGTATTAATTTTGTAGATTTAGGAGCTATTTAACGCTCGACATCATTGAGGCCTCTGAGAAGAGATCGACGTAAAAGGCTCAGAGCACCAACTGATGACACTGATCGGGAGGTCCTCGGGTTCGAGTCGCGACTGTGGCAATATTTTCGACTTTCGCTACGTAACTAAGTAGAGTTCAGTCGCTGTCTCGAGGAGAATTCTAGCGGACGGATGTTCTAACCAGTAGTTTTCTGCAGTTTCTCCGAACACCAGGCGAATGCCGAAGCAGAATCCTATCAAACGGGCCAAGGATTGCAAGCGATCTTTTCTGCCTCTTCCTTGTTCTGTCCTCACTGCATACTTACTCACACGCCCTACAATACTCATACAATACCCATGCAATACTCATACAACACATGTAGGGAGGTCAGAGCTTGTCCCGGCTGGGGGTGAGACCCGCTGGTGAGAAATACCTGGTTATTTGGAAATCCTGACAAGCCGTCGAGTAGGGTATTCGCTTTTATTTTATTATGTTCGTAAAATACAAAATTAATATAATTACCCCTATCTGGATCAGGATTTCGTCCAATTTCCCTGATCCTCGAGCAAATGTTGAGATGGCCCTTTGTTTTGCTTCTGCACATAAATGTAACTTCAAATAAACTTCTCTCCATAGCACCTCACAAACAGATTTAAACTGTTTTTGACGTAAATAAATAAATAAAATGTGAACGTATAGGCAAGTCACCTTTGTCTCTGCGCGCACTGCCAATCTTCAAGTTGAGTTTGAAGACCAATGCTACATACGAGAATCTGTCTGTGCTTGACGCGACAAGTTGCGAACGGGCCAGGGCTTGCACTAGTGATGGCCCAGCCTCGTGGTCATGAGTTTAACGGGTACGTGTGATTAGCACGAAGACATCCCTACACCCAATTACGGTCTACTCAACCTGAGAAGTAGATTTTCTCATCGCCACACAGCAACTTACACTGACTGGAACAGTGCAAGGAAAACGCACATTATGATCCTGCCCGTCCGGGAATCGAAACCGGGGTCGCGTGATGGAAAGCTGCTGTCCAATGAGCTAAATCGCGAAAATAATAAATCCAAAACAAAAAACTAAAACGAGCCCAACGACACAACATTCCAAACGCCAAAACTTTCCGTTTCATCACAGTTGGTATTAAACGAATGCAACGTTCTACTTTCTTCGCATTCATTTTTTTTAACAATTCAACTTCATGTTCGGACCACCAGGTGGCAGCAGCGTCCGCCGCTCGGCCCGACCACGTGACTCTCCCCCCCTCCACCCATCGCCAACCACCAACTGCGGTGGCGGTGGCGACGAAACAAAAGCGCGGCCATTACTTCTCGGCAACGCGCTTCACTCCATCGCTGCGCACTGTGCGACCGCCACTTGCGCCCTCGCCGCCGCCGGGGACCGGCGCCAGGCGGTCGATGAGGCAACGTCACGGCTGGCACGGGTCCAGACGCCCCGCCACTCCGAGACCCCGCCCGCTGGGGCTGCCTAGGCTGCGTGGCGATGCAAAGAGATGGGACCCACCCAGCGAGTATGCTAGTGTGTAATCGAACACAGACGAGAGTGGTTTGGTAAAACAGTAGATTTATTCACAATCTAGACCGTAGTCTAAATAATAATACTCTAAATAAATAGACCCACTACAAGGAGAGATAATTTAAGACATACCACCGATGTTCCCTATATGAAGCCGCTCTACTTTTAGACCCACCCAGCGAGTATGGTAGTGTGGCGTCATACGGGTGTAATCGAACACAGACGAGAGTGATTTGGTAAAACAGTCGATTTATTAACAATCTAGACCGTAGTCTTAATAATAATACTCTAAATAAATAACTAAATAAATAGACCCACTACAAGGAGAGATACTTTAAGAACGGCTACCTCACCGCAACATACAATGGTGTTCCCTGTATGAAGCCACTCTACTTTGAGACCCACCCAGTGAGTATGCTAGTGTGGCGTCATACGGGTGTAATCGAACACAGACGAGAGTGGTTTGTAAAACAGTAGATTTATTCACAATCTAGACCGTAGTCTCAATTTAACAACTACCTTGCTCACAATAAACTAAATAAATAGACCCACTACAAGGAGAGAGAATTTAAGCACGGCTACCGCACCGCAACATACCACCGATCTTCCCTGTATGAAGCCGCTCTACTTTGAGGCCATCTATGTGTCTCGCAAGTCACGACAATGAATTGCCGGCCCCTTGCCCTAGTGCACCTACACGCACAGACCCACGCTTCACCTGTCGCCGACGCCGCTAGCTCAAGAAGACTGGGGCATTGTTCTCCTGGCCTTATATAGGCCCTTTTAGCTCTACCCGCCGCCCTCATTGCCTCCTCCCTAAAGCCGCTCTGGGCCCGCTACGTCCACGGAAAGTCCCAGTGCGTCATCCGCCCTTTGTTTAACTTCCGGTGGTGCTTGCCGATTTCCACGTGGTTGTCTGTTTTGAGCGTCGCACGACGCTACACTAGCAGTGCAGATACGTAGCACTGAGGGGTCAGTGAGCATGATTAGTATGAAACACAGTTCTTCCCCGGCAGACAAGAAGCAATCATATGATGCAAGGATATGGGCACAAAGTTGTGAATGTAGTGCCGCTAACAAGAACTGAGAATTCATATTGATACTAGGAGAATATATTGTTTTTGGCGCAGCAGTCAAGCAATCAATTAGATGTGATACAAGGATATGAGCACAAAGTTGTGAACATGGCAGTACTGCCATTAATAAGAACTGAGAGTTCATTTTGGTACTAGAATACATCATTGTTTTTGGCTCAGCAGTCAAGCAATTAGAAGTGATACAAGGATATGAGCACAAAGTAGTGAACGTGGCAGTGCTGCCATTAATAAGAACTGGGAGTTCATATTGGTACTAGGAGCATACATCATTGTTTTTGGCTCAGAAGTCAAGCAATTAGATGTGATGCAAGGATACAGGCACAAAGATAGGAACGTGGCAGGACTGCTGCTAACAAGAACTGAGAATTCATATTGGTACGAGGAGAATACATATTGTTGTTTGCCCAGCAGTCAAGAAGCAATCAGTAGTGCATGCACGGAGATCGGCACAAAGGTGTGAACGTGGTGCCGCTAACAAGACTCGAGAATTCATAGTGATACTGCACTGAATTCATATTGATACTACATATTCACATTGAATACAACATTGTTCGTCACCCAGCAGTCAAGATGTAATCAGTTATGGTGCAAAGATATGGGTACAACGTAAACGTGGTCTCGGAGCAGACCACGGAACTCAGAATTCGCGTTGATACTAGATGGACACAACATTGTCCATCACCCAGAAACGAAAAGCCGCTAGTTGGACTCACAGGAGGATTCGGTATGATACTAGGGGAAGTATACAACACTGTGCATTGTCCCACACCTAAAAAATTAAGGCAATGTCATAAGAAATGTACGGCATTAAGACCACATAGCAGAGCTGCTAAGAAGTATTCGGGGTTCAATGGACAACAATATCCTCCCTCCCAGAATGACAGTTCTCTGAGCTATCAAGGAGAAGGTAAATATAATAGAGAAGTGGACAAGAGAAACTAATGTTTCCCTTTGGTATTACCAGAAGCGTGCAACCTTGTTCATCACCCAGCAGCCAAACAACAACCAGAGACATAATACAAAGTTTTCAGTATTCTGAATCTCCCTGAAGCGCGGATAGTTGACTATCCGGGGTGAGCCGCGTCTCAGTCGATCGAGCTGACGTTTCCGCCATCGTCTTGCGGCCTTCTTCAGAGCCGTCTGTACTGCTGCAGAGAGGTTAGCGTGTCGCGTCAATATAGCAGAGGGTGCATGGGCCGATTGGCTGCATCGGCGACATACGAATACATCCTCCCCGAAGGGCAGCTACGAAGCTTTCAGGATCAACGCCAGAAGAACTACAAATCACCTTTCAAAACGCCCAGCAGCAATGATGCACTCACATGTCACAACCTTCACAACATAGCAAATCTTCTATCAACACAACGAAAAATCAGCCAAGTTTACCCCCGTGATACACGAAAAAACCTCACCTAGCTTTACTTAGTGGAGTAATCAAAAAACCTTGAGTTCGCAAACAGAAGGATAGAAAATTGAAAATCTCTTAGAAGACTAATCCAGATGTAGTAGGGTGCCGCATGATACGGTGGTATGATGCAACTAAGAGAATGAGAGTTCTAAATACCGGTTGCACTGATCGGTGGTATCCTGCGCGAAATATACACCGGATGCCGGAGTAGTACCTTAAAAACGGGCCACACACCGCCAGCCATCTTAATCGCTCTATGTCGTCGCCATTCTGTACTTAACTTCCTCAGCCCCGCTGTGTGAAGAATTCTAGCGGCCGGCTGTTCTGATCATCGGTTTTTCGGGGTTCTCCCATCAATGCCAGGTGAATACTGGAGCAGTAGCCTAACAAACGGGCCATTCTTCGATTCGATTCTTCCTCATCCTTGCCCCTCCTCTCCTCTTTTAACACTCACACACACGCGCACAGTACCACCATACATATAGGGAGCTTGACCTTAAAATCTGAGGCAGTGCCTCGCTTAGGAGATAGCTGGAGAGGGAAATAACCGCAAAGCGACAAGTGGGTCGGCGCCGTATATCACTTACCAGCGGGCATCTCCGCCGCTTCAACGGACATAACGTGCACTACACTTACAGGACTAATTACCATAGCAGCTGGCTATCCGGACACCCAAATAATCAATGCTCATCCTGCAATGCGCCATCTTTAAAAGAACCGCGTTCGGCACAGGGCTTCAGCGTCAAAGGAAGTCGGGAGGGCGAGTTAGAGAGGGGCGCGTTATTGGGTTCCAGAAAGCCGAATGGACCCATCGGCGAAATGCTCGCTGCTCTGGTCAAGCGGTTATTGCCTCTGCAAGCTGTCGATTATGGTGAATGGAACGAGGCACATCCCAGCTATGTTGAAGAGTCCTGGAGACCTAGGCATGGTCATTTTCATTTTTATTATTTTTGTGGTTATTATTATTATTATTATTATTATTATTATTATTATTATTATTATTATTATTACTATTATTATTATAAATATATTATCATTATTATATTATTATTATTATTATTATGATCGTGTCTTATATTATTTCAATAGTATACATACCTTTTGCGGCTCTCTCATTCAACCAATCTTGACCAACGAAATCTCTGAAGAAAGAGAATTTCACGGAGACGTGACGAATTGCACTTGATTGCGCCACAAAACTATGAATGATTTGTTTAAAAAACGCATCTAAATATTCATATGAAATGCAATGCGTGGGAGGCGCGAACGTCAGTCAGTTATATCGTTAAATTACTCCTAAACGAAGCGTTTTAAGGACTAGCTCAAATATGGTAGGCCAAAGGCCTCGAAGAAACGGTTATTACATCATAATCGAAAGAATGAGATATTCTTGGGTAATCCATTACATTTTTGCAAGTGCTGTGTACCTAATTGTGGAGGGAACTGCGATGGCAACGGACTACATGTTCCCATGTTTCAGTCAACCGTCTGCACCACTATTATTATTATTATTATTATTATTATTATTATTTTCTTACATTATTCACAGTATCTACTGGTCGGT
>BOPP01000154.1:193318-212124 GCA_017312745.1 Gryllus bimaculatus
GGGGGGGCTCGATGAGGCGAAAACTGCAAGGGGTTTGTAAAAGATGAGCAGGGGGATGAGAGTGGCCAAAACTCCTGTTTTAGTTTGGGCAAAGTACTGAGATTACTGCGAACTAGCTGATTATCTCACGTAGCCTCCTTTATCACAATCGTCTATTAAGGCTGCACAAGCGAAAATAGTCTTTGTTGTACTTACAAATTCAAGTCAACCCGATTAATTGATTCACGTTCCCGGACAGATACGATCATTTGTCCCGTGTTAGTGCAGTGAACGTTTTAAACGTCGGTGGGGCGGTGTTCATCTTCAGTTTGGTGGTAAGATCCCGCAATGACTTACACGTCGGCTTGTGGTGGATTTCCCCCTCCACGTACTTTCCCTAGCGAGTCAAGTCACAACCGAGACAAGCTCCAAGCTCCCGAATGGTGTATCGATTCACGTAGGAGTGTAATGCAAGTGAGTCTGTGTGTAAGGGGAGCTGTTATGACAAGAAAGAGGAAGGACAGATCTCACGCCAACCATAACCCTTTTGTTATGTACTGTTATTTTGTACTGTAACTAAAGAAATTTTCCACTCAGCAACAAAATATGGAAGACATAAAAACATAGATCTTAAAAAAATCGGTTTCATTTACTGGTGACTCAGGGCATTAAGCGATGTCACTACAGTGCCTGACAGGGAGAGCCTAGGTTCGAGTCTCCACGATGGCAGGATTATCCACACACGTCCCTTGGCTAGATCTAGTTCTATCGCTGTATGGAGGAGAATTCTAGCGGCTGGCTGCTCTGATCGGCACACCAAGTCAGTAAAAGCTCTGATCGGTACAAGTTTCGTCGTTACAGTAACATGGATCTGGTATATTCCAACGGTTCTTTTTTTCGGTGTAGATTTTCGGGGAGTCCCCGATCAATTCCAAGCGAATGCCGAAGCCGTTCTAAAACAAACACGTTACGAACCGCGCGCGATCTTTCCTTCCCTTTCCTTGTATCATAACCTCCTACTTACACTTACAGGCACTACGCTATCACGAAAACCAGGAAACCAGTCGCAGACTTAGAGCGTGTCCCGGCTGGGGCGGTGCCCCGCTGATTGGAGATACATGGTCGGAGAAAACCATTCTAGCCAGCGGTGGGCTGGCGCCGGAACTGGCAATTGAAGCGAGCAAGATCACCGCCAAATCCCAAACAAAAAACATGAACTACACTTACCGGAATATTGACCTTACCAGTTGACGAGACTGGAAGCATTAGTTATCTATCAATCAATCAATCATCTGACCACATGGTGTCGAAACGCATCCGACCACGCGGAAATTCGGTTGACGGTGGGGCTTTTACCGACCCCTGATTCATGCGAGATCGATACTCCCAATTCGCCAGGGAATCCATCATTGCGAGGGCGCCAATGTTAAATATCCAACACCGAAGGGGGACGGGCTGGGCACAGTCACGACCACAAGCGGGGCCACGCGGCATAATGTAACAGGTATGACACCCCATCGCTCCAGCATGAACCACTGGACATTCGTCACTGGGGTCAACGTCAGGCAATTGATCAGCTGTAGGGTACTCGCTTCGAAAAATAATGGTGCTCGAAAACGGTTAAAGGAAGCTGTATCAAATCCGGTTCGTAAAAAAGATAATATTTCAATACGTTGAACTTCAATATTGGCGGAAGAACCCTAGGGCAGTTGCAGCAGTTAAACAACTGTTGTGTTCAAGGACATTTTTAGGGCTATACTTATGATCAGGAGTATCGTAGAGGAAAAGATCAGATTTTTACAATTTGGATGAATAATTCTTCCAATCATACCATGCATGTTCTTATTCTCTGCCTGGACCAGTATACATTACAGCCTGAAATAATGTACTGAATAGTCTCATTGTATTGACCACACGCCAGACAATCAGAAGGCACATCCAGATTTTTGGTATTTTATTTCAGATACTCCCTCATTGCAATTGCTTCGTCTTGAATTAAAAACCACAAATCCATCAACTTCTGGGTATTGCTATCGAATACCCAGCCATTTGTACTACATATCACCGTGGACGGTTGAATTAGCTATCTCAGAGGTCAGAGGTCACGGATTGCTTTCTGCTTCCAAAGCTCCATCTTTCGGCTAAAGGATAGCTGTTGGAGTTCATTTTCATGTCGGTTGTCGCGAACTAGATAATTTTCGAGTTTCCTTAATTACGGATGTTTTAACTCCAATTTTCAACAAAATAATCGGTTTTATGGAAATATGGGAAATTCTACTTCAGTAAAACTAGAAAAAGATTTTGTTTGTAGATTACGTGGTGAGTCACACAGGAAAGATACCTTTGGGCCCACGAAAACATGATTTTTTATTCTCCCACTGCATAATTCTCTCAAGTGATGGTTGCAACCCGTTGCATAATGATTCCCATTACGATACAGATTTCTTTGTGATACAGTGCTTTGATCAATTACAGAGACGTTTTCAAACCAAGTATTGACAATTAATAATTGACAAACGTTTAGTAAATGTTTCGATTGTGTACGTTGACATTACATTTAATTATATATTACGCTTGTCAGCTTTAATTTCTTTTATTAGTAGTAATTTTTATATCAATAATTTATATATATACAAATTAGATCGTAATTTTACTCTGCCCCTATCTGACTAGCGCAGTAGAAAAAATTGACCAACATTAAGATCAGAGCACAAGACATTTTGTCTTATATGTTGCTGCTGTGTAGTCGCTATTAAACAACCAACCAATTCTTTAAAATGTCTCGTAATTCACAGGTTGAGTTGGCAACTGCAAAAATAAGAGAAAAAGCGAAAATGGTGACCTCGTAATTATTGCCGCAACTTTTGTTCTCTCTCGCAAGCGGACTGGTAAACCAAAGCCACCTGCGGCAGGGTAGGGTAGGCAGCTGTCCGCTAGGTGGCTTTGCCAGAATCCTGCATGTCAACTGCCATGAAACGATTCAATGTAAAGGTTTAACTTATGAAAGTTACCGCAAGTCGTAGAAAAAGTACCGTATGCAACTCAATGTAACGGGTATCAATACACTCGTGTGAAATTTATGATACTCGCTCATTCCTCGCTCGCACCGTAATATCACACTCGTGTATTAATATCCATCATCGTTTCACAACGCACTACATAATATTCCGTACTAAAGTGTATGTAAAGTGTAGTTATGCACACGATATTAAGATAAGCTGCAGTTTAATGTGTGTGTTGCGGGTACAATTGCGACTCGCATATCCTTCACATTATAATCTGCGACGTTCAATTTAGTCGACATAAATACGTGTGAAGCAGGACTAGCGGGTAATTTCCCATCCAGCAGTAGAAAACTAACATCGCAACGTGCTATTTCTTGGAAATGGCAGAAAACTATCATTCCTTTTATGTGTTATATTCAGAGGGAACGGTTATTTAACCGCGTCTCCTTCCTAAAAGCAGCGAGCAAACTAGTCGCTTCGCTTCTCGTGCCAATACCTGCGGACGCTAGGTAGAACTCTGGGTTCAGGTCAGCGAACCTCACCTCCCGCTGCTCCCTCCAACTTGCGCGCCAACTTCCGGCGCCGGCGAAAACGGGAGTTTGAACGCGCCGCAAAGGCGCAGGTGGAGTCCGGAACCATGATTGATGTTGGTTTGATGTTGGTTTGATGTAGGTTTGGTGTTGGTTTGGTGTTGGTTTGGTGTTGGTTTGGTGTTGGATTGGTGTTGGATTGGTGTTGGATTGGTGTTGGATTGGTGTTGGATTGGTGTTGGATTGATGATGATTTGCTGTTGGTTTGATGCTGGTTTGCTGTTGGATTGATGTTGGTTCGATGGTGGCTCGATGTTGGTTCGATGGCGGCTCGATGTTGGTTCGATGTTGGTTCGATGTTGGTTTGGTGTTGGTTTGATGTTGGTTTGATGTTGGTTTGATGTTAGTTCGCTGTTGGTTTGATGCTGGTTTGATGTTGGTTTGATGTAGGTTTGCTGTTGGTTTGATGTAGGTTTGAAGCTCGTTTAATGTTGGTTTGATGTTAGTTTGATGTTCGATTGATGTTGGTTTGAAGCTCCCGGAAACATCAACCGCTATGGTCACTAGTCGTGTTAGTACAATGGATGTTGCCTCCCGGAAAATGGCGCCCTTCTTCTCCCGCTGGCTGGCGAGATATCGAGCCGGGACAAGCTCTAAGCTCCCGACCCGTCTCCCGGCATGTGTGCTTGTGTAGTGCGAGTTAGTGTAAGTGTGTGTAAGGGGGATAGGATAGTACAAGAAAGAGGTAGCAAACGGTCGGCGTCCCGTGTGTAAGAATACTGCCCCGGTATTCGCTGGTGTTGATGAGAGACACCATGGAAAACTACCGATCAGTAGAGCTGGGTGCTAGAATAATGTCCTACAGTCAGTGGCTAAATTCGACGTAGCTATCTAGCTAGCATAGAAAATCCCGCACTGTCGGGACTGGATCCCTCACACGTACCGGAAGGGGAGAGAAAGAAGAGGTAGTGGAAAAAAGAACAAGAATAAGGAATGGTTCGAAGAAAAGGAAACGAAAAAAAAAGTTTTTAAGTGGCCGATGGCATTAGCTCATCGTTACACCTCCTGCCTTATAAAATTAATATTTTTAATATTGGTAAACAGAAACGAACCCCGTTGAGAAAAAACGTTCGCGAATCATTTTATAAGATAGATATAATAATGGCCTAAATATCATCGGCCACTTAAACGAATCAAGAGTTTTCAACCAACATAAGACCTACAGCATTATCGTGAATGTTCTTCAGCCTATCCAACAACAAAATTGAATAAAAATCGATAGCGCCATTTTATAAGGATATGTAACAATGGCCTAAATGTCATTTGCCACTATAAAAAGAAATCAAAGTTTTCAGTCGACATAAGACCTGCATCATTTTCTTGAATGTTCTTCAGCTTATCCAACAACAAAATTGAATAAAAATCGATTTTTTTGAAACTGTCCCAGGGGTATAGTGCAGAGGAGAGGGGGCAGATAGAAGGGGTTTCCATTATTGTGCGTCTCCTCTCCCCTGGAGCGTGGTTCCACCCCAAGGCCCAAAAGGCGAAGCCCTCCGAGCTGACCAGCCGCCCCTCCGCCCCAAACCGCGGCGGCGGAGTTCCGCTCCCACGAGGCGAAGCGAGGCGCCGCGCCGCGCCAGAGTTCAAACCGCAAGGCGGCCGCCGCGGAGGCGGAAGGCGGTGATGCTGGCCCGGGCTGCGGTGGCGAGGCAGGGCGGCGGCGGTGGTGGTGGTGGTTATAGAAGTGGGGGTAGTGGTGCTGGTATTCGCGGTGATGATGGTGGCGGTAGTGGTAATGACGGTAATTGGTGATGACGGTAGTGATGGTGGCGGTGGTAGTGATGGTGACGTTGCAGGTTGTTTTGGTAGTAGGGGGTGTAGTGGCAGTGCTGATGGTTTTCGCGGTGATGGTGACGGCGGTGGTGGTGATGACCAAGGTCGTGGTGAAAGTGGTGGCGGTGGTGATGGCGGTGTAGGTGGTGACGGCGGTGTTGGTGGTGATGGCGGTGTTGATTACGGAGGTGGTGATAGTGGTGATGGCGGTGATAGCCGGGGTTGTGGCGGTGGCGGTAGCGAGTGGCGTTGGGCAGTGTGCGCGGAGTCGGAACGGCGGGGGCGCTACTGCAGACAGACTGATTGATGATTCAAAGCACGTTCACTGTTATGGTCATTAGCCCCATCAGCGTTGTGAATGTTTTATCACGGGTTGTAGCAGTATTCTTCCCCTCGATGGCGAGATCCGGCGGCGAGCTACACGCCTGTTTATGGGGAAATTCTCCCTCCAATCATAATCTTTCTCCAGCGGGGCTACGCCCCTGCAGGGAGAATTTCTATGCTCCCGACCGGTCTCCCAGCATGTCCGATAGTGTGCATATTAGTTTAAGTAGGGGGTGAGAATAGGACAAGATAGAGGAAGGAAAGATCGCGCGCTGTCAGTGGCCCGTTTGTTAGGGTACTGCTCCGGCAGTCGCCTGGTACTCATCGATGAAACCACGGAAAACTACCGATCAGAACAGCCGGCCGCTGGAATTCTCCTCTACACAAAGGCTGAATCGACCTAGCAAAGCATAGAAAAATTCGCGACCGTCGCGCCACGAACTTTAGTGTAGCGTTGTTCCACGCTCAAACCGCCTGATGTTAAACGAAGGGCGGAGTGATGACGCACTGGGACTTTTCGTGGACGTAGCGGGCCCAGAGCGGCTTTGGCGGCGGATAGAGCCAAAAGGGTTTATATAAGACCAGGAGAACAATGCCCCAGTCTTCTTGTGCTAGCGGCGTCGGCGACAGGTGAAGCGCGTGTCTGTGCGTGTAGGTGCACTAGGGCGAGGGGACGGCATTTCATTGTCGTGACTTGCGAGACGCGTAGATGGTCTCGAGGTAGAGCGGCTTCATACAGGGAACATCGTTGGTATGTTGCGGTGTGGTAGCCGTTTTTAAATTATCTCTCCTTGTAGTGGATCTATTTATTTAGTTTATTGTGAGCAGGGTAGTTGTTAAATTGAGTCTACAGTCTAGATTGTTCATAAATCTACTGTTTTACAAACCACTCTCGTCTGTGTTCGATTACACCCGTATGACGCCACACTAGGCCCTCCCGGTCGGAGTCCCAGTCAGGCACACAGCGGCAGGGTGGCTCTGAGCTAAACTCTCAAGCGGCATGGGCTGCCGGCGTGCGTGGGGTTGAGAGCGGGGACAGCGGGTGGTTTGGGGCTGCGGCGGTGGCAGCGCGACTGCTCAACTATTCCGGTCACGTGACACTCCGGAGGGGGGGGGAGGCTAAAGCGACGCTCTCCATACCGGAAGGCGTGCAAACAAGAGGCGCAGTTTTACCCGGCGCCGAGGAAAGCTGCAGAAACAAGCGCGGATCAACCGGACATCCACCGACGGCAGCACCAGCAGGGAAGGATAAGGGTAAGTAAGGACGGGGGAGGAGGAGGAAGGACAACAGATAGTATGAGGATGATGGTGGCAGAAGAGGAGAACAAAGCGGAAAAAAATGGAGAAAAATTAGCGGCATCCTACTTTTATGGGACCCCGATTTCTTTTTCATTCAAAACATATAGAAAAATGTATTTACTTCTAATTCAAATTAACCGCTATAACAAATATCTGTTCCATGGAGGGATGTTTGTATATTTGGGGAAGTGAAAACTTGTGTGAAATAAAGTGCTCCAATGAATCTACAGCATCAGGCCCTAAATTTTTCTTTCTGTAAATCCAGATGTGATTCGGTTATTCGGACTGGTTTCGGTACCCAAAATGCATTTAAGTAGTCAAAACATTATTTTTTTCCTTTTATTCGTACGTCATTAATTCATGCATAATGACAAAGATAATAATACAGTATTACAGTTATAAAAGAATCAAAGTAAACATTTAGTCTACATATTTTTAAAACAAAGTTTTAACAATATAAATTATGCATTCATTTTAAACCATTCACTCTATTCAAAATCAAAACTTTTAATATGTGTACCTTATAAAAGCCCTGTACCGAAATTCTTTCTCAGAACTTCGAAACTTCACACCTAAACTAAAGTAAATTATCCTATACAACCCTATCATATCTGCCATTTACCTGTTTTCGAACTTCTACAATAGCAAATGCAGATTTTCAAGAGCAACGCAAAACCGGCATAAATCCACAAGAGCCACATCATAAACACTCGCGTATTCCAAACAGCATTTGCGTGGAGTGGTACCTGCCGAACAGACGACAAAGGCTCCCACGTGAGCGAGCCACCGGGCACAGATTCCGGTCACGTGACACCCCTCACGTGAGGGTCGCTCTGCTGTGGCAGCCCTGCACTAAGCTCCGGAAGCACGAGCAAATGAGGCTTCAGGAAACAAAAGCGCGACGTTAAGCGAATATCTTTGTCTCAAAGGTTCGTCCAAAAACACGTCACAGCGAGTCAAAGATTTTATACAAACTCGACTTATGCTATGCAGGATTTATATTCCCCATTGTTTTATAATTTAAATTAAGTTCATAATCACCAACAAGCATTAAGCCATGATCTCGATTTAGGAAAATTATGTCAATAAGAACACTAAATAACAATACTAAAACTCACCCAAAATATTTAATCTCATTCAGCAGCCTACAAAGATATTCGCTATAATGTCATGACAAAACGAAATGACCCATTTTTATAAGTCATTTTCTTACATTTTTCGTCGATTTCGGCTCGCATGTCCTATTTTACCTTTTACGTCATTTTTAATGCTTTTTGTCTGTGACTTTTGACTGTGAAAGGAAGAAGCCTTAATTACATCGGTAACATATTGTAACGTATTAGCCAGCGTGCCTCGTGGCATCTATTTGGGGACGCTTGGCAGGATTAGTCTTGCCACAGGAAGTAGGGTTTTTCCGTAAAGGGAAGAACGCGGAGACGGGAGACACAAGGCTTTGGGTGTCTTCCGGCTTATAGACGCTTTTCACTGTTATAACAAGCGAGGGGGTGGCGTGACGTAGGAGGTCACGTGGGCCTCGCCTATATAACAGCGTGTACGGAGCCAGTAGGGAGGTTCTGGAGACGGTGGGAGAACCTCGTGCGTGTGCACAAAACTTGGCGCCTAGACGGTGCATATGCGAGCCAGGCTCGCGAGGCTGGAGTCATTAGTTGACGAAGCCTGCGGACTTTATGTCCTTGGGTGACTGCGGTCACGGGGGAGCGATGCTGTGTGCGTGCTCCGAGGTGAAGAGTGGTTGAGTGCCACGATTCACGCCGATTCGCAATCGGATAAGATCGCTCCTGCGATCGAGGCAAACCAGCCGTTGGTGCGCCAGAACGGACTTTGTGTCCCAGCGTGACATCCGGTCACGGAAGCTAGGCTTTGTGCGCGCTTCAAAAGTAGGAGTGGCGAATGCCACAATAAAAACCATCTTCAATCGGGTTTTGGATCGCTCCCGCGATCAGGGGATAGTAGGTCTATCAGAGCTAGGGTTTAAGTAGATTATTAAGTGTATATATTTGTATTGTTTTCTTGTTAATAAATATATTTGTTATACGAAAGCTCTGTGTCTGTGGTCGCTGTGAGTATCCATGACGTCACAATATATAACAGCTTTAGTTGTTTAACTAAAGTGATATTGTCCAAATTTTTCATGTGAATTTTCTTTGTTTTTAGGAAATTTAAAAATCATGTTAAGAGCATTTTATCGATCGTTTTTGGCAATGTCTTAAATCATTAAAATCTGCCACCAAGTCATGACTATGTGCTATTCGTGCATTATTACGACTGGAATTATGATTAAAAAGTTTAATATCATGTTTTTTTTTATTTTGAAAGTTAAAGTGGCCATAGACCTTAATTATCTCGCAAAATACCTAACAAAAAAGAAAAAAAAAACTTTATTTCACTTTCGGTCACTTTTCATGACTGGATGTCAGATGAGAAAGTTTCATGTGATAAAAGTATGATGATTCTAAAGCGAAACGAATATGTTCTCTCTTTCGGCTACTTTTACCTCTAACGTCCAAATGTAATGTTCGCATTATTATATATCTCAATATCGTTTAACGAATTACTAATGAAGTAATGATTTAAGGCAGTAAAATTTCAAATGAGTGCAATGATTTCGGGAGAATCAGTTACAAGTCATTCTATTTATTTATTTATTTTACCTCAAAAACAGTTAAAAACTGGGTGTGACATGATAAGGGGAGAAGTGTATTCTGTGCACGTTTTCTTAATTCTGGAATTCACTAAATACAAGTTAAATTCTGAATACTGAATGAAATAAGCGGTTTTAACAAGAATTGTGTAGAAAATATTCGCTCCGATGTAATCAAATATATTTTCATGGGCAAATCAGCTATACATTTGGGCTTTTATTCCTTACCATGGTCTACGTGAAGAAATATACTTCCTTCCGCAACAACATGAACTGTAATTTTAATAACTATACTTCCCACTCTACAAGACGTGCACAGATAGTGAAGTCACATTAATGTCCAGAAACAAAGCATTCGCTAATCCATCAACCAAAAAACTTGTCGAAAGAACAGATCAATGCACGACGCAAGAGTAATGAACTCTAATGATGAACGTTTGATAAATGAAATGGACGTCTGATTCGATGTTGGCATAAAAGTATTATTTTACAAAGATCCGATGAATAAAATAGCGCGAGACCCACTATTCTGGATAACACTACAACTAACCATGCGGTAATAAGCAGAAGAGTCAGCGAAATGCAGAAAAAAAAACATTAGCACCGCAGTAAAGGTGCCGAACTTCTCTTACTGGCGCTACCTTTTGGTTCTGAAAGAATTTTTTTTTCCCGAAACTCCACACCGAAGGCGGCTGAATTCACAACGATGCCCTCCGGTAACCAATCTCCCACGAGTCTTCCTCAGTCCTAAAAAAGTCGTCTGGGTGCGGCAACGGGCAGCAAAGTCATTAAAGAAACGAAACTTTACGATTCAAAGGCGCTAGCTTCGAGTCGCAGAAACTCGTAAAGTTTGCCATTCGACCGAGGCGCCGTTTATCAATAGCATCACCTCTTTTGCCTACGCAAAACAATTGAAGAAATGCTTTGGCCTAACGCCGCCGTCCATCTTGATGCAGCAACGCGTTGTTGAATAAAGGAGCAGTAATAGAGACTCTTTAACTTAGTGGCTTGATTAATAGTCCTGGAGGCAGCGACATGCAATTTGAAGTGTTGTAGGGACGGCTAATTTATTGTTTCTTAGTTTTAATGACAATTACGGCCACAACTAGAGTCACCCGCCGTATCTTTGGGGGTTAACCCCAAACAAAAGGGAGTGAAAAGTAAAGAATTATCTTGTTCGCCTACTATGTTCAATACGATCATCGTTGCTACGGGCAACTGTAAACAAATGCATCGTAACATTCCCAGCGAACTTCCCGCAACAACTTTTGCTTGCAATTACTTAAAGACGCTATTGTTTTACAAGGATTACAAGGGCTTGGGGGTACAAGGATTTCGGTGGAAATTTGTTATCGACTTTAAGAAACATGCAATGAATTATAATAGGTTTTATCAACCTTTCGTAAATACTCGCAAACACATGAAAGAGTAAACCCTTAAATTTCCTTATAAGGTCTGGTAAATGAGTAATACCTTCTTTTCACATGTTCACCCCCTTTGATACAGATCATGCCCGCAGATATAATGGCTGACAGTCGTTTTTTGGCCTTAATTGGTTTTAAAAACAACTAAAATAATAAATTAATCGTCTTCATAATTTGGGATGGCAGCAACCGAGACTAGAAGGCTGTGGCTTAGAAACGTGGAGTTATTTGAAATACACCTGTAAGATTGAGGTCCACTTAAGTTCGGACGAGTATAAAATTGTTTCTCAGATCCATTTGAAGTGGATGCAAACCTGAAAGTAAACGAAGACTTATTTAACTGATATCAAAGTTCTAGGACATATTTACATTGTTCGTGAAGTGTGTTCTTTAGTGAATTTTTGTAATGTGAGATAAATAAAAAACAGGTTGTAGCACAAAGACAGCAATGTACAGATTTCGCTGGAAAAGTATTGAACTTGAAGATCGTTCGATAGCAACACTACACTACACATGCCGACATTTTCCTGAGAAAAGACTTAATAGAATATAAGTTTAAAGAATAAATATATAAGAATAAGAAAAAATACAAGTTAATCTTGTTCGTGAACAGGGGTTGGTCGTAGTATGAACCCCAACGCAATATACTACATCTTCTTGCATGTTGTCGCCACTGTGGACATGTAAACTGTGTGTCGCGAATGCATTGCACAGTTGACGTGGAACGTTTTAAAGGTTATGTTGCAGTTAATTATAGGCATGTACACTTAAATTGTAACACTTAAACCTGTTAAATTTTTAAAACTATTTTTCTCAAAATAGTTATTTTGCACAGAACATTTTTTACGCCGAAACACACACGGTCACAATACTTTTTGACCATTATTACCAATTTAATTCTACATTTACTAATGGATTAGCGCACACTTCATTTTGCACTGTGATAACTTGATTCAAAAGAACGCACGTCATCAATTGCGAAGTAATTTGGGAATTTTCATCAGAGCAAATGGGAAAATGCAACTCTTACCCAAGTTAGATACACATTGTTAAATAATTACTCGTACCTTCGTCGCCCTTCCGCAATGTGTCCCACCCTCTTTCAACACTACGCACCCGCCCCAGAGACATCTGCGATTCCACTTCCTTCGAACCCTTTTTGCTTCTCTACTTTCTTCAACTTCTTCTCCTCCTCCCCTTTTCTTTACGCGAGTTTTCGTCACCCTACCACCTCGCGAAGTACCGTCGAAGATATATCCTCCCTGGGGGCGAAAACTTGCTTTAATGCGAATGTTCGAGCGTCGTCTGTCGGCTCCCCAGGCTGACAAACTTGAAGAAAACTAAAGCAGGGAGGACGAAAAAAGACGATTGAGAGGGTTATTTCCTTACAGATACTGAAGCAAGAAAACGCGAAAGACGTGAGCGATCATGATACAAGGGGAAGGATGAAATAGTGCTGGCAATTCACAGATTTATTAAAATAAATGTAAGCAACTTCTAGGTCAATAAGAAACGTGAGAAAATGATAACGTTTTGCCTATGAATATATAGTAGGAAATTGCATATAACGGATATGTATTAACAAATGGCATGCTTAGGTGTCTCTGGGCATCAGCTGAATGTCTTCTAGTGCCTTCTGCTATAAATTGCATCTATGTTCGTAGCAAGCACATCGCTTGAAGACCAGTAAAGGGGTCATTTTTAGCTTCTGCTATAACTGTGTTGAGTGCACCATTTACGTTACTTTTGTTGCAAGCTGCAGCTGGTGCTACCACTGTTGCTATAGCACTCTCATCAGCAATATGCCTGACTTTCCGGACGCACTGTATAATTCTGTTTCATGCGATTTCCTATTACGTTATAATTAGCAGAACGTGATCACTTTTAACCCCATTACTGGGACATCGGTAGCCATACGGACCACATAAAGCGTATGAGACATGTGTACAAGGATTTATGCAAAGCTTACGTGAGTGGAAGTCGACGATTACTTACCAGAGTGGAAGATTTGATTCGTTATCTTAAAATTGATTTTCATGAGTGCAATGGAACATACTACTTCAATAACCAACAGTGAACTCCTGTTCCGTACCTCTGTCGAGCACCGAGGTACAGCTAGCATTATCTTCTTAAATTTTTCAAAAACACATTTGTATAAATTATTTTTGGGACACCTCACCGAATGTCATCATTTGTTAACATTTACTTAGTGCCTTTTTGTCATTTCCTCAATCAAACCATTTGCAGCAAACGGTTCGAACTTGGAGCCACAATATAACTCGAATGCTCAGTTAGATGTTATAAAAACAAATCCTCTCAAAGTCGCTTTCCACGTTGAAGGGATAATCTGTTTCACGTATAGAATAGTTTCCTAAAATAACTCTTTTATATGCATCCGCATTTTCATCAAGTGCTTTATTTATCATAATTTATAATATTCAAAAATAATTTTATATAGCTTAATAATATAATTATATAATTTATTAAAATATTTTATTTATAAATAAATAAATCACCAAGTGATTGATAATGTAGTTTGTTTTATTTGTTGTTCCGCTCATCGTTTCACGTCTAAACACCTTTCATATTCTGATAGAAACGGAAGACCATAAAAGAAGCAGACCCTCTATAAACGA
Organism: Gryllus bimaculatus; assembly: GCA_017312745.1. Classification (NCBI taxonomy): domain Eukaryota; kingdom Metazoa; phylum Arthropoda; class Insecta; order Orthoptera; family Gryllidae; genus Gryllus; species Gryllus bimaculatus. The sequence goes on from BOPP01000154.1 coordinate 207,011, forward strand.
GATTGGTTTGTCCTCCACCACACTTCTTCGAAAATGGATTCCTCGATTCAGCAATCACAGTATAAAAGCTCATTTCTGCATTCAAAGTTTTTACCATCTTGTCCGTTAGACACATCTTTTGAGTGTACTACTTGAAAAATTTTGTTTTAAGAACGCTAGAGAAATTAACATCATCAGAGTCTTCATTTGCAGTGTTTTGAGTTGTTGGTGTTTGGTTTTCCTTTTTTTGCCTGTAGTTTTTTCAAGTTTCATTATTATCTACTTATTAGAAAGAGTGCAACATTTGACACTAGTGTTGTCGTTAGAGACAGAAGTACAAACGAAACATCAGTTAAACAGTAGGCTTTTTTCTTTTTTGTTATTTAAGCATCAACTTCTAGGTCATTAGCGACCACTATTGCGTGTAACGGTACGGTAACTGAGGATGACACGATATGATGATAGGGGGTGAAAGGACGAACAAAATACAACCATGCCCGAGGCTGTACTCGAACCCGCGATCCTTCGGTCCAAGATCGCTACGGCACTACTGCCTTTGCGATCTCAGCCATCGAGACCGGCAGTTGAACAATAGTCTAAACAAGAAAATCAAGAATAACTAGGGCCCCGAATTTTTGTTTAAAAAATAGTGAACCGTGGGTTGGGGAGGGCATATTAAAAATAAGTGATACATTCTCTTTACTATTTAAAACACAGCAAAGTGTGAAGTTTAGTTTCGCTTTTGTATAAAATAAAATAAATATACAACAGTTCAAATCTTCAAATAAAATTATGAGCATTAGGGGCACCATTCAACTTGAGTTTGTTTAAGACGTATATGCGTGAAAGGCATTTACGAAACATACTTTTAGCTTACGTTCGCAGAGCTGTGCACTTGAACAACGATATTCGTATTACGAATAGTTGCCAAACTAAGACAACTACATGGACCTACGCAATAGCCAGGATTGGCATCAGAGTAAAAAAAGAATAAAAAATACCATAATAAACACTAAAAATGCTCTACTAACACTTGTTCGCCCATACAATAAGCTGTTGTTTTTTTCTCGTTATTCGATAAGATCTTTTTACACGTTCACTACTTTCATTTATTAAATTAGTGAATCAGAAAAAGAAATAGTGAACAGTTCACTCAAATAGTGAACATGTGGCAACCCTAAGAATAACCAACGCTAAGAGTAATGGCGGGTAATGATCACGAATTCAAGGAGACAGAACAGGGGAACATCTGGCTGGCTGATACGCAAGCAAGAGGTAGGGGTATAACGCATTACGCACAAATGGCCCCGCGAGAAGGGGTGAAAATGATTCCCGCTGAAAAACGCAACGGGCCAGCGGGGGAAGACAGAGAGATAGCGTAAATATTCGATGAGCGTCAGACAGAAGAGTGAAACTAACTTTGAAGGGGGGGGGGAGGGTGCAAATGGAACTCATCAAAGGAGACAGAAATGTTCACGGTACGATAACGGCACGGAGCGCATTGCAGAAAGACGAAAACGGAAGTAACATTTACAGAAAACTTGGAAACTGCAATAGACACTTGGCTTTACGAAAGATGTCATACTGCGACCTTCCTCAGGGAAAAATATGTTACAATGTGGATAAGCATGATGTCGAAACGTCGACAACTGTGCCAACAATGAGCTAGACGGGGTAGCATAAATATTCGATGAGCGACAAAAACAGAATAGTGAAACTAACTTTGAAGGGGGGGAAGGGTGCAAATGGAACTCATCAAAGGAGACAGAAATGATCACGGCACGATAACGGCACGGAGCACATTGCAGAAAGACGAAAACGGAAGTAACATTTAAAGAAAACTACGAAACTGCAATAGATACTTGGCTTTACGAAAGATGTCATACTGCGACCTTCCTCAGAGAAAAATATGTTGCATTTCGCCGTGGATAAGCATGACGCCGAAAGGCGACGCTGCATTAAGGCAGAAACGTTGGCAACTGTGCCAACAATGGGCTAGACGGGGTAGCATAAATATTCGATGAGCGTCAGACAGAAGACTGAAACTAAAGCTCAAGAGGGGAACAGAAGAGCAGATGAAACTCAATATCAAAGGAGACGAAAATAAGTACGAAATGAAAACGGAACGGAGAGCGTCATATAAAGGAGAAAACAGGAGCTACAGCGAAAAATGTTTGGAAACTGCGGTACGCACTTGGCTGTTCGGGACTCGTCATACTGAGACCTTTCTCAGGGCACAATACTACGTTTCGCAGCATGACGGGTGAAAAACGTCGGCAACTGTGCCTATAATGAACCAGCGGAGAAAGATAAGTTGCAAGGATTTTTGATGAGTGTCAGGCATAAGAGTGAAATTAACTCTGAAGGGAAAGAAGAATGCAGATGAAACGCTTTATCAAAGGAGACAATCATCAACTCTGTTCGAAACCGGTACAGCGCGCATTGCAAAAAGAAGAAAATGGGAGTTACATCTAGAAAAATTTGGAAACAGCGATAGTCTGTTCTGGAGATGTAATCCTGCATCCTTTCTATGGACAACATGCTGCACATCGCTCCGGATGAGATCACATTAGGGCAGCCGAAACGTTGGCAACTCTGCTTACGTCTCGGGGTCTTCTGAACAGCCAAGTGTCGGTATCCGGTCGTAGAAAACTAAGGTTTCATTGGAAACTTCGGAAATACAGGCGGGAGAAATGGACAGTTACATGCGGCATGGTGGCTAGTGCACGCATATTATACCTCTGGGGGTCTGGGTTCGATCACCAGCTAATCCACGTGGAATTTGTGGACAAAGTGATATTTGGAAACTTTCTCTGAGAAACTTTCAGAAATTTTCTCTGAGGACTCTCGTTTCTCTTCCACATCATTCCGCCTTCGCTATCCTCATTCACTCCAATATAACCATCGTTATACATTCGATAATCATTTTTTATCCAAAATTATCTTAGTGGTTGAACGACCCCTGCTAAACCTTAATAAATAAATCAAAAACAAACGAAGTTAAAAGCAGAACGTGATTAGAATAGACAGGGTGCCTAAATGTGTGGTAAATATTAAATATCAATATATATTTTTTAAATTATAATCGGGACAGCCTGTTCTTTTCTAAGTTACAAAAAGTTGAGAAAACATGGTTACTAATACTAGCTAGTAATAGTAACTAATAGCAAAGATCAATATATTTAAATAATTTTATTAAATTGATAGCCAGTTGATTTTCTAGCCAGAAAAATATTATGCAAATTGTTTTACCCATATTAGAAGAAAAACTTGCCAATTCCATGGTCACGGAAAGTTTCTTTATAGGAGAAAAATATTAACCTAAAAAGAATAATTTAATGAAACATTCATGAATAATCAAGGGTTTTGGTCAAGTAATATCTTTCAATGCTTAAACAAAATCCGCAACATTGTCATCAAGATTTTATTTCGAGATTCGAGCCGACCACAGCGTCTTTAAAGTGCCATGCAACCGCATGGAGCGAATGTTGTGGAGTTAGCAGCACGACATCGCAGCAGCCAATCGATAGGAACGATTGTGTTCATCGAGGAAAGTTTTTTTTGTGGTTCTCTGCCGGAAATAAGAACGTCGTGGCTTTAATATCCTGCAGTAGGCGCGCTGGCACAGAAGCACAGTAGAAGGGACACAGGTAGGCAGGGAGGTACACAGGTAAAAAGGTAAGGCCAAGATGCAAGTACGTTTATACTCCGATAGGGTATATTACTAAATATATTTGCAGGTAGATATCCAATTTATAATGTGATCTTGTAGAATAGAAGGGAGAAAAATTTACAAATAAGAAGGCAAGTATGCAGTAAAGAGAGTAGACAGCTGAGCGAAAGATGGGAAGTAGAAAATAACGTAGGATAAATAGGCAGCTAAATACATAACGTGAATGGATTGATAGATAAGCCAACAAGTGCGAAAGTAGGTCGATAAAAAATTGAATAGATACGTAAATATGTAGGGATCTGTCCAGATGGATACTTTTAATTGAGCAGTAAATAGGAGAGAGAATAGATAAATGTTAGTATTCAATAGTATATCTCTAATACAGCAAGTTTATAATTGGCGGTGTATAGCTTAGTAAATTGGTAAGTAAGTAGACTGGTAAGCAAATGAGTAGAGAGAGGTAGGCAAGAAAGTACAATGGTTAACGAGTACGCCGCTCTACGGGTAGACAGGCGAGTAAAGAGGCAAAAAAGTCCAAGGCCAGACAGGTTAAAGCGCAGCCATCCAGGTCCGTCGGACTTCCCGGAGCAACCGCGCGCCACCGCCTCCGCTGCAAGGAAGTAGAGTGGTAGGCAAGTGAATAGAATGGTAGGCAAATTAGCAGTGGTATAAAGTAAGAAGATCGCTAGGCAAGTGAGTTGAGAGGTAGGCAAGTGAGTAGAGAGAGAGGCAGGCAAGAAAGTAGACAGGTTAACGAGTAAGCCGCTATCCGGGAAGACAGACAGGCGAGTAGATGGGCAAGCATTTCCACGGACAGACAAGTAAACGCGCAGCCATCCACGTCCATCGGACTTCCGGCCTCCAGCGTCACGGCGTCCGTCCTACCTCCCGGAGCAACCGCGCGCCACCGCCTCCGCGGCAAGTAAGTAGAGTGGTAGGCAAGTGAATAGAATGGTAGACAAATTAGTGGTATAAAGTAAGAAGACCGCTAGGCAAGTGAGTTGAGAGGTAGGCAAGTGAGTAGAGAGAGAGGCAGGCAAGAAAGTAGACAGGTTAACGAGTAAGCCGCTATCCGTGAAGACAGACAGGCGAGTAGATGGGCAAGCATTTCCACGGACAGACAAGTAAACGCGCAGCCATCCATGGGTAGGCAAGTAGAAAGGCAACCAAGACCACGGCCAGACAGGGTAATTCGCAGCCATCCAGGTCCATCGGACCTCCAGCCTCCAGCATCAGGGCGTCCGACGAACCTCCCGGAGCAACCGCGCGGAACCGCCTCCGCGGCAAGTAAGTAAAGTGGTAGGCAAATGAGTAGCATGGTAGACAAATTAGTAGTGGTATAAAGCAAGAAGAGCGGTATTTAAGTAAGACGAGCGGTATTCAAGTGAGTTGAGCAGTAGGCAAATGAGTAGAGAGGTAGACAAGTAGGCAGGTTAACGAGTAAGCTGGTATCCGGGTAGGC
>BOPP01000154.1:212935-233959 GCA_017312745.1 Gryllus bimaculatus
AGCGTGAGCGGGGGGAGGGGAGCGGAGGGGGGAGGGTGAGAGACGGGCCCCCGCCGCCAATTTCCGGCGGTCGCACGCAATTTCCGGCCGGCGCTCCCCCCCGCTACACCCCTCTTCTCCTCCGCCCCCGCACGAAACTTCAACCCCTTCGCAGCCGATGGGAGCTCGCGTCGACGGCCGCTCCCGCTGACAAGGGCTTCCAGCAGACGACGCGACGACAGGGCGGAGGGGGCGGGGCAGCGGTGGGTCCAGAAAAGGCACGGAAGCCCCGTAGGAAAATAACGTTTATTCGAACCCAAGAAAACACAACGTTCAAATTACTAAGAGTTTTTTTTCGCTGAGGAAGGAGTTAAAGCTTATTTGGAAGCGAAGAAGACCCAACGTCCAAAATAATTCGGGTTTTTCGCTCATAAAGGAGTTGAAGCTTCTTTGGAACCACAGAAAACACAACGTCCAAAATACTAAGAGATTTTTCGCTGAGAAAATGGTTCAAGCTTCTGTGGAACCAAAGAAAATGCTTCGTCCAATATACTGAGGTTTTTTTTCGGTGGGAAAGTCCTTTAAACTTGCCAACCAATATTTCATGATTTTGTTAAAGTGAGAGACAGTGAGCTCTTTTCTGCGATTTAAAAAGTATAAAACACGAACGCTTCGTTTATAAAGTCGTTTAGGTTTGTCATCCTACATCTAGTCATTTTTTTTACTTTAAGTGGAAGTCATTTAGCTTTATTGTTCGATTTGTATCAACTACTAAGACCTGTGACACGTTTTCCTTTAAAAAGTATTTTAAGCCTACCACCTAATATTTCGTATTTCTTTTCTTTGACTGAAAGACTGAGTTCTAGTATATTTCTATTGAAATAATGTGATTTCTGAAAGATGAACAGCTGGTCGCGGTTATCGAAATTCCATTTTCTTCCACTCCAATTGGAAAACTACGTCCAGATACTGATGTCAGAAGTCCCACTGTTTAAATAGGAATACAGATATGTTATCTCTTGTTTTTATTAACCACCACCTTTTAATCTATGACATATACACAAAATATTAATAAATTGCTGAAATTAATAGAGTGGACCTTCAGTTTCTCATTACTTTGTTTTCTAGTGAGAGTTACAATCAATCTATTGAAAGAAGCCATCGCTTTGTCGTCTGGAGTGTTTTTAAAGAGCGAAGATCAATGAGGCACAAAGAGACGAATAGTACGGGATTGGCAATATTGAAGAAAGTGATCTGTTATTTTCTTCTTGATTTCTACATACTGAAAAAAAATTATTCTTATACTAATATAATTTATTTGGTGAGGGAATTTAAAAATGCAACTAAAAAAGAGTAATGTTTTTTGAATTTTCAGGAGACATTGTTTATGGCGTAGAAAATTCCATAAGATCTTTCCTTTTTCTTCAGTTATCGAATTCCAGCGTAATATTTTTTGGGGAAATACAGGAAATATAATTAATGTAATTAAAATTTTCCATATTTGCAAAATACCTTTTTAAACCGAAGCTGTAATAAATCAAATTTCATTTAATTATCAACCAAATTTCCTAATTCTTGAAAACGCATCCGATCGTAAACTGCTAAACGATAAAAATCCTGTCTAAGCTGCCGAACGTAGTAACGAAAGAGATCTGCGTTATCAGACTCGAATTTATCGAGTCCCATCGAACCGAATCTGTAAGGATTTCCTTACCATTTAAGTTTCCAAATGTCTGGTGTAAAACAGTAAATGAAGGTACTCACCACGGAAAAAGTTCACGATTTCGATAAAACAGCACTGTCACCCACCTGAAACAAACAAGAAAGAATGTATATCAGTATTTAACAAAACTGAATTCGGTAGAAGCATCTTAAAGACTTCGAAGTTATTTACAATTGACAATTCTGAAAGCTTGTGGTTGAATTCTTCGACGAATCAACATCAGAGATGTTTTCTACACGTGATATATGACTCGTAAATCGATATGCTTAAAGTTGTAAACAAATACGAGAAAATGGACAGTTAAGCGATATTCGGTGTAGATATAAAATGCACTTTTGGAGTTTTGGCTTCTTTTTTTAAGCGCTTAGGATTTTAACAATATTCGTAAGATTAGAGTAAAAAAAAAAACAGTTCTAAAAATGCCGACTTGAATACGTAAGCGTCAATGTTGGCAATTGTTGTCATTTAGGAATGACGTTTCTTATCACACGGAAGAAGTTTTTAAAGAAGTAACTGAAAATAAGAGATAATTTTCGTATGACTTATTAGGAATGTATCATGTAAATAATTTAATTAAAATGTGACCGTCACTAATATTAACAATTATTATAAACATATAAAGAACATACATGCCACTAATGTAACAATATTTTTGTCCTCGCTGAGTTAACGTGCCCTTTCGCCACTCTGTTTTCTTTTCAGAATTAAAATAACAATAAAATAAAAAAAAGTTGAACATGCTAAAGCACTTCGACCACGAATAAAAATTCGTCATATAACAAAAAAAATCTAATTATACCAAGAAATCGTTAATGATACTTCTTTCCAATTGGAAAATAATAATTTAATAATAATAATAATAATAATAATAATAATAATAATAATATTGTATGCAGTAATGTTATCAATGTACTATTTTTTTCTTTGTATTTTTGTAAAATAAGTATTTCATACCGAAGAAGTTGTATATAATTTATGGCTTGATATTGATACAAGGGCCTGCTGATTTGAAATAAAATATTCAACTTTCAGCTGCCAGAACTTAAAATTCACGGGATTTCCAACCTTTGCCGCTCACGCAACAAGACCTTCCTACATCCCAACCCCTTCCCTTCAGTCATCTGTGTCGTCCGGCGGAAACCTATTTATTAAGCAGGAGGCGGCGTTTATGGCACCTAAAAATTATGATTGTAACTGTACACCGATCTTGGAGATTTAATATTGTATGCAACTATGCTATCCATGTATTATTTTCTTTCTTTCTATTTTCGTAGTATAACATATTATATCGTACCAAAGAAGTTACTGTATTTGATTTATGGCTTGATATTCATACAGGGGCTTACAGCATGTTCATTTGAAGTAAAATAAGTGCATAACCTAATATTCAGCTGCCATAACCTAAATAAAATTCGCGGGATTTCCAACCCTTCCCGCCCACGCAGCTAAACCTTCCCACGCCCCAACCCTTCTCCATTCACTCCACGGTGTCGTCCGGCGGAAACCTATTTATTAAGCAGGCGGCAGCGTTTATGAAATCTAAATATTTTGATTTTGACAGCACACTGATCTGCGGAATTTAATATTGTATGCAGCAATCCTATTCATGTATTATTTTCTTTCTTTCTATTTTCGTAGTATAACACATTATTTCGTACCAAAGATGTTATTGTATTCTATTTATGGCTTGATATTCATACAAGAGCTTACAACACGTTGAGTTGAAATAAAATAAGTCAATTTTCCGCTGCCAAAACCTAAAATGCACGGGATTTCCAACCCTTCCCGCCCACGCAGCTAAACCTTCCCACGCCCCAACCCTTCCCCATTCACTCCACGGTGTCGTCCGGCGGAAACCTATTTATTAAGCACGCCCGCGGCGGCCGCGGCGTTTCGTTCCGACGAGAGAAATTAATCCTCGCCGGCCCGCGCCGCGCTTCGGGACCCTGGGGCACGCCGCAACCCTTGGGACGCTTCCCCCCTCCCCCGGAGCTTCCGTGCCGCCCCCTCGCAGCCACGTGCGCGAGCAATGAGCAAGGGCGCCGGCGGTAATTGGAAGGGTCGCGCATACGGCACGCACGCTTGCGCACCGCCCTAGGGGAAGCGCGGGGGCGGTTCCAAAGGGCCGCGTTTAATTCTCCACTGGATCGTGTGTTGTTCCTTTTTCCGTGAAAAGAACAGCGGTCTCGTCTTTCATTACAACTGCGGGGGATTCGGGGTTGTTCGGACGGCAAGGATAACGCACAATTCAAATTGCTCACTTTTCTTGTAATTTAGAATTATGCATCATTCGAGTTTATCCATTAATGAGCTCAGGTGAGGAGAAGGCTTTCGTTTTCTCAACGGAGATAGTTTGTCTTTGTCTTCCACTAAATGGATGATAATTGATAATACATGTGATTGCAAGTTCACAACTTCCATTGAAGACAGGATAATATAGATGATTAAGATGCTATGGTGGTTCAGATTTCACGATATGAGTGAACATGGTTAAATGAGAAGCTACAACGCGATGGTGATATCACTGAAGCATTACATAATTCTCAAGACTGGTCAATCTGCACGCACGCCCTAGGGGAAGAGCGGGGGCGGTTCTAAAGAGTCGCTTTTAATTCCCCGCTAGATCGTGTGTTGTTTCTTTTTCTATTAAAAGTACAGCGGCCTCGTCTTTCATTACAACTCCGGGGGATTCTGGGTTGTTCGGACGGCAAAAATAACGCCCAATTTGAATTAATCATTTCTTTTGTAATTTTGAATTATGCATCATTCGAGTTAATTCCCCTCTCAATTAAAGAGCTCAGGTGATGAGAAGGCTTACGCTTTAATGTCCTTTCGTTTTCTCAACATAGATAGCTTGCCTTTGTCTTCCACTGAATGGATGATAATTGATAATACACGTGATTACAAGGACTGAACTTCTATTGAATGGAGTATAATATATGATATATCAAGTTATGGTGGTTGAGATGTGACCATGAGTGAACATGATTACATTAGAAGACACAAACCTATAGTAATATCACCGAAGCCTTGCATAATGCCTTGCCTACACTCGTGTCTATACACCGCCCTATGGGTCGAGAGGGAGAAGGGGGGGGGTTCTAAAGCGCCGCGTTTAATTCTCGTGAGATCTCTTTACTAGATCGTGTTTTTCTGTTCAAAGAACAGCGGTCTCTTCTTCCATTACAACTTCGGTGGATTCAGGTTTATCCGGGCGGCAAGTAGAATTCGAATTACTCAATTGCTGTTCATTCGAATCATGCACAATTCGTGCTAATGGCATAGGATGCCCGCCTCCATTACTGTAGGTAGGCTAGGAAGGAGAGTAATGGCTGCACGTCCTTCCGTTTCCGAGACAGGTCATCACAGAGGTGGCTTGCGTTTGTCTTCCACTGAATGGATATTACCACGCGTGGCTGCAAGGGAAAAATGCTATGGTAGTTCAGATACGATATAATTTTATTTAATAATATAATTTCTTTTCAAATATTTTTCAAATATTGCTAATCTTGTGATTTTTAAAATTTATTTTTATTTATTTATTTATTTATTTATGTTACACTTTTACTCATCTTTCAATTATTTATAGTTAAAATGACGGAAAGGATTTCTGGAACTCAAGAAAACGTGCGCGGATAATCTTCCCATCCCCCAACGTCACATACAGTTTATACTGCTGGTTTTTTTTTTTTTTTTTGCTAAATAAATCTAAATCTAAATTCCGGTTACAAAAAAGAGCAATTCCTCGGAAACTAATCATTAAATAACAGACTCATATCATTAATAACTATCGTCAATACTTTAGCTTAACCACCAGTCTCCATTTAATCCTCAAACGCATTTCAGCGTTCAACTACAGCAGATCGCGAATTCCTATCGTTCAGCTCGCAGTAACAGGACGTTCACCGCACCGCACACTGGACAACATTGAACCCCGGGGGCGCGCAATGCGGCCGAACCGCGCACAGATGCCCAAACAAAATACCGCACGCGACAGCCACTGCGAGAGATGAAGTTCTGCTGTTGGGAGATACGAGGCAAATGTTTCGCCCTGCGGTCCAGCCTTTCACATTGAAGCAATGGGCGGCCGCGGACACGATGCGGGCTGACGTGACCAATACGACTCGTTGCAGAGAGAGGAGAGAGAGAGGAGAGAGAGGAGAGAGAGAGAGAGGAGAGAGAGGAGAGAGAGAGAAGAGAGAGAAGAGAGAGAGAGGAGAGAGAGAAGAGAGGAGAGAGAGAGAAACTAACACGAAAATATAAGAACATTGCGAAAAAAACATTATTAAAGAAAATCGAACAATTTTAAGAACTTTCTATAATATCATAAATAATTCGTAAAAACTAGAGTAGACCCAAAGTCGCAAATGCATTAGTTAGTAAGTTAGATTGTAAGATGGTATATTAAGATAGGCCCTATTCCCAGCTGCAAAAGCCTAAACGGCTGCAGCTAAATTAAAACTCTCGCCTCTTCAGGGTTGCTGGAGGAGGGAACCCCCCCCCCCCAAAAAAAATATTACGAACTTGAATTTAAAGATGGTATGGCTATTTGCGTTTATTAGTTTAGTTTTAGTTTGTTTAAGATTAAACCCGTCCCTATCCGCAAAAGCCAAAATCGGCTGCAGCAAATAACCATTGTAGCCCGTAATGACGAAATAAATTCCGCTCGTCCAGGGCTACTGAGAGGGGGAAAAAAAAAAAAAAAAAAAAAAAAAAAAATTGCGATAGCTCTGCGGCAACATTATACCTGCAACGTCGTTCGCCGGGTGGTTCTGCAGGTCGAGTCCCGTCGGTTGGCCGACCTCGACACTCGCCTTCAGTGGCTGACGGGAGGAGAATTCTACCAGCCGGCTGCTGTGATCGGTAGTTTTCCGTGGTTTCTCCGATCAACACCAGGCGACTACTCCATCAGTTGTCTGGTGTTGTCCGGAGAAACTATGGCAAACTGCCGACCAGAGCAGCCGACCGCTAGAATTCTCCTCCAGAATGTTATCAAGGTACCTAGTGTGAAAACATTGCCAACGTCGGGACACGAATTTTAGGGATCCTCGGTGAGTATCGCTAAGGCTGCCTCGCTGCGAATTTACTTTTTCCTGCGTGTAAACTAAATAAAGAAACGTGTGAAAACATTTATGCAATAGTGAAATACTGACCATGAATTACGACCAAAAAATCTTTCGATTACCATTCTATTCAAATGAAATCTTCCGTGATGATATATCCTTCCCTGAAACTGTTTCCATAGCTTTAATCTCAAGCCCTTAAGTAGATCATCAGTAAAGTTTTCCAATTGACTAAACATTAAAATAACGAAAAATTTTGTTTACATTATTAAAATAACGAAAAATGTTGTTTACTTTATTAAAATTACGAAAAAATTGTTTACTTTATTAAAATTACGAAAAAATTGTTTACTTTATTAAAATTACGAACAATATGTTTAATTTTTCTAAAATTAGGAAAAAATTGTTTTCAACGTTTGTAATGTAAAATGTATGTTACTCACCTAAATATTTGAACTACATAGCACTTCGTACTACTTAACATACCAGACGAATGCCGGAGTAGTACCCTAACAAACGGGCCACTGACAGCGCGCGATATTTCCTACCTCTGCCTTGTCATATTCTCACCCCTCACTCATACACACTAACATGTACTACACTAGCACACATGTCGGGAAACCGGTCGGGAGCTTAGAGCTGGTCCCGGCTGAGGTGGTGCCCCGATGGTAGGAGATACCTAGTTAGGGAAAACCTTGCTAGCCGACGGTAGGTAGGCGCCGGATCTCGTCACCCAGCGTGGGAAGACTACCGCCAACCCCAAAACATATACTACACTTACGGGACTAACGACATTAACCGTTGACGCGCCCGGAATTACTAAGAATCGATCAATCGATCTCGCCATCCAGCGTTGGAAGATAACGGCCAACCCCAAAACATGTACTACACTTACGGGACTAATGACATTAACCGTTGACGCGCCCGGAATTACAAAGAATCGATCTCGCCATCCAGCGTTGGAAGATAACAGCCAACCACAAAACATGTACTACACTTACGGGACTAACGACATTAACCGTTGACGCGCCCGTAATTACTAAGAATCGATCAATCATTGCGATTTCCTTTCTTTACATTACGCCATTTTATTACGCGCGAGGTATTTATTAACACAAGGATTACAAGCAAATTCCACCGTTAACAACCTGAGCCATCGCACATGTCGGTTTTGACACGGCGTATCCTTGCCTTCAACCGCTCCAACAGCAGTCACCCCTCGCGCCTTCGCTCCGACGGAAGCGTCATTTTCGCCACCCCGGGCGCCCGTTTGACGTGTTAACCCCGCATTCAACGGCCCGCGATCCGCGTCCAATGGCTGCTTCCCGTCTCATCCCCGATGACGGACACCTCGCCCTGCCCCCGGTAGCCCAACCACACAGTGGGCCGAAATCTCCGGCTGACGGACCAAAAGCGATGCGATGTTGCAGGTCGGCAGCGGGATTGTATCGTATCGAAATTAAACATCCCCTGCAATTTGCCCTGAGGAAGGTCGCTCCATGGCGATCGAAACGTTGACACATGTGCCGACGGCAGACGTCTCCCAGATAGCAAATTCTCTGTATAATCCTCTATGTATTCCTTGTGTAATTAAAACTGTAAGGTTTTTGTTTAGTTAGACATTTTTGCTTGCTACTGTACCAAATTTCTTGATCTTTTTCTTTAAATAAAAATAGAGTGAGGGGAAGATGTGTTTCAATTACTGTTATCAACCGGTTTTATAGTACGTATATTAAATATTAATATCTTAAAATTAATCAGTGCCTGGACCCCAAAAGTCCAACGTTCGAGTCCCGTTGGTGGCAGGATCTTGGACACCAGCTCGATAGCTAGGTCTAATTCAACCGCTGTCTGGAGGAGAACTCTAGAAGCCGGCTGCTCTATTCGGTAGTTTTCCGTTGTTTCTCTGATCAATACCAGGTAAATGTCGGTTACGTTGGTTCGCTCTTCTGCTGGCTCTACGTAACCAGTTCGTCATTGGCTAGAAGTGCCGTCTAATCTAGATTTGGTTCAATGCATGATTCAATTTTAGTTGGGTTTGGTTTGTAAAATTTTGCTTGAATACGGAGTACGGGAGTCAGATCCCAGCCTAAAACGTTTTATATATTTATTCAAAAACATGTTTACGTGCTTTCAAGTTGTGAATAAATAAAGGGAACGTTAAATATTTTAATATTAGTTCTTTCCCACAGGCAAAATAAAGAAAGCAGACCATTAAGCTTAATGTAAACGAGAAAAATACAATGTAAGCCAGATCGTAAAATTATTCTTTTTGTGCTCGTACGTATCACATTAAACACTAAAATCTTAACATATTTTACTTTGTAACAGAAACTAGTCGTATAAGAAAAGTCTCATAATACAAACTAAATACTAGAAAATAAGCAGCCTACTGAACAGAACCAGACAAAATGGTTAAAAAAATAAAAGCGGAGGGGAAAAAAGCACGCACTCCCAACGACAACAAACAAAATACTCTCGCACAACGCTAAAATAAATGAAACGTTTTAACAGCAACAGTCCTCACAAGTATTATGATAACGTAATGCATAGAATATTTTTTAAACGTTAAATATTTTAGTGTGAAACTGTCTCCTTTAAAAAATAAGTTAGGATTTTCGCTTAATTTTTTTACTAAAGAATTGCAAATTACGTCTGGTGTTTTCGGAAAACCGCCGCCATTCTGCAGATGGTGATGGTGGCACAGGTGATCGTGCACTAACCACAGCGCAACGCGTCTCTCCCGTCCCCCCTCTCTCGCCATTGCTCGATTGACGCCATAAGCGGGCAGGCGTGGGTGGGCATCGCTTCGTTCGAAGCTCAACCGGTCGAAAGAGGGTTAGACCGCGGCAATGGGGCAGAGGCGGCGACCGCTTACATTGGATTAGAGATGCGACATCGACATCGATGTTTTAAACATCGTTTTTGTAGAAACATCGATGTATTCACGCCGATGTTTATTTAACATCGATGTTTTAAAACATTGTTTTTGTAGAAACATCGATGTATTCACACCGATGTTTATTTAACATCGATGTTTTAAAACATTGTTTTTGTAGAAACATCGATGTATTCACACCGATGTTTATTTAACACCATTTTGTTTCTTTTTCGAAGTTTTGCTTCTGAATAAAAAAAATTACTTGTACCAATACCGAAAAAGTTAAAATATTAAATAATAATTGATAGTAACACTGTTATTTATATGTTGGAACCAAGAGGAAGAAACCAACCTCCCGTTAGAGAAGTGAATGTTTTATCCCAGAAGGTGGCGGTGTTCTTTCACGACTGGATGGTGAGATCCGTCGCCGTCCGCGGTTGACGGGGATATTCCTCGTCCAGGTATCTCCCACTAGCGGGGCACCACGTCAGCTGGGACAAAGTCTAAGCTACCGACTGGTCACCGGAACAAGTGTTGTTGTGTAAGTGTAAATGAGTGTAAGTAAGTGGAGAGGATGTGTCAAGGATGAGGAAAGAAAGATCGCGCGCGTTCCGTGGCCTGTTTAGTAACGTACTGCTCCGGCATTCGCGTGGTGTTGATAGGAGAAACCATGGACAACAACCGATGAAAGTGCCCGTCGCGGGAAGACTCCGGACGGAGGTAGGACCAATTGCTCGTCGCCCATCTCGGCTCTGTGAGGGCGAGCGAACGAGTGGGCTACGAGAAATAGTGGCGCGACATCGCCGTTACCAAGCATCGTCGTTCCAAACCAAAACATCGATCTTAATACTACATTGACCAAAATAATAAAGGATGCTAAACATCGATGTTTTGAAGCTGCTTCAGCAACCTTTAAAATGAAATTCCTACGCAACAAAATATAGTTTGACAGTGATTGTGTAATACCTCGTGATCATTGAATTATGGTTAATAAAGTGATTTAAGTTCCAACTGAATTGATAATAAATCTATAGTGATGAAATATACTAATTAATCCTGCTGCTATTGTTATAGCTGCAATAACACCTGTAAGGGGTCATGCTCTGGCATTAACTAAATTAAATGGATGATTTTGATGTGTTAACATTAATTTACTTCTCTTGAATATAGTGTAGTTAATACATCAAATACATACGATTGAATAACTGAAACTGCTAATTCAAGAATTAAAAATAAAATTTGCGATGAAATGAAGATTTGAATTGTAATAGTTAAATTATAATAATGGTTTTTATTCATTTATAATTTAAATTTAACAGAAAACAAAGTTAATAATTAAAAAGAACAATAGACAAAACTGAGGTTCAACGTTTGAGTGTCCAGGGCCATCACAAAGGGTCAGTGATCAGCATGATTGGGTTGATTAATGGATTAATGATTCCGGGCGCGTCAACAAAAAAAAGGGCATTAATCCCATAAGTGTAGTGCATTTCTCTCTCGGGAGGTGACGACGATTCTCCCTCGCCTGGATGGTGATATCCGGTGCCTACCATCAATCGGCTAGAAGGGGCACCGCCACAGACGGGACAAGCTTAAACGTTCCTCCCGATCGACAAACTACCAATCAGAGCAGCCGGCCGCTTAGAATGCTCCTCCACACAGCGACCGAACTCGAGCTAGCTATGTAGCTAGAGTGGAAAATGCCGCCAGAGTCAGGACTCAAAAATGGGTGAGTGAGAGGTCCAGGTGATAGGCCCTCCAGTTGATACCCTTAGCCACCTCACCCCGTGCGTGGATGGGCGTAAAAGCGGGAACGGAACCGGATTCAGGACAAGGATTGAGGAGGGTCTGGGTGCGACGATCAAGGCTGAGAGCGGGGACGGGAACGAGAAGGAATCGAGAGCGGTGTCAGGAGTCTAGGAATGGCATCAGGGATGAGGGTCTGGGAGCGACGATCGGGGCTGAGAGCGGGGACGGGAACCAGAACGCATCGGAGTGGTGTCAGGAGCTAGGAATGGCATCAGGGACGAGGACGAAGCCTGGATTCGGGAGCTCGGGCGAGTGCGGGCCCGAAAAAAAAGCGGCCCCGGGCTTCACATGTCGTTCCGCCACACAGTGCGGAACAGGGGTCGGCCGGGAGTGGAGCCAGGGTAATGGGAGGCAACGGGTATGGAGCTGGGAGCTGCGAGGTCCATGGGTGAAGGAGAAGGGAGTTGTGGCGAGTGGTTTGGGGAGCGGAAGAGAGGGGTGTGCAACGGGAGATGGCAGGCAGAAGCGGGAGGCGAAAGCGAGGGCGGGGATCGGAGAGTAGGCGGGAGCGGATGAGGTGGCGGTGGGAAGGAGGGGGCGGGAGAGGAAGTGTATTCAAGACCGGGAGAAGGAGTTGGAGATGATGGCGAATTCACTGCCGAAGGATGATATGAAGCGGAGGGGGAGGTAGAATCAGAGGCGAGAGCGGGGGACAAGAGAGGGAGCTGGGTGAGGGGCGGGAGGTGAGAGGGAGCAGGAAGAGTCGGCGGGGGCGATGGAAGACGCGAGAGGAAGTGAGAGAAGGAACGTAAGAGAGGAAGCAAGGGGCGGGACCTGGAGGATCACGCAGGAAAAAGAGTGGGGAGAGTCGAAGGGGAGGGAGCGGTGGAGCGGGGCTGGGAGATAAAGAGGGGGAGGCAGCTGGGCTACTGGCCGGTGGTTAAGTGGAAAGAGGTGCTCGTAGATGAAGCGGCAGCGAGAACGGTGGAAGGATCGGGGAGATTAAGTGGGAGAGGGACTGGACAGGGGGGCTGGGATATTAAGCAAAGGAGAGAGCGGAAGTGAAATCGGGGTATTTAAGTGGGAGAGGAAGTAAGAGATTGAGGGAGGGAAGGATCGCAGAGATTAAGGAGGAAAGGGAGCGGCAGGGGGCTGAGAGATTGAGCGAGAGAGAGAACGGAAGAGGGATCGGGGAGATTAAGGGGACGGAATTATGAAATTAAGCAGGAAGGTAGAGGGAGTGATCGGGGGAATAAGTGAGAGAGGGAGCAGCAGAGAGTAGGAGGGGTGGCGGAGGAGAGGGTGCAGGAGAGAGGGAGCGTGGGAGAAGGTGCGGGGTGAAGAACTGTGGATAATCAGGAGACAGAAAGCAGAGGAGAGATCGGGGGATTAAGTGTGAGAGCGAGACAGGGAAAGAGAGAGGGTAGATGAGAGGAGGAGCAGGAGAGGGAGTGGGGTGAGACTTTGCGGGGGAAGTTAACGAGAGAGAGGGAGCGGGGAGTGGTGCGGGGGAGAGGGAGCGAGAGAGAGGGAGCGGGGAGATGCTGCGGTGGAGAGCGTGCGGGGCGAGAGGGGAGCGGGGGAGAAGGAGCGGGGAAGGGCAGCAGGGAAGGCAGGGTTTTCGGGGTGAAAAAACCCTCAATTTCGCTTCAGCTCCCGTTCGCTCGCACTGCCCCGGCCGCCGCGGTCAACGATCGCTGCGGCGGGCGGGCGGCTCAGGGGCGGGGGAGGGGAGCCGGGGGCCGGCGCGACAATAGGGGGCGGACATGGCCTCGGGCTCAATGCGCGGCGTGCTCGACGCAACCACAGGCGCAAGGCTTTTTATCGCCGTTTTTTAGGCTTGCTACTTGTACTTCCGCGCACTTGCCCCGCCCCGCACCCAGCGATCCGCAGAGGGACGCATTGTAAGGGGGGCGGGGCGCCCTCTGCAGCCGCGTAGGACGCCGAGGCGCAGGCATTTGGAGCATCCCGGTAATCCCTCATCTGAGCCGCCGTAGCCGCTTATGGCAAGATGGTGGCTCGGCGTCATTTTCTGGGACTCGTGTTGTCAGGACGCGAATAAACGCATCTGCGTGGTATATACAAGTGTTAGAATCACTTAAATTGCCGCTCTCAGGGGTAATTCAAACAGTAGCTTTAAAGCTGAATTAATAAATTATTAATCGTTAAGAGTATAACTTTAAAACATGAAAGAGTAGACTTTAACGTTAACATTATTGATTTACCAGTTAAGAAAGTGGGGCTTGTATTGAAAATGATACGTTATTAAATTTAAAGAAAAAAAAAAAAATCAAAGTGCACTTTTTTTCCAGAGGCTATTGCATTTGTATTCAATGTAGTTTCGGAGAGTCCTTGCGATCCAAGGTTAAACGAAACGCTGTAGTTAGTTTCGTCAGATGTTCGGTATTTTTGGAATGTTTCACTTTTTTATTTGCGTCGTTTTCCGGGGACTGGTATGTCCAGTCGCGAATAACACGTAATCTGCGTGGTAATTATACAAGAGTTAGAGATCCACTTAAATAGCCTTTCTCAAGAGGTATTCAAACAATTCCGGCTTAAAGCTGAATTATTAGTTAATTAGTAAAATAATCGTCAAGAGTTTACTCAACATGAAGAGTTACATTTGCGATTAACGTTAAGAGTAGACTTGCATTGAAATTACTTACGCAATGAAGTTATATAAGAATAAAAAGCAAAGCAATATTTAAGGATTTTCCAAGAGCCTAACGTGCATAACTGCTTTAATGAACGTTTCGAGAGCCCTTGCATCCAAGTGATAAACGAAACTGCTTGTAGTTAGTTACATCAGCGTTCTGTGTTTTTGAAATGTTTAATTTTTATTGCATTATTATATTATTATTATATTATTATTATTTATTATTAACTTTATTTAGATAATATTATTATGTTATTCTCAAAGTTTTGGTTTCAACTATGGATAACACAACACAAATACAATAATCGAGCATGGTAAACACAGACATACATTAAAATTTACAAGAAAAAATTAAGCACTCTAAAAAACTAAACATAAAAATAATGTTTTCAGGTCGTAACATAGAATAATAGTTTTCAAATGCTAATAACAAATACAATTCAAGAAGTGAGCTTTCAAAACGCCAGCATGTCTCTCCCATGAATCTCCCAAGACTATGTGAGCAGTGTGCTGAGAACAACTTCTGGAGGCCGATGATAATGCTCTCTCCAAGGAGATTCGCCAGCATCTGCAGAGAGATTTTTGGGTATCACGAGGCGGAGTCCAGCCAGTTGCTTCATAGTACAAAATTGGGGGATAGGTTTTTCACGTTCTGACACTCGCCATTGTTCTTTTACGGCAAATACTAGTTCTCCGTATTTGTCGATTTTAGTCTGGTATGTTGTCATCACGTTGCTGGTATTAACGACGTCATGTTGCTGGTATTAACGACATCATATAGCTGGTATTATTATTATTATTATTATTATTATTATTATTATTATTATTATTATTATAAAATGAAAATTGTTACTCCACCAAGGTCTATATTTATCGGACGACTGCATTTTGAAAATATTTTATCGTTTTTAGTGATAAATAGTAGTATTTGCTTTCTCACTTTGCCCTCTTCCACCGGCTACAGGATGTTTCAATTCATTAGTGCTCTTGCGGAAGGAATTCAGCGTTGCCTGCACTATTCGCCACAATCATTTATGAGATAGGAAGAGGAATGAATTATATAAAAAGTATTAAATGGAAGGCATTTTATTTATATTCTCCGCTCCGGTTCGCTCGCCTGTCTTTCCCTCTACGCTACGCCCCGCCCCCTTTCACATCTTCTTCGGAGTCAATTTCCAATTTATCCGCAAATTATTCGTAGTGTTACGGCGCTGTTGGAAAAATGGAATGCATTTTAATAGGCAATTTTAAGGAGTATCAAACAATATAAACGCATTCATATAAACATTCCTACACTGCTTCCGAGATATTCGCGAAATTCTCAAAGAGAACTCACTTCCATTCTGCTACGTGGGGTCCGAAAGGTGGGAACACTTCCATTGAAATCCCATGTATGCAATAACTTTCTTTTGTGAGAGTGATTGTTGTGAAGTTCAAGGTTCCAAATTGCATTACATGCGGTATAAACTATAGATTTGCATAAAAGTAAAGCAATTGCCTACTTTCCTTCATTAATAGAAGACACTGATCCGAAAAAAAAAGTAATCTAAAATAGCCTCATAAAATGCTGCACATTTCATTGAAAATTCTGTCCATATAGTTCAGTAGTTTCTGGGTTTAGCCAGGACAAACAAAAACAAATTGTAAAAAACACAAATATTGGACAATTAACCACAGGAGCTCGTGGTTATCCAAAAGATATATCCCTCAATTTTACTAATAAGGTACTTAGTACAAAGGCGAAAATGGCAAATTGTATATTTTTCCTACGGTATTTTTATTCATCTTAGAGATAAGTAATTGAGAAATAGATTCATTCAAGTACAGATATTTTTGTATTTCAAGAACAGCCCTTTTTCTTTGTGTATCAGCATTACACTGTGACTTCTGAATTCTCTCAAGCTCCAATGAAATTCAATTCCTTCAGCACCGAATAAAAACGGTCTCAAGTCGTTTCCTTGTAGCATTATTCATAGAATCAGCATATGTACAATTCCTTAATATATTTTGCTGCTGTATTACCTCAACATGTTCTTCCATTTCACATATTCCTGCTCCAGTTATTCCTGGCACCCGCTCACACGCTTACAGCTCGCAATCGCCCGCATTCGCATTCACTTCTATTCATTGCTTTCCGCAAACCTAGTCCACGGACGGTCTTTCGGGGAAGTATACGATCTACTTTCAGAAACGGGCAATAAACCCCCTTTGCAGGCGCTCTCTTGGAAAGTTAAACGTTCGTTCTCGTACGCTCACACTGCATTACTACGTGTCCTCGCAGCAAACATTTCGCTTTGAAACTTCTCGCCGTGTTGATCTCAATAAACACCCTGACTAACGCAAAACAGTTTTGCTGTTACGCCAAATACTGTTAAAATTCTAAGTGAATAGTACAGAGAGCGTTTGGCTTGCAACGAAAAATAATGTGTATTCTAACAAAACAGTGAGACATAAAGAATTAGTTTACATTTGCATTGTATACTTTTTTTAAAAGACTTAATATGTTTGTACCAAATAATGTACTTCAGCTTCCGGGTCAATGACCCCCATCTCGATCAGGTTTTTGTCCAGTTTCCCTGATCCATTAAGCATATGCTGAAATGGCCCCTTGTTTTGCTTCTGGACGTAAATGTAAATTCACTATGCGCACGTTTTGTTGAACTCTCCTTTGGCTTGTAATGGTAAGAGTAGAGGTAAGGGCGAGTTGCTATTTTGTTAGCAATGCAGAAAAATCATACTTGCAATTCGTGTACCGATGCAAATAAGATTTCTGTAACTCAGAAACGAAAATGACTATTTTTCAAATATTGGTAATCTTGCGATTTCTAAAATTTTTTTTATTTATTTTAAAATTTTACTCAAGTTTCGAGTTTTACTCAAGTTTTTTTTTTGACAGAATAAATCAAAATCTTAACTGGCTACAAGAGACGGGTTGCGAGAAATGTAGAAAGGGGATGGTCAGGTCACGTCTACACACTAGAAATGGGTCGTCCGAAGTCTCGAAATGACTTTACATGCCACTTTCGATGCCTGCGAGTTATCTTCATTGTCATTAGTCGTCTCCATCAGCTGTGAGTTCCAATAATTCTTTTAATTGTGGAAATGTCTAGTATTACGCCGTAAACGCATTATTTATTAGGCAAAATTTTGGATTATCTGTATAATTAATTAGAATTGTCGAACCTTGCAGCAAGTGAGATGTACAAAGTGTACAAGTATGCTAAGAGTGTATTAAATATTTTAATACTGTAATAACACTAAAAAATAACATTAATAGCTCACACTACCAAAAACGTAACAAGCGGACTAATTACACATTTTGTATGAACGTATTTTTGAGAAATGCGGATATATTATTTACTTTCCAGATACACCCATCAGGCACAGTTACTTTGATTCAAATATAATGTCACTCTACATTCATGAAGTTTAAAATAAAACAAATAATAATGCAATTTATTTTTGAAAGTCTGTCAACATATTTACTTGTATTAGAGTCCTTTGTATTTTATAAACGTATTCCTCCCAAATATTAATTTAAGATTGGTTAAAGTAAGTTGTAAAGTTAATTTGTAATATTATTTTTGTCAAATATCAATGTCATTATCAATTTCTGTAATCAATCTGTAATGTAGTTACATGTAAAAGTCACTAATAACCAAGTTATTACTGCGACTAAAAAAATGAAATTGAAAAATATGAATAACGATTTTTACGATGGAATACTGAAAAATATTATTAGCATACGTTTGTTGCCAAAAGTTATTTCGGAGCGTTTAAAGACCGAATGCACACAGGCTACCGTACATCTACAGAAGACCTGCATGACGTTACCCACACACGATGCACAACCCTGTGCAGGAAAGCAGCGAACAAACTTCTAGTATTCACCAATCCACCCAGAGTTGAAATTCCGATGTAGCGTCATAGAAAAACGTAATATCTCATTTTCCTCCCAGCCCTCCTTCAAAGTTAGTTTTTTTTTTTTTTACCACTCAGTATTGTCGGAGTGTTCTCTTTCGATTCTTTACACTTATTTTCCACACATTTGCCTTTGATAAATTCTACGGATTCCCCAAAATCTATTCTTACGGATTTCCCAAAATCAATTACTAAGGCCCTAAAGCCACATTTGCCCCCTAAGAACAATGCTATTTTTACACCAACTTAATAAAAAAAATGTCATCCCTCACATATTTCTGGTTTATATATTCAATTACGAGTTTCTTTCATAAACTTTTCTTGCTCACATTTATTTTTTACGATTTCTACAAAGCCTTATTCTTCCCTCGTGTGTCTGGAGTGTGCTGTTCTCTTTTATTTCTCTTCATCTTTTTCCCTCAAAATCCTCAATTACTTTTACTCTCGTTATTTCTCCCACCTACATGACCCTCTTTCGCAGAAATACTACCCTCTGTAGAAGTTAACGTGTACCTCACATCCAAACACTGCCCGAGCGTAAAACGGGGGTCATTGTGACGTGACCGTTTCTTGCGACAGAGGGTCAATACAACTGAAAAGGCGAACACAGCACGGAAGATTCAAAAGTCTCAAAATAAAGATGTCGTCGTATAACATGCGACCGGCTGTGGTGGCTTAGGGGTTCAACTGATGTCACTGCAGTGCCTCTGACCGGGAGGTCCTAGGGTTACACTCCCCACGGTGGCAGCAGTTTCCACACTACCTACACAGCTAGGTTACGAGCGAAGTTACTGGGAGAGGTGGCTCAGGGCATCAACTGATGTCACTGCAGTGCCCCTGACCGGGAGGTCCTAGGGTTACACTCCCCACGGGGGCAGCATTTTCCACACTACCTACACAGCTAAGTTACGAGCGAAGTTACTGGGAGAGGCAGCTCGGGGCATCGACTGATGTCACTGCAGTGCCTCTGACCGGGAGGTCCTAGGGCTCCATTCCAAACAGTGGCAGGAATTTCGAAACTAGTGAGGAGGTAGCTAGATAGCTAGAAAGGTTGGGAATCGGATAGAGACAGGAATATACCACGTGCATGCCGTGGTCCTTTATTCCGTAAGTATAGTCATCCGGTAACCTCAGAAACGCTCAGAGAAAACGAGAAACCTGGGGCAGTACGTCCACATGGGCTTATTTCAAACACATGCATACCACCCTGCAATACACAATTCTAATTCATTTCCATTCCATAGATATAATTTCTAGGGATACGTAATAGAATGGACTTGAGATAATGAACTTGTAGTAATTTTGCTTTTAATTGGAATTGAGAGACTCACTCAAATCCACATTTATAAATTCCGATTTTTAACTTCTCGCATACTACTTACGAAACATAAAATATTGTAATGTTGCACACATTGCACGTAAAAAAACACGATTTTTTCGGTAAACACAATCTTCCTCTTTCTTTAACGTCAAAGGCTACACCGCACACAGGGGTTTAATCAAAAGTGATATCCTCCACAGACATGGTTGATAACGCTGTCTTTTGAATTTGAAACTTTTTTTTTCTGGAACTTTACATGAAGCTTGGTACATTGTCGATACACTTTCAAACTTTTCTCTTAAACGGCTCCCAAGTATTTCTTTTTCATCTTCTTCTTCTTCTGACCGAGAAAAAGACGCAAGAAAAAACACCGTACAACGAAATCTCATTTCGCTGTACTCTGTGAATTTTCGACAATGAGAGGGGGGTGTTGTGTTACAAATAATGCGAGAAAGTTTGCGCTGTTGTAGCGCTACCATTTCCCTTCGACCCACGAGGATGCGAGTTTCGTCCCACTGCGGCAAACGCCATGTGTCGAGGCAAGCGTAGTCGTTCGGGCGGCAGAGGGGAAGAGTGGAGTCGGTGGGGGGGGGGGGGGGGGGGAGGAGGTTTCAGGGCCTGCTGTATTTCCACGGCGCCCGCCGCCTCCGTGCCGACGTCGCCGCGGCATAAACACAAAGGACCGCGCTCATTTTCGGCTCGTATCGCGCCGCGGTCGCCCCGCCGAATTGCAAGGCAACGCGCTCGCCTCCGCCCTGCCGGCTGAGTTCGCCCAGGTCCAGCATTGCCGTCTCAGCAACAACACTCATTTGCGCTACGGTTCGAGTATCGTCGTTGCGGATGTAAATCGATGGCTCAGTACGTTTGTCCACAAAGTACCCCGATTTAAAAACATTCAATGTTTTTGTAATAAAATATAACATTAACTAGTGGTAATGTAATGAAGTAGATGCTATTTAACGTCGCTGTTAAAAATAAATAAATAAATAAATAAATTGGAGACAATCGCTGGGACTCAAAAATCTTCTGTGGCTGTCGCAATTACTGCAGGAAAATGGTGTGAAACTCACAATTTTCTCGCGATCTTCGAAAAATTTCCCTGACCCACATATCTCAGCAATATCAGAAAGGGGGCTCGTTTCCATTAATGTGGTTTTCATTCCTGCCATTCTTGTTTTCTACACAGTGAGCTTGTGTCAAATGTTCCTGAAAACGAGTTGTGGTATTATGAGAGTATTCGGACGGATTTTGGATGCGACATTCGGTAGCTTTTCGGATGAAATAAGTCGCCCGTTTTCACTCGCGGTCGTCTGACAGAGAGCGACCGATACTTCGGCTGCACTGTGACCGCCGCTCTGCAGTCATTTTTGATTGCGTGATTGATTAGTGATTCCGAACGCGTCAACCCCTAACGTCATTAGTCCAGTATGTGTAGTGCATGTTTTAGTCGCAGGATGTGGCGGTGATTTTGCGCTGCTGAATGGCGAGATGGCTATCAACCCGTAGGCTAATAGGTTTCCCCCCATTAGGGAATCTCCCACCAGCTGTCTTCGCCCAAGCAGGGACCAGTCCTAAGCTCTCGACTGGTCTCTCGGAAGTGTAGTATGTGTGGTAGTGTAGTGCATGTAAGTGTAAGCATGTGTAAGTGAGAGGAGTATAAAATAAGGAAGATGAAGGAAAGATCGCGCGCGGTCCGTGGCCCGTTTGTTAGGGTACTGCTCCGGCATTCGC